>JAJKFI010012073.1:0-32276 GCA_029204185.1 Lerista edwardsae | reverse complement strand
TAAATCATTTAGATGACACCACTGTCTTGGAGGTGTCAGTCACTGGACCCAGAAATACCCCCCCCCCATATCTTCAGAAGGCTTGAAAGATGATTCTCCTCTTCCTTCTCCCCTGACTTCCTCAGTGATTTGCTTTCATTAAATCAATTTGGACCAAATCAATGGAAGAAAAGTCTGAATTTTGTAAAGTCTGATTCTCAGTCTGGACTGGCTATGCAGTGTGTCTATCAACATCTTCCAATAGCACCCATAATGTGTCGCATCAGAGAATGGCCTGGCTAAGAGCCCTTGTAGTTGGGCTGACTCCTGAACCCTCAATACTAGTGACAGTGGTAATGTCTAATGCACCAGCAGCATAAAGATGGGGGGCAGGGATCCAGTGCAGAGGCATTTCTACAGGGATGGCAAAGCTCTAAGTTTTGCAAGAAGCCTTACCTTGCAGTAGAAATCACTCTTCTCCTGCACCGTTTTAGCCAATCTTGGCGTTGCTTACTGGCTACAGCAGCAAGGGAGAGGAGGGATTTACATGACAGGGTAAGGCTTCTTGCAAAACTTAGAGCTCTGCCATCCCTGTAGAAATGCCTCTGATCCAGTGCAGGTTTTTTGCCCCAAGGTCCCTAGCAACCTGCAGCTGGTGCACAGATCTGGTGTGAGATTCAGCACATTCATATGCTCAGATTTTCTTGGATGATTTTGTATTTCTCAAGAGCCTAGATATATAGCATGCTTTCTCTGCTGAACTTGGATTTCCTTTATTAATTTTTTCATTAAGCAATTGGGCTGGATGTCTTTCAGATCTTGTCACACCCCACATCTCTAAGATTCTATGATTTTAAATGCCTTCGTGTCTGGATGCTGGCTTGACACATGCTTATGCTAAATCTGGCTCATATCAGAGCCTTTCATCCTTCCCTTCCATGAGAAGTACAATCATTTAAAATTAAAGTAAAACACAACAAAGTAATTAATCCTGTATGAATGTTCAAACATTCTGTGACTGTTTCTCCGCCTCCCCCAAGACTCTGGACTTCCTCTGTGTGCAATCCAAGAATCCTGGTAAAGTCTTTTTTGTCTGAAGAAACAGAATTTTCAAATAGCTGTGATTGTGCCATGATACTTCTACCTGAAGCCTTTCAGATAGCAGGCAGAATATTGTTATGTGGTTCATTTATCGCTGATCGAAGAGCAGAAGAGCACAGAAATGTCACTCAAGGACCACACTTCAGAGGCAGTTTATGATAGTCAGCTCAAGGATGGGGTCCAAATAGAAATGCATTCGTGTGGAAAGCAAGAGAGTTCAACTGAATATTCAGAGTCAGGTCTACTGTGTCACCAAAAATATATTCAGTCAGAAAAACAAAGGGATTAGCAATAATGTCATGATGGATATCCATCTAGGGTCCTGGAGAACTGGGTTCCCATTCAAAACTGGTCAACAGTGGGTACTTTCATTATGGCTGAAAGTGTCATGATAGCTCCTTGATTGCTAATGGGGCTGTTGTTAGGCTCGGTTGAGATACGGATTCAGCACTGAGCCTGTTACTTCTTCTGACTAGGCATCTCTCTCTCTCTCTTTCTCTCCCCCCACCCCCAACACACAATCAAGCAATCAATAGTATTTATATACCGCTTTTCAACACAAGTTCACAAAGCGATTTACAGGCAAATGGTAATAATAAAGTTAAATGGTTCCCTGTCCCAAAGGGCTCACAAATCTAAAAAATGCAGAATACCAACAGCCAACAGCCACTAGAAAAGACACTGTGCAGGGATGAATAAGGATAATTGCTCTCCCCCTGCTAAATATAAGACCAACACCACTTGAAAAAATGCCTCTTGTCCAGTTGCAGGGGTTACAAACACACACACACACAATGTGCTGCTTTTGCCTTTTTTTATTCAGGATACCCTCTCACTGGAATCTGAGCAAATGCTGCAGCTTGAACAGAGTAGGATACAATCCATTCACCAAAAATTGTAGGTAGCTATGTTCATAAGAAAAAGAAATACAAAAGCCACTGGAGGGGCAGCCATTTTTATTTAGACCAGTCAAAATGTCTTAAAATAGCCAACAAGATTCCAAGTAGTTTGAAAATGTTCAGGCTGGATGTTAAGCAGAGCACCAGAAAAAAACGTGAGGTGGGAGAAAGAAAAGACTAGGGTTAATTGAAAAGCTCAAAAGATCTGCCATTTGGAATAAGCTTAAGGTGGCATGCAGGAGATATTATGTAGAATAAGGTTGCAATCCTATACTCACTTTCCTGGGAGTAAGATCCATTGAACACAATGGAACTTACTTCTGAGTAGACATGCCTAGTTTGTGCTGTAACACAAAAAACCTAGGCCTGTTTTCTTTCAGTATGGTTGATGCAAGTTACTCCCAGGTAAGTGTGCACAAGATTTTACCATGATAGATGCAAAGCAAATTTCAGGACAAAGAAATGACAATGTGTGCATCCACATTTATTTTTTAAAAAATAGAAACAGCAATGATAATGATGGATTGAATCAGTATATAATATTAGAGTGATCATTCCCAAATTGGAAAAAATGTGGCGAGTATCAGCACGCTCTTTCTTTACAGCAGTGCCACCATTTCATGGACTTTGGTTTTTGCATTCCCTTCCTTTTTGGTTGTGTGTTTTGTGTGTGTGTCTCCATAACTCAGGAACTTTACATTTCTTATGATCTATGAATTGCTCTGTGAAAAGCTAGCAAAGGAAGACAGCTGTTCCTTTGGGGGAAAACAGTATTCAGTACTACAGAGACATGCAGTGCGGATGAGGCAGAACCAGCCCACCGGAATTCTTTGAAAAGTGTCCTCACTGCTGCTGTGATCCTGCAGACACTTGCAACCCATGGGCTCCAGCTGTTCAGAGCCCATGAGTTGTGAAGTGTTTGAGTGATCACAGTGGTGGCAGCACTTTTCAAAGAACTACCATGGGGTGGTTCTGCCTCACCTGCCACCTGCACTGCATGTCTCTGCAGTACTACAAATGGGATGCTACAATTTGTGATGAGTACAAAGCTCAAGGGTTTTGATTTGTGGAAGATAAGGTGCCATCAGAAAAGTAGATTTGGCCCCATGTTTCAACATGTTTCAAGATCCACCTGAGCCTCAATAGCAGCAATAGTGCTGCCACCACAAGTCACCTGAGGTCCACCTGTTCAAGACTTCTACTTAATAAGGTGATCATCCATAAGCCTAGAAAAGCAGTGACTAAGAGAATGAGCTGGGAATAAGGACTTACTGGGTCGGAGTGTCACCTCTGGTATGAAAAGGGGAAGCCATTTCTCAGCCTCAGTCCTCCACCTCCAATATGGGAAGTGCAGCTGTTGTAAGGATCAGGCATGCAAAGTGCTCTGCAGGATCAGAAAACACTGTTATAATGTGAATATTTGTCTGTGATACCTTGATACTTCACATTTATAACTGGTGTGTTCTTCTGCAATTACTTCTAGTTGCATTCCCTCTGAAGCTGGATCCCTGGTGAAACATTCAGCTTCTCCCCTAACACACTTCTCCACCCAAATGTGAAAATTAACAGCCGGGACTGTCGTGTAGTTCTGTCGGAATTCATTTCTCATATCCCCCACACAGTGATTCCTCTAAGCTTATTCATGGTCCTTTAATTAATGTTAGATTAGCACTATTAGATGAGACTTATTCTATTTAAAAGTGCTTGCTTCAAAACAGTCACAAAAAAATCGTACATTCCAGCGTGCTTATTATTATAATAATGGAATGTTTTTGGAACACAACACAAGAGAGGAGCAAAGCAAGAAACACTTTCCACAAATATTAGATGGGAAGTTATTTTCTTAACACACGAAAAGGAGCACTTTTATTATATTTTACCATTAACCTGGAATCTTTCTTCTGGAGTTGCTTCCATGTTCCTTGACGCTTCAGAAATTCCTTTTGATTCTTATTTGGATTTCTAGTCTTGAATTTCTATCCTCTGGCCCTCTCCCAATCAAGGGTTTTTATAATTTAAAAACAGAGAGGGCATCCCAGTAAAACTAGACCAAAGTAAATATGATCATCCTAACTAGAACAATAATACAAAATCATTCAACTTCACCCTCTCTTTAAAGTAACAGGATGATATTGGTAGGGTTATGTTTTCCTTACAAGAGCTCTCTGAGATAGATTAGGCTGTGTGTGGTCCAAAATAAGGCTAAGAGGGCATGGTTGTGGCCCAAAGTCATCCAGTGAGCCACTCAATTGAGTGAGGCTTTGACCCTAGGTCTTTCTGATCCATATCTGACACTAGCCACTACAATTATAACCTCCTGAGCAGCCAAAATTCTCCCTAATAGAAAGGGGGGTTGATAGAAGCCAGGTAGTCTTCAGGTATTAAGAAAGACTACCTGCGCCACCATGTTGCATGGAGAAAACCTTGAAGATTGCATTGTACATTGAACTAAGACAATGTTCTTCAAACTTGGGGCTGTGAAACCTCAGTTATGGGGTCATGGCAACTCCTGGAAAGAACAAAGTTGAAGATCACTGAATCAGAGCACCACCAGGTAAAGGGGGAGGCATCCGGTGTACCCCTTTAGGTACCAGGAGATTGGATCTCAGTCCTGCTAAGGTTCTTAGCAATTGTGCTAAAATAGCTTTCACTACTGCAAGGCTTCACGATAACTTTTTCTGCTCTCTATTAAGAATATTTGGCTACATTGAACGGTGCTGGGAGGGCATAACGGGGGGGGGGTGTGGGTGGGGTTTGGCAAATAGGTGTCCCAGGAGGAGGGTGGGATTGTTGATGGGTCCCAAGTCCCGTCCTTTGTTTGTTGGGGTTGTAGCTGAAAAAGGTTGAAGACCACTGAATCTGAAGACCAGATTAGGCTGGTTCAAATGATACCATGAATCTCCCTCTCAAATACGCAAGGGAGCAGTATTGGGTACGTATACCTCTCCTCCAGATGACATGCCATCCCATTGCTGTTTAGCTGCAGGGGAAGAGAGTTTCTCCAAACCTCCTGTTGGTGCACAGCTTAAATCTTTAAAGTGGTATGTAAATCATGCATTGAGCAGCAGTTAAGACAAGCTGTCCCTCTCCCTTCCCAGGGCAATTTTGTACCATCCAGTTCACACGTTTGAGATGGTGATTTGGAGTCTTGTCTGATCCGGCCCATTGTGATGGGTGGTCTGCCTTCTTCTCCCAGTAACCTTCAGTAACCAAAGATACAGGCATAATAACAGACACAATTGTTGTGAAAAGTATTTGCTACTCTTTGCGCTCATTGGCAGCAGCAACAAAAGATGCCTCTAAAATGCAACTTTTTAAATTGTCTTTTACTATCGCCTTTTAGCACTGAGAGAAAAACAACAAACCAACCATAGGATTAGGCTTTACACTTATTTTTGATTGAAACCATGTGGATTATTGAATGATCCCAGAAACAGGTTTACACGAGAAGAGATTTTATGGCTGTCCTTCACCAACAACAAAAAGGAAAGTGCAAGATGGAAATGTCGATTTCATGAGGGTCAGGGTGAATGTACTTTACATATGTACCAACTATACTAGGAAAGAAGAGCATATTCTGCAAAATCCCAAATGTCTCACAATATCAGAAAAGGCCATTATTTACAGAATAGTCCTATCACCATAATACCAGTGCAAGCTGGTTTCTAAGTTTCATATTAATGCACATTAGCGTCCTAAGGAACCCATCTGATAATACTTATACACAGAGACTTAAGGAGCTTAGCTATGTTCACACCTCCATGAAAAAAATAATACAGTTAAGTTCTCCCTTTAAATAAACTTTATAAGCAAGTCTATTAGCAGTTATCTATTATCTGCCACAAGGGGAAACAAGTAGACAGTTCTGGAGTGTCTTCTAAATCTCAGTCTGCTGAGCATTAGGCAATAAATTACATGCAAGAAAGAGAGCTACTGTTATTGGCTGCTCCTACTCTGTTGTATCATATGGGCATGTTTAAGTTGCATATGAGGGAAATAATCTTCAGCCCCAAGAGCAATGAAAATAACACTCTATGAAGTACGCCTGCACACAATATATTGTATGTTGAAATGTTTTCATTCCATAGATCTACTGAGATTCTCAGCCAACATTCAGTAGAATCCCATTGGCCAAGCTTTTGGGTTGTTTAAATCAAAGAGTCCTCATATTTTCCTGAATGTTCAGTTATTCAAAAAGTAACCAGATCTGGATAAATGAGAATATGCTCTGGATCTAAGTAGCCTAGGGGAGAGGTGGACAGTAATTTATTTCTTTACTTTTCTTTCAATGTTTTTATTGAATATTTTGCTTTTCCATCATGAAAAGCAAAACACCACAATAAACAACTACTGTGCACAAGAGCAGGGCAATACAGTCCTTTTTTTTCCCCAGGAAGATGACAATATATCAAACAGGCCACAAAGAAATGCACATCTGGGAGCCAGAGCAGAGTAATCCCCACTGCGGATTGCACCCAGGTTGGTGATGCTTACTGGGAGGGAGCACAGCATTCCAGAAGTTTGGGGCAGAGGTAATGATGTTATCACACCATGCCTGACCTGGGCTCTTGCACTGATTTAAATGCAAAAATCCTGCCTCTATTCTGCGATGTTTGGGCTGCTTCGGGCCCAGCTGCTGCACACTTTTGCTGGTGAGCCTCAAAAAAGATCCATGGTGACAGTGTGATGGCTGGGCCTGACAGAAGATCACCAATGGGAGGCTCGGGCAGTGTGGTGATGCACCCCATTGAGCCTTGCATTTGGGGGTGGACTACCCCCCCCGGTCTAGTGATGCCATGGGCAGCACAATCCTACACTGCACTGGAGCAGGCAGGAAAGCAGAAATCGCGGTCGCAGATCTAAGGAGACTGCACGACCCAAATCAGAGCCGCATGGCCTGGGGATGAGGCCTTGGATGCGTCCAAAACCCATTCCCTCCCTCCCCAGGCTGGCCTGGCCTCTCCCCACCTAGTTCTGGCCACCCCTCTATCAAAACTGTGCTCCCTCCCAGCTACAGTCACCCCTGGACCAGCCAAGTTCTGCTGAACCACTGATATAGCGTTCCTCTGTGACCTTAGGAAGGTGACACTATTGGAAGGTGCAATTGTTTCCAACAGTAAGGGACCAGGATGCTCAAAGACAGAATACAGAAAAGGCTGGGAGTTCTTAACTGGAGTACTCAGATCTGGGGCCTGAGGGGCGGTTGTATGCCTAATGCTGTCTAGAATTCTGATGTAGGATTAGTGGTTGTGCCACCTGCTCTAGCAGTCCATCTCCTTCCATTATGATCTGCTTGTATATGTATAAATAAAACAGATACTACAACAACATTATTAGCCTCCAGTGCACTTTCATCTAAAGGAAATCACACTCCTTCAGAACTGCCCTTAGACTTCTCACTGCTTTGAAATAGGGAGCACTTAACAATAACTCCAATTAACAGTCTTTGGAAGATTACTTTTCTGATAGATGACTGGCAAAGAATCTATAGAAAGTTGGATAATGTTGCTTCCCCGCGATTTTGCCTGCATTGGGACAGCACACTTCAATCTTATCAGCCACCCAGTCCACAGTTGTTCCATTTGTAAGGAGGATGTTGCTAATAAGAACTAATTTTGCAGGTTGTGGGAGGGACTTGTTATTTCTTGTAGCATTTCGGACTGACTCACAAGTTAGGTCTGTTATGTAAATATCTACATCGTATTCATGCGACAGTTTATTATAACAACAGTAAATCTGAAGAACCTGTTACCAAATTATCATTAACAAAACAAAAGGCTTTTGCTAAATTTAAGTGCTTTTTAAGAAGTGGAGTTGCCATAACAACTTGATACAAAAATCTTTGGTGGTAACTTTGTACTGAAACCTATTGAAACTACATAACACCACTCTTGTGTGCCTACTTAGCCAGCCCAGTAGATACTATTGGTCGTAGAAAATTAAAACTTTTTAAACAGGGAAACTACTTTTGCTGAAGTAAAAGAAACCTCTTAAATGTAAGTGTTTTTCTTCCTTCTCTCTCTCCCTCTCTCCCTCTCTCTTTTTTAAAAAAGCATAATTTGTCAGACATTAAAATAACAAAAGGTCTTTGAAAAAGGATTATGGCTTCTGATGTTTTGCCACTAGAATGGATTTACATTATGTCCCACTGATGTTGTAATCTTGAATTCTGAGGTAATGTTTTAGCCCTTTCTTTTCACATAAATAAAGATTTTGGTGATAGCACTTCATTTCTTCTATGGAACGTTCCTTTATTTTTCAAACTCCTCATTTTCTCTTGCTGAAACCATTTCATCAGAATAACATACAAATTAGATGCAGTCCTTTATGAGAAGGAAGGGAAAGAGTTCGAACAGCACTGTGTTTCGAATCAACTTCTAGGTAGGTTTTTGAATGGGGCATTTCCATATTATTTACATGAAGCATCCTTCTGGGGAAAGAGAAAAACTACCAAAATTTATTAGTATGAGTTTTTCTCTTGAAAATGCACATTTTTACATTTTCTTAAATATTTTGCATCTTTCTAGAATTTTCCACCCCTAATGTCCAAAGACGAAACAAAAGTGGTCTTTCCCTGCAATTCTGAAGTATCAACTACTGATTGTGGAACTTAAAGCCCTATGTTTACGTGTTCAGTGGCTTGCTAATCAGATCAACTTCATTTCCCTTTGAAACTCAGTGGCATGGATTTTGACATATCTCTCTAGGCTGTGTAGATTTAATTAGGACTGAATCTCTTTTTACATTATCAACCACTGCTTTTCCTCTTCATAATGGAAGAAATGAAACAGTATTTTGCTTTAAATATGGGAAGGGGGGGGGAGAACAGACCAACCAACTGTATGCAAATAAATACCTGTTTATTAAACGAGCAGATTCAGGCTCCTCTGTTTGTTTGTTCTTTAATCAAGAGATCTCCTCTTCAGTGACATAATAGATCGGCAAGTTAAGTTTATTTTGCCTTAAGCAATACCCTCCAGTCTTCCTCTGAATGTAAATAAAAAGTTATACATAGAGTGATGGATTTTTTTCCCCTCCCTTCCTTTCTTTGAAATGAAGGAAAGGGTGATTAGTTTTCTGCTTCAGCAGAGCCAGCAGGGTGGAAATATACCTTGTAATTACCTTAAACAAGCAGGCCATAAAGGAGACGGAAAGTCGTGTCAGAGCTTCAGGGCATGTGGCAAGGGATTCCATGCTACCACAGTCCATGTCAGCCCACATTCCATTCCATTCTAGAGTTCTTGGTGATTTGGACGCATGAAACTGCTTAGCCTGACTTCTTCTGAAAGACGTCCTACCAAAATGATTATGTGAGTTTCTAGGGTTCTGCTAGAGCAGCAATCCCCAACCTGGAGGTCATGACCCCGCAGATACCTTGTGTTTAAAATACTTTCCCCTTAAGAGGGGCAGGTGACTGGCAGAAACCTGTAGGCCACAGCACCCATCACTTCCAGGTTCTCCCACCAACGACGACAGGGAGGTAAGAAAGGGTGTGTTTACCGCCCTGCCATCTATGGTGGCAGCAGGGAGAACCCAGAAGTAATGAGCACTGTCCCCTGTGAGTCCTTGGAAGATTCCCAACCTTGTCTTAAAGGGACAGGAGATTGGAAACCACTGTACTGGAGTATAGTCTCTCTCTCTCAAAAATATATCTATATCCATGCACCTGTGGTGGGTCAAGATGCTGCTGCATGACCCAAGCCTTCTGTCTGACATTAGTCACTGCCTGTTTAGGAACAGGAAAGGGAAATAGGGCCAACTTGTGCCCTTCAACTTACCCTCAGAGTTTCCATACCCTTCTAGGGAAGGAAGGGGGTTCAGAGGTTCAGCTTTCACCCATTTCCTTCTCCTCCTTGCACGCAGATAGGCTATCAGAGGTTTTTCCCGGCGCACTCTGCCCATGGTGACCAGATACAACGGTAGACAGAGAGCCTATATCTTTAACTATTGTATAGAGGAGGGAATTTTGGCACGTGCCACCTGTTAAACTGTTCCATGTTGGGCTGCACCTGCCAAAATGCCCCCTTCCATACAATAGTTAAAGGTTTAGGCACTCTGTCCTCCACTGTACCTGGTCAGTCTCTGCCTGCCTTCCCTTTTTAGCCCAGGCCTCTAAATCAAACTTTTAAAGCCTTCTAGGAAGTCACTGTAAGTTCTGCCCCCACTCCTTGGCTCTCACCTTCCCATTGGCAAAATGATGGAAGGAACCATCTGCCATAACTTGCCTGTAGTTGGCTAAGAGGCCATCCTAAATTGCACTGGATTAGAGAGGCTGGCGGGCCTGCGCCAAATCCAGCGCAGCTTTGGTGCGCTGGGGAGCTTCCCATTGGTTTCCTTGGATCTGTGCTGTATAGCAGGCACAGAGCCAAGGGCACCACGTGGCCCGAATTGGGGCCATGCAGCCTGGGGACGGAGGCTTGGATGCAACCCACTGGCCACATCCCAACTCTGCCCCCTCCCTGGGCCGGCACACCTACCAGTCCATCCACCCCTACCCAGTTTCTCCCTCCTGTCCACCCTCCCCACCCCCAGATCCGCTCTTGCACTGGCCAGGTTTGGTGGTGCAGCATCTCTGCCCAACACTGTTTGACCGACACTACTGCTAGCATTGGTCCAATGGCACTAGCGCCAATGGGTGGGTGCTGGTTGGCGCCCCCGTGTCAACGCTAGTGATGTTGAGCCGAAGCAAGCATGTTGCATCGGCCTAACGTCTATCATAGGATTTTGCCTTAAATCCGTGGCAACCTTCCACAGCCTTCATGCTGGAGACAGCCTATCTTGGATCAAGGTGTCCCACTAGGGCACTCCAAGCAGATTTACCTTCCCAAATGTCATCAGGTCAAATGACATCAAGCCAGAAGACTACAAACAATACTGAAAAGATAAATCGGATACACTTTGTCTGCAGTAGAAGGCTGTGGAACCTCCCGGAGCAGCTTCCATGTGCACTGCACCTCTCATCACCTGTGGCAGTGGCCCAACAGCACATGACAGCAGCCCGGCTTTCACACCACTGTAAAATATCTTGTGTTGCCAGAACACTAGTTCCTAAGTCAGGTTCAGGATTATTTGTGTACATGTTGTGCAGAACTACCCTTGATCACGGTTCACTTGAGGACTAAAAACAAACACTATTGTCCTCTAGTGCATTGGGGTGATATGAAGGAGGGGCTTTCACACATCAAAGCCCATCATATCGTACGAAGATTAATAGCCCAATCCTGAGCTACCAGGCTGCCGTGAGCACAGTGGCAGCCAAACAGCTTCTGCCGCATCCAGTGGCAGCCAGGCAGCTGCAGGAGGCTCCATGGGAGAAGGGGATGTTCAGGACACAGGGTGGGCGATAGGTCTTCTTGCCACTGCACTGGCTATTTTACCAGCATTGCTTTGCCGCCTCCGGGCAGTGTGGGCCCAGCATCGGCCTGGTGCTGGCAGTAATGTGCTGGCAGTAATGGCTTACCATTGGAGGTGACTTACGGCACCTTTTGTGACAAAGGCATGGGTGGTACACTCATACTGCCCATGCCAAGGCCCATAGGATTGGGCCCTAAGTGCTGAGCACATGTGTAAGTGAGGTCTGAAAAAATAGTTACACTTGGGGGTGATGACATAGATAAAAGACAGCAGTCACTATCGTGGTCACCAGAGGCGTTTCTACAGGGATGGCAAAGCTCTAAGTTTTGCAAGAAGCCTTACCTTGCAGTGGAAATCACTCCTTTCCTGCACCGTTTTAGCCAATCTTGGCATTGCTTACTGGCTACAGCAGCAAGGGAGAGGAGGGATTTACACGACAGGGTAAGGCTTCTTGCAAAACTTAGAGCTTTGCCATCCCTGTAGAAACGCCACTGGTGGTCACGTATCCCACTCTGTTACTGTAAGCCACTGGACAAATGGGGCTATAGGGGAAGCAAAACTGTAAAGATTAAGCCAGTGGTTCTCAAATGTTTTAGCACCAGGACCCACTTTTTAGAATGATCTATCCAGGACCACTGGAAGTGATGTCATTGTGATGCCAGAGCCTGCTGCTTTCCTGAGAATGCAGCGATAAGTTGGGTTAATTCTCAGCCATTTTCCAAGAGCCAAGTGAATCAGATAGGAAAAAAGTCTATGTATAGCCTTAACCCGAGCAAAATAACCAAACAGCTCTCCCTCTTTCCAGTGTCCCATCTTCCCATATTTTCAATGATGGCTACCCTAGCTGCTATGCAACCCACCTGAAATTGGCTCCTGAACCACACAGTGGATCCTGACCAACAATTCAAGAAAGACTGAATTAACCCACTTGGCCTTACACTTTGGGAAGGCTACACATATTGATTTGATTAAAGGGGAAAGCTCCATGCTGCACTCTGTCTTGGACACAAACTCTGGGTTGGGAGTGTGGTTTGAGACAATATCTTGACATTATTGCCTCTAGTAGGGTGTCTAGTAGTATCACCTCTCGCACTGATAATCATTCGCTACAGCTCCCTTGACCTTACCACAAAGCTCTGTATTTAAGCTTATTGAAGACTGAAACGGTTATGTTGTGTTCTGCTTTCACACACAAGGGGGAGCTCTCATCATACCAACCTCTTTCCATGGGGAAGTCCTTTCTCCAACCAAAGACACCACATGGGCATTCTGCTGGCACTGCCGCCTGTTTCTTATTGTGTTGTCTAGAATGATCTAATTTAATTTGGGTACCAAGACCTGAAGGCAGCACCAAGCCCAGCAAAGAATCCCTTGTGCAAACACACCAAGGGGCACAGAGTAGTGACTTTCTGGCGGGTCAGGGAGGAGGAGAGCAACCCTGGTATATATAAAGTTGTAGGTAACTCATGCTGGTTCACTAGAAAGAAGTTTGCCTCATCTTTGTGACTTTTTTAGTAGGTTTCAATAAAAGTATTGTCCTACTTTAGGGACAGTAGACATGGGTAGTATAATGTCACCATTAAGTTAGTATAGTGCTATTTGGGTGAACTTTGAGCAGGGTGACCATATACAGTGGAGGACAGAGTGCCTACACCTTTAACCTTTGTATAGAAGAGGCAATTTTGGCAGGTGCGGCTCTGCATGGAAGAATGTCAAAAGCTGCCCTTGCCAAAATTCCCTCTTCTATACAAAGGTTAAAGGTGTAGTTCTGTCTTTCAAGAACTACAACAACATACAGATGGAACTTTTGTGGTCTAGTCCTTCCTTCTGGCCGCACGATTCCTGCTGGCTGATAAACGGCTTCTCTGCTCCCACCAAAGAAACAGCTGGCCCAGCACAACTCCCTTCTCACAGACAGCTGGAGACAGCTCAGCTCTTATCAGTCGCAATTCTCAAGGCCTGTCGCTTGTTCTCGAACTGGCGACCTTCGGATCTTATCTTCAGGCAAACTGAGGCTTTAACCCTCTCGACTAAACCTCCTGCCCATTATTACATGTCCATGTTACAATGACAGCACTTCCTGCTTGATGATGTCACTTCCTGCCATGACATTACTGCCAGGTTAATGACATCACTTCCTGACATGAGTGCCATTCTAAAAATTGGGTCCAGGTCTAAAAAGTTTGAGAACCACTGCATTAGAGAACATTCTTGGGACAATATGGTCTGCAAGTATTGACAATTTCCACCAGATTGTCTAGCCTCTCCACCAAGCAGCATGAAGATACAGTCAAGATTTTAAAAGTACCGTATTCCTACAGGTTTTTAAGATACATATGCAGTGGTGTCATTCAAATGATTTAGGAACAGGAACTCACTTTTGATTGGCACTTGTCGGGAACCCGGAACCAGCCACGGAGCCTGTTAGGATCCGGGACGCCCGTTCTGGTCCGTTCCCCCTGAATGACATCACTGCGCGTGCGCAATGTCACTCTCCCAAGGCCAAAGCTTTCTTGCTGTGGTCAGCTGAAATTTGTTACACAGCTATCTAACTCTGAGAAGTTGAGGCCCGAAACGAAGCCTTGGGCTCTGTAATGCCTTTTGTTCTTTGTCTTTTCCTCCTGCAGCTCCCCCTCCCTTCTCTTGCTCTTACACATTTCAGCAGGCATTTTATTTCAGTGTTGGTGGTTCCAAATTATCATGATCCATATTTATAATACACCCCTATTTCTCACACCTGGAATAGAAAAGGGTATGTGAAATTTCTCTTATCAATCATCAGTCATTGTTGAGCATGCTGCTGTGCTGGGGTATTTTGTATAGATGTTGTGGTGAGGCCTGAGAGCCAAGGTAGATTCACCTCACCTTGCAATTGCTTTTGCCCCATATTTTGAATTAACAAAGGACAACACAATTTATTTGTTTGTGATTTGTGCCTGGAGTGTATTGTGACAGCAGAACACACTTCCACTGTCACAAAATGGTCGCCCGTGGCCATTTTGGGAGCCCTGCTGCAAGAGGCTGCATTCCCTGGCTGTTGCGGTTCCAAGTGCACCACACTGGAGCAGGTAAGGCAGCAGTGGGTGGGGAGGGGCAGGGAGGCTGCAGGAGGGGTGGATCCAGTAGTGATGATCCGTACCGGATTCTATCCCCTCATTTTGCAGCCACCCTGCCCCTTCCTTCTCCTTGGAGCTGGCACAGTTCTTAGAAGACTAAGACTGTAGGGAGAGGCATATGAAGGGGAAAGAGGAAATGATTCCCCTTTCTCATCTGAAGTCTCCCTATTCACTCCCCCCCCCCGATAGAATGCACTAGTTTTCACCATGGTTGCATCAGTGGGGGGGGGAGTATAGGCTTGGAGCTGAGTTACTTGTGAGGATAGATGGATGAATGAAGAATCTCAGTCATGTGTACTACACTATTAACAAAAATAGGAGTTTTGTGTTTGTTTTTACACAGTGGGCTGTTTCATATGTGTATTGGAAAGGGCAGGAACTACACCAAGGAGTGAGGGAATGCTATCAGCAATGTCCTCTTGTCCCAGATAAACCAGGGATTATGGGGTTAATCCCAGAAGGGTTTGCAAGCCTTGGGAGCACAGCTGTAGGCTGTTGAGGCTCTCCAGCTATGAAGGGAGGCCAGTACAGGTACAAATGGGCGTGGCTGATGTTAGAGTCTGCCCAGCAACAGACATGGATTGACTGGCCTCAGTATAAAGCTGGAGCTGGAGAAAGTTATCTGGGATGTGACCTGAGAAGGTCCTAGGAAGGCACCTGGGTTAGTGCTGGAAGGGAGAAGCTGTATAGGTACTGGAGGATGGTACCTGGGATGGAGTGCTGGACAGACTGCCTGCCTGTTGGAAGGACTGAAGGAAGGACAGTTGGACTGGCTAAGGTAAGCTCATTGTGGGGAATGACTGTGGGAAACAGTTGTTTGGCTGCCATGCCCCTGGAGCCACCAGTGGAGGAGGCAGTTGTAGCTGGGACAAGCTGACTGCCTATTGTTTGGGGGTGGGGTATTTTGAGCGAAGCCAGTGATGAAGGCAGTCTGGAGGAGGCTGACCAGCCAGTGATCCCAAACAAAAGCTGCTGAAAGAGAGGAGGCCCAGTGGGTGACTGAACCCCCTCCCTCTTGCCTATCTCTGAGGCTGCTCTGTGGGGAAACTAGTTAGCCTAATGTGGGCATTGAGGTCCTTGGGGTGGCCCGGCAGGGAATTTGGCAGAACACTTGTCTTCCTTAACTTTAAGTTCTCTGTTGCAGGATGGGATTTGGTGGAACACTACGTTACAACCCCATATGCAGGCCGGTGAAAACATCTTCATGATGACATGCAACATGGGTGCCATCAAATGTATAAACCTGTCTGTGTGTGCTGGAGTAAGGTTAGTGCTAAAGTTTTAAATCCCTGTCTTTAGAAGGCAATATCATCATTGCTACTGCAACCAAAGTTGTTCAGTCTAGAACCTTCCCGAGACCCAAAAACATGAGAACTTTTAAAGGCAGTAATGCTCAACTGAGACTGTCAACTTCATTGTGATACATCCTCTTTCTTTATTTGCATCTTTGTTGGGGTTTTTTTCCTCTCTTGAGATGTATGGCAGATTTATTGCTCCTAATTTTTAAGCACCAAGTGTATCTAGCGTTCTTATTACTCCTAATTAATGTGAGAATAAAGAATCAAAGAGGGTATTCCTCCAATGAGTTGTTTTTGAAGAGTGACAAATTAATCCCCTCGGAAATGGCTGAAGCCAGGAAAGATCTCCTCTGTTTTGTTTCCCTAATAAATTGCAGCAATTAGATGTGCAAAACTCCAGGTCTTATTTTAATACCTGTTCTATTCTCTTTGCACATGCTAGTATGAATGGCTTCCAACTGAAAGCCCAGAGATCTTCCAAGTAACCAACAAGATTAAGGGTGGTTTTTTGTTTTTAAAAGCAGGTGAATTACATGCATTATATTAACAATTGTTCCTTTGGGATTTAGACCTATCCCCATCCCTGTAATGTCAGCTTGTAAATAAGGCTCAAAACAGGAAAAAAAAAAAAGAATCTGGGAGATGCGGGTGTATACTGTACCAGCTGTTTTCCCTGTGAAATGTCCCAGAACATACCAGGAACAGCTGGTGCAACCTGCATCTCACCAGCAGAGGTGTCCCATATTGAGGTTGTAAAGGTAAAGCAAGGAAAACAGGAAAATAAATATAATAAATGACAACAGCCTTAGCTGTAGAAAATCTAGGGTATTTCTACCACTTCCAGTAGTTGATAACCATACTACAAAGAAAACAGGGCAAGTGACAATGTGATGCAGGAAACTAACTTGGTTAGATTACACCAGTGGTTCCCAACCTTTTTGTGGCCATGACCCACCTAAGCATCTCTAAAATCCTGATGCCCCATGATATATAATTCTTATTATTCAAAAAGTGAACTATTCACGTGGAGGAAGCCTAAAAGGCCATTAACTTTGTTTAAACAGGGTTCCAAAGAACATGGCATCCATGAAAGAGAAAAAAAAAATGGCACGGAAAGAGGGAAATTTAAAAATATTCTTAATTTATGAATAATAAGATATAAGAACAATTAGTGGGCTTTCAAATTCACTGTTAATAGCGCATTCTTGAATTGCCCCCTTAAAAATCAAATTGCCCCCCTGTAGGGCATGTGCCCCACTTTGGGAACCACTGGATTACACTATAGTTTACTTGCCCTAATGATCAAAATAACCTTGGATGATTTAGTAATATCTGCCACTTGTGGTCTCTTCCCCCACCTCAGTGCCTTGCCCTTTGTTGTTATATCATTAAAAAAAATTTTTTATCAGCGCATAAGGTACATTTCAGAATGGTACATCAAAATGAACATAAGAAAAGCCACGCTGGATCAGGCCAAGGGCCCATTTAGTCCAGCTCCCTGTATCTCGCAGTGGCCCACCAGATGCCTCAGGGAGCATACATGACAACCAGATACTTGTATCTTGCTGCCACTCCCCTATATCTGGCATTCTGAGGTAGCTATTACCCTTGTACCACCCCCAAGCAAGATACCAAACTGCAGTTGAGGTTTAACTTTATTAAACACAAGTGATCAATTTTTAAGGGTGCAATCCTGACCTGGAGTTAAGCCAGCACAGTTAGGCTAGCAACGTTTGGCTGGCACAAGGGACACCATAAAGTATGCTTGGACCACTCTCTGAGTTGGAGAAGCTAGCACACAGATATGCACCATCTTCCCGGACTCCAAGAGTCAGGTGGCCCTTGTGCCAGCCAAACTTTGCCAGCCTAACTGTGCCAGCCTAACTCCAGGTTAGGATTGCATTCTAAGTTACAAAACCTACTGAACACATTGTCCTTCCCTTGCCAGTCTGGAGTAGGCAAAAATAAACGATCCCATGGCCAATTTGGATGACAGAAAAAAATTCTGACCTGGCCCTCATGAGCGACCAGCTAATCTCAGACAGGACATACCCATCATATTTTATAATCTGTGATGGAGTTTTCCTCCTTAAATATATCCAGTCCCCTTTATAGGCATCTAGACCAGACACCATCACCACATCTTGTGACAAAGAGTTCCAGAAACTAATTACACACTGGGTAAAGAAATATTTTCTTTATTCTAATACTCAGCTTTAGTGGATGTCCTCTGGTTCTGGTACTGTATGATAGGGGAAAGAGATTCCCTCTATCTACCCCCTGCATAATTTTGTACGCCTCACTCATGTCACCCCTCAGGCACCTTCTTTCTAGACCGAAGAGCTCCAAATGTTGTAACCTTTCCTCATAAGGGAGCCCCAACCCAGTAATCATTTTGGTTGTTCTCTTTTGTACTTTTTCTATGTTCTTTTTGAGATGTGTTAACCAGAACTGTATGTAATACTCCAGGTGTGGCCTCACCATCACTTTGAACAATGGCAATACAATATTGGCTGTTTTATTCTTAATCCCGTTTTTACTTATCCGAAGCACGGAAATGGACTTCTTCCCTGCTACCACACACTGGGTTGATATTTTCATCGGGCTGTCCACCAGCACCCCAAGATTTTTCTCCTAGTCTGTCACAGACAGCTCAGATCCATTAGCCTGTATGTAAATTTTTAATTTTTTTATGCATTAAAAATGCAATATGCACAGTGGTGTCATCCAAATTATTTAGGAACAGGTACTCACTTTTGATTGGCACTTGTCGGGGTCTGCCCACCGGAAGTAACGTTATAAGCCGGAAGTGATGTCGTGGCAGGAAGTGAGGTCATAGCCGGAAGTGAGGTCATGATTGTCGCCATGGAGGTGATCATGCTTGTAATAACTTCAGCTTGTGGTTAGTGTTGATTTAACTTCTATTGCTTTGCTTTCTAGAGATGTGTATAGACATATTTTGCTTCAACTGTTCCCTGGTTAAATAGCAGGCTAGACTGTACTAGATTGTGAGCCCTTTTGGGACAGGGAGCCATTTAACTTTAATGTTAAATGCAAGGAGCCGGCAAGGAGCAGGAGGGGGAACAGGCGACCAAAAAAAGACCACATGGGGGCTGGGGGGAGGCTGCAGGAGGAACTGGGACGCTGGATCTACACAGCTGGAGGGAGCGGGATCCCCAGGCAGCCTACCTTCTCACGCTTGCTGCCTTATTCCCAGGTCTCCCTCGCTGCTGCTGCTGCTGCCGCCGCCTCCGGTCCTGTCGCTCCGCTGCTGCTGCTGCCACCACCACGCTACCTGCCTGCCTGCCTTCTCACAGAAAGTGCAGGCAACGGCTGCGGGCATGCAGTACGCATGCGCAGCTGCTGAGCCAACCAGCCGACGGGGCCAGCTTCAAGTGGGAGGGGCCAGCTCAATTTCTAGGAACCGATACTCACGTAGTGGGTGCATGACATCACTGAATATGCATTACTTTGCACTTGCCTACACTGAAACACATCTGCCATTTTGCTGCCCATTCTGCCAGTTTGGAGAGATCCTCCTGGAGCTCTTCACAGCCCTTCTGGTTTTCACCACCCAGAAAAGCTTAGTGTCATCCACAAATTTGGTCACCTCACTGCTTATGCCTGTCTCTAGATAATTTATGAACAAGTTAAAAAGCATCGGACCCAGGACAGATCCTTGGGGCACACCACTCTTCACCTCTTTCCACTAGGAAGATTGCCCATTGACACCTATTCTCTGTTTCCTGGTCCTCAACCAGTTCTTAATCCATAAGAGGGCCTGCCCTCTTATTCCCTGATTGTGAAGTTTTCTCAAGCAGCCTTTGGTGAGGAACTGTGTCAAACACTTTCTGAAAATCCAGATATATAATATCCACTGGTTCACCCACATCCACATGCCTGTTGACCTTTGATAACAGAAGCCATGCTGATTCTCCCCCAGCAAGTCTTGGTCTTCTATGTGTTTTAGGATTTTGTCTTTGATGAGACTTTCCACCATCTTACCTAGAATGGACATTAGACTGACTGGCCTTTAATTTCCCAGATCCCCTCCCTTACCTTTTTAAAAGATTGGTGTGACATTTGCTATGACAAAATGCTGACAGGACATTCCATTTCAATTATTTAGCTTCCCTATTTCATAGGGTTTTGGATAGATTTTTGTACATGGGCACCATCACAAAATGGGTACCTCTCGAGTTTAGTTTGTTAAAGTGTAAGTATGGCTCTGTTGATGGATTCTGACATGGGATTCAGGGAAAATCAGGCTCAGCTCTTGCAAGCAGGCCAAATGGTGTTAAGGAACTATCTGGCAAGAAACATATATATACAGTATTTCTGTGTTCCAGGGAAGTCATCAACCCATATTTCGTGCAAACTCTTCCAACCCAAGGCTGCTGGTGTTTGCAGTCTTCTCGCTTCCACCTTTTCCCTCCCACCTGCACCAAGGCAGAACTTGGGTAGACTGCCGTGCAAAACACTTATCACTTTATTTTCTCCTAGGAACAAGTGGGAAAAACTTCACCTGGTGAGCTGAACCCAGCTCTAAGTGCTAAAATGTTTACTGCTTTCAATCTGCCTAGCAGGGCACTGGGAGCAAAAGTGCTGATTGGCAGCCTGCTGACTCACGCTTGCCTCCAACATCCAGACGGTCGCCACAGTCCGGCACCTGAAATGGTAGAATTTTAATTATCTTCGGGAAGGGGACGGTTCCGCCAGCACTCCAGACCATTTTCTATTAACGTTTGACAAGATTTCAAAGCAATTGAAATATGTTTAATGAGATTACAACATGAGATTGGGGTCTGAGAATTTCTGATCAAATTCCAGTTTGCCTAATTAATGCATTCCAGCACCTACTTAACTAGATTCATAACAACAAATCATTCCGAGCCTTTGCCAGTGAGATGCACCCTGCCTAGACAGTAGATAATGGATAAATGCATATATGTTTATGTTATTTCAGGGGGAAATCCATGGGCCTGTTGGTAATGAATGGAAGGTTAAGTGACAATTTCTCTTTACAGCCACTCATGTCTTACAGTCTGTGAACTGAAAACTGGATTAACCTTTAATTACCCTCGGTGACCTCTCAACCCTAAAACAACATTACCACTCCTACCCATATTATTTGCATATACCATTTAATGAGCGAAACATCTGTTTGCATATTTGGTACCACTAATATTATGCAGATGAGCTGGCTCTGTGTATTGCAATAGACAATTGTGGGAAGCTCTCTCTCTCTTTTTTTCTTTTGGATTTTTTTTAAGGGGAGGGGGTTCTTCCTCCTCCCACTGATTAAGCCTGACTTGTATTAATTAGAACAAGAGCTGCCTGGTGCCAATAGCATTGCATACATAATGCACAGCTGCGGTGTGATCCCAGTGGCAGCCAAGCAATATTCTGAGAGTTCTTTCCTCCCCACCTCCACTCCATACAAAGGTTGGCTTGATGTTGCTATAACACATTCCACACTCTGCTATATATACTCTCATTGATAAATTCAACAGTATACAGTTGTGGTTTTTTGTCCACATATATGACAGATTTAACAAGGTGGATTCAGTCAGTAACATATGTGCAATATACATCTATGCAGAGGTTTGAAAGAGACTTTTCTCGTCCTCTGATTCTCCTCCCTCTTTCCTCACTGCATCTACTGACATGGACACAAAGGTTACAGCACTCCTGCTTACATATTTACAGGGCTTTGTCTGAGCCAGCTCTCGGCACTTATTTGCAATGCTAAAGTATAGCATTGAAACACAGGACAAACAAGAAAATACCACTGTGAGTGCTAGTGGATACTGGGTATTACTGTCATCTCACTGTCAGGTGAAAGAAGAGCAGGTATTTGCTATAGTGACTCCTTATTCTCTACCCTGGTAGAATTTGCCTCCTTTAGATATTTGGTCTTAATTGTTAAAATTAGGGCACAATCCTAACTGGTGCTGGAGTGGGCAGGCCAGCGTGCCTGCACTGTATCCAGTGCAAGTTGGGAGCTGCCTGGAGCCTCCACATGGGCAAGGGCACAAAGATGTGCTGTAGTAGTAGTAGCAGTAGTAGATTGTTATTATGCTGTAGTAGTAGTAGTAGTTATTGTTATTAACTACTATTGTTAATAATTAAGTAGTAGTAGATTGTTATTATGCTGTAGTAGTAGTAGTAGTAGTAGTAGTAGTAGATTGTTATTTTTATTTATTGTTGTTATCCGAGATTAGAGGGATAGGTTTCCACATCACAGACATCACTGCCAGAAAGAGTTTACACTGTCGTTTTCCTTTAGATTGTACGCAGGCTCGCTCTCGTGTTGCTATAAAGCAGACAGAACAGACATACGACCCAATTAAATCTAGGAAGTGCTGATTTGCAAGCAAATTTCCGCTATCACACATACAAAATCCGCGATAGCCAGCAGTAATATTTATCTATGCAGAGAGGGCCCCAATTCTGACATCTGCACTTGCAGCAGCGGACTGAGGGCCTATCCTGTCCCATGTTCCAGCACCGGTGCAGCCACCATGCAGCCCTGAGGTATGTTGCCATGCCTTGAAAATGCTTCCATGCCTTGAAGAGGCCTCTGTATCTGCTCCCCCACTGCAGGATGCAGAACACACCCCATTGGCACGGCTACACTGACACTGGAAAATTGGATAGGACAGGGCCCTCAAGGTCCATAATGCTCACATGGGTCCCCTCTTGGAAATCATGCTTCCCCTCTCCTTCTACATGCTATTCAAACTGGCAGATGCAAGCTCTGTAAATGTTTCTATGCGTTCAGATCAGTGATGTCATGCAGGGGGTATGCGGGGTTATGCGAGTACCGGTTCCTAGGATTACGGCTGGCCCCGCCCATTCGCCCACCCACTCGTCGACTCCATCCCCTGCAACGTTTGAATTTCCTGCATATTTGAGTTGCCTGCACATTCTCAGAGCCAGGCAGGCAGTGAGCGGAGCCTTGCCTTGCCACTGAAAAATGAGCTTCTCTGGGGTTTTGGAACTGTTGGGTCACTTTAACATGATGCCAGGCCTCCTTAACATGTTCTGGGGGGTGCTGTGGAATACTGTTGCAACTGTTGGGTCAGTTTAAAATTGTCTGAGGCCTCAAAAAGGGCTTTTTTCATGTCCCTTCCTGCCACGACCTCACTTCCGGCTTATGACGTCACTTCCGGTGGGTGGGTCCCGACACGTGCCAATCAAAAGTGAGTACCTGTTCTGAAATCATTTAGATGACACCACTGGTTCAGATGTATGGACTGAGGATAATGTGTATATGCCTTATGTGCATATCTTTGTACGGTCACACTTTTTGCAAACATTTTTCTAAGGGGGGGGAGAAGGCCATATCAATATAGTATTTCTACTAATTCTTTTTTTAAAAGATGGTACAATATATAACATCTATCAATGTAACGCTCTCTTAAAACAAGTGTGCCTTATTTCACCGTGACAAACATCTGGGATTTAACTGGGGGAAAAAAAAATCACACTTTAGTGCAAGCCCATTTTTGAACCTCCAAAATAAATTAGCATTTTAAGAACACTTTTAGCCTGCTGGGATGGATCATTCTGCTAATATGGGTAACACCATGGACTCCAATAATTAGTGTAAATTGCCTTTGAATAATACAGAGCTGGGAACAACGTTTTGTGCTTAATGTCCCTTGCAAGTACATGATGAAGAGTCCTTAATGGGCCTTGGAAAAACAACTAATACCGATAAATCAAAGAAGAAAAGCTGGTTTTTGATGCATTTGTCTGGGAGTGTGAGTTTTAAGCTAAGTTGTTAACACTCCTCCCTGCTGTGGGTCATGGATTAGCTAGGGTGGGAGTTTCTTAAAGGATCTTTCACACTGACCAAGGGAGGCAGCGGGTTTCAAATACAAGTGTTTTCTTAACCCTAATCCTTACCTTCCTGACCAGCATCGCTCCAAATTTCTCTCTAATTAGGTAAAGAATTAGTAGGTGGATAAATAGGGGGGAGAGGATGAAGTGTTTAGTTTAGCCTATACTACGATAGTGAAATTTCAGGCACTACAGAATTCATTTCATATCTAATAACTTTTTCCCTCCTCCTCCAGAAGCACTGAAGCAGTGTATGCTCCTAAGCAATAAGAATTTATCTTCCCCTAATCTTACAGCTGTATATTCTACTGGCAGAGTTTAAGCCTGTTCCCCCACAGCTTTATCTCTTAAATGGTTAAGAAGCAGCCATTCCCTATCTGCTCTCTTATGATACTGTATCTAAGCAAGCTCCATAAACCAAATCAAGATATATTGATCTTTGAGTGCTCCTAAAAAATTTAAGGAGGATGTCATGATTTATTTTTTTTCACAAGAAACAAGATAAGCCAAGATGAGATGAACATTGTTTTTAAATTGACTCATTGTGTGCACTCATTTATGAATGCTTGGAGTTATCAGCTGAGCCCTTTGTCCTCCTCAAGGTAATGAGTTCGGGAATATGTGATTCTTTCCACTTCTTCTTTGATTATTTATGTGTATGATGAGGACTAGAAACTGAACGAAGGTGTTGACACCCTTATGATATTCAGGTTCCTCACTATCCAAATTAATCAAACCTATCCTTTACTACCTACTGAAAGTAAGTACAAAGGCACTTTTACACATGATGCTGGATTATCAACTTTTTTTTGCACATTCTTTCTCAAACAACTTTCTTTCTCAAACATTTAGGTGAATAGATGTATATTGCAATAGTCACACATTTTTGGGGATTGTAGCTTAGTGGTAGTGCTTCGAAATCAGAAGGTCCCAGGTCAAGTCTAAGAAAGACTCCTGTTACAAGCAGCAATGTAGCTCACCTGGGAATAAGCCCCATTGATCATAATTTTGAGAAAGCTTGTATAGGATTGTACTGTGAAAAACTGCTACTAGTCAGCATAAACCAGAGGTTCTCAAACTGTGGGTTGGGAGCCAATTTCAGGTGGGTTGCAAAACACCTAGATCTGCCATATTAAAAATATGGAAAATGAGATGCTGGAAAGGGGGAGGGATGTGTGGTTGTTTTGCTTGTGTCAAGGTTGTAAATAGGCTTTTTCCCTTTCTGATTCACTTTGCTATTGGGAAATGGCTGAGGAATAACCCAATTTATTGCTGCATTCTCAAGAAAGCAGCAGCATCTGGCATCACAATGACGGCACTTCCAGCCATGACTAGACAAGATTAAGAGTGCAATCCTAACTTGGATTTAGGCTGGCACAGTTAGGCCAGCAAAGTTTGGCCAACACAAGGACCACCCTAAAGCATCTTTGGACCACTCTTGGAGTCAGGGAGGATGGCGCACATCTGTGTGCTGGCCTCTCTGACTCGGAGAGTGGTCTAAACATACTTTATCATGCCCCTTCTGCCAGCCAAACGTTTCTGGCCTAACTGTGCCGGCCTAATTCCAAGTTAGGATTGCGTCCTAAATAGAAATAGATAGCAGGGTTGGTATTGAGCCAAGTCTACTGATCAGTGGTTCCCAAACTGAGGAAACCAGCCAGAGGAGTCACAGAATCCCCATGAAAAACCTGCCTCCTTATACAATGTATAGGATTGTAGCCCTAATGGGGAGCTGCTAGTTGAAAAATTTTGGGAGCCACTGCACTAGAACATAGGATGAAGAAGAAGCAAGGGCAGTTCAGGGCCCAGTCCAAGTCTCCATAATGGCAAAAGCTATACCTAGCACATTTATCAATTAGAACAATGATACCCACCAGTATACTGGGACCCACCAGTGAGTCGCAAGCCAGTTTCAGGAGCCTTACGAAGCATCTAGAGCAGGTTGTAAATAGGCTTTTTTCTTTCTGATTCACTTTGATATTGGAAAATGGCTGAGAAATAACCCAATTTTATTACTGCATTCTCAGGAAAATAGCAGGTTCCGATGTCACAGTGGCAGAACTTCAAGCCATGACATCACTTCTGGTGGGTCCCAGACAGATGGTCATTCTCAGAACTGGGTCCTGGTGCTAAAAGGTTTGCGAACCAGTGCATTAGAAGATTCATTAAGCCTGTTGATTGGGTAGTAGGCGGTTTGAGAATAAGCTTCCTCCCCACTCACCCACTGTGACAAATGTAAAGCAATGATGGCTGACCATCTCTCAGCTTTCTTTGCAACTGGACATGGCAAAACAAATTATTTTCTTAAAAATGCTTTTTTATTAGCTCAGTGACAAATCTGGAAGCCCCATCTCAACAGAGGCTGAACAGCTCCACTTCCTGCCACCTTGTTCCAAACTTAACTCACAGCAGTGACAGACGTGGAGCAGTGACACAATGTGGGTCCAATCCTATGCTTAACAGTGTTGGCTGTGCTTGATAGCGCCTTACTCAAGTCCCAAACCTCTGAGCCAAATTTAAAGAAAAAACAGGTGGTGGTGGTGGTCGTCCGTCCATCCGTCCGTCCGTCCGTCCGCCCGCCCGCCCGCATGGCAGGCACTTCTGGATGCCTGATCTCTGCTACTCAGCTGATTGGTCTGCCTATGAGAACCAAACATGCTCTTTAGAATGTCCTTTTCCCTTAGCCCTATCAGAGATGTAGAGATTCATATATAGCAACAAAAACAACAAAATACTTTGGATTGTATTCAAAGAAAGTCATGATTACGTTCCATTGAAATTAAAGGGACTTAAGTTACAGTGCAATCTTAGGCATGTCTACTCAGAAGTAAATTCAACATCTTTACTTCTGAGGACTTACATTGAGTTCAACATCCTGGGAAGCAGGCCTTTGCCCATTTAAGGAGTGGGGAAGGCAGCAACAAGATTTGCTTTTTTGGGGGGGGGGGTCTGGGCCACCTTCTGCAGGGCTCCCTGTGCCTCCAAATGTGTTTAAAAAGGGGAAAAAAACCTGGCAATTCTGGTATTGCAACAAAACCGGAAGTGCCCATTTTTTCTCTTTTTACATGTTTGGAGGCATGGGGAGCCCTGTGGCAGGCTCTCTAGACCCCCTGGACTCCAGAACTGGAGGTGGTGCATAGAAAAACCCCTCCCCTTCCTCACAGCTGCGCAGTCCTGGGGATCCTGTAGCTGCTTTCCCGCCTCTCCCACACATGCTTACAGTGCTCCAAACTCCCTTGTAGGAGTTTGGGAAGCACTGAGTAATAGGACTGCAGTTCAAGCCAGGAACGTTCGTCTAATTAATTTCAGTGGTGCTTAGGCAACTTTTGGGAATCACCATATCTTTTGAAACAGGATGTAACCTATTTCCAATAGGGATGTGGTGGTGCTGCGGGTTAAACTGCTGAGTTGAGCTTGTTGACTGGAAGTTTGGCAGTTCGAGACTGTGTGATGGACTGTCCCAGCTCCTGCCAACCTAGCAGTTCGAAAGCACCTAAAAATGCAAGTAGATAAATAGGGACCACTTCTCTGGGAAGGTAACGGCAATCCATGCGCTACGGCGTATAGTCATGCTGGCCACATGACCATGGAAGCTTGTCCTTGGACAGACGCAGGCTCTTCGGCTTAGAAACGGAGATGAGCACCACCCCCTACAGTCGGTCATGGCTAGACACTTTGGTCATGGGGAAACCTTTACCTTAACCTATTTCCAATCTACTGATGCCAAGAATATACATTATAACATTCTGGAGACATAATGTAGCTTTGGCTACAGACTCTTAAGCCTAATACATTGCCTAGAGGAGAAATTGTACCAAAACAGAACTATTCAAAATTCAATTTCAAAAACGTAGGGCCCAATCCTGTGGGATGTAGCATGGGCGGTATGATTGTACCACCCATGCAAGTGTTGCAAAGGGCCGGCGCTGCAGCCTTTTCGGGAGGGGTGGGTTTTCCTAGGAGGGGGAGGGGCAGAGCAGGGGGCGGTACTAAGGGTGACCTTCACCACAGTATCCCAACCTCCATGTTGGGCTGCGCTGCCTGAATGATGCCTTTGCCTCTGTGCCAGGCAGAGGCAAGTAGACCATTAGCCCGTCTGCACCCTTACCCTGGGAAAGGGGACGAATGTCCCCTTATCCTGCAGAGCCAACTTGGGTGGCCAGGCAGCTCAGGATTGGGCTGTTAGTTATCACCAGTGGTGTCATCTAAATGATTTAAGAATAGGTACTCACTTTTGATTGGCACGTGTTGGGACCCGCCCACCGGAAGTGACGTCATAGGCCAGAAGTGATGTTGTGGCAGGAAGTGACATAAAAAAGCCCTTTTTGAGGCCTCAGATGATTTTAAACTGACCCAACAGTTGCAACAGTATTCCACAGCACCCTCAGAACATGTTAAGGAGGCCTGGCATCATGTTAAAACCCCAGAGCAACTCATTTTTCAGTGGCAAGGAAAGGAAAGGCTCCGCTCGCTGCCTGCCTGCCTACCTGGCTCTGAGAACATGCAGGCAACTCAAACATGCAGGAAATTCAAACGTTGCAGAGGGCGGAGTCGACGAGTGGGCGGGCGAATGGGCAGGGCCAGCTGTAATCCTAGAAACTGGTACTCGCGTACCCCTGCGTACCCCCTGCATGACATCACTGGTTAACACCCAACCTAAACATTGATAATTCTAAGTTTTTTTTGGGGGGGGGATTTTCACAAAGCTGTTTAGAAATAATGAGAAACTTATTTGACTTTGCCAAGTGAAAAATCAGTAATTTGCACCAAGTTTTTTTTTCAAGGTTCTTCATTAACAAATTCAGGATATTAGGCAAACTCTATTAGCTGCTTTGTGTCAGGGTAAGATTTGACAACAGAATTCCATTATGATATTTATGGTCAAAATCAGATATGATCAAATAATAGGTCTCCCAATAGAAGTACTTGTATGTCAGGGAGTAAACTTGATAATTGTAAGAATATAGTTAATGCAGTCAAATGGAATACCAAACCAGGAGATTAACATTTCTGTTATATAATTACAAGTTCAAGGAGTTCAGCATCTTATCATACTATAGTAAGTATAGAATGTAGAAGTGATCCTCTTTAATTTGTAATTATTTAACTGAAACGTAAAGTCACCCAGTTTCATTCCAGCACTCTTGCATTGAAGACATTTGTATGCAGAATTCATGCAGTAAGAAATAGTAGTACACTATCAGAGTAGGACATGTTTGATTATTCTTTAAAACCAACTAAGAGAAGTTAATCTCATTGAACTTTTTATTCAATAAAAGAGTTCGATGTTTCTAAGTCTAATAGGACTATAATGTTCATTAAATGAACTTCTTTACACCTTTAAATGGATTAACAGTACATCTTCTCTGTCTAATTATGCAAGTCATTCAAAATAGAATCACAGATATAACTTGTGGAACAGAGATGTGTCTGAGTCTCATGAAACGGCAAAACCAAAAATTAAAAACGGGGCTTTTTAAAAAAATCTGTGCCATTTACAAAGATTAAGAATCCTTGCTGGCCATTTTACCTTTTTTTTTTTTAAAAGGTCTGCTTTGCTGGAGAGGAACAGTGGAAGCGGAATCTATATTCATTTCTAAAAACCCCAACATTTCAATCATGATACCATGGGGCAGGCACAGGGGAAAAACAAGCAATGTCACTGTTCTGCCAAATTCTGTCCTGCCGGGCCACCCCAAGGGCCCTAATGCCCACACTAGGCTAACTAGTTTCCCCATAGAGTGGCCTCAGAGATAGGCAAGAGGGAGGGGGTTCAGTCACCCACTGGGCCTCCTCTCTTCCAGCAGCTTTGCTTGGGATCACCGGCTGGCCAGCCTCCTCCAGACTGCCCTCATCAACGGCTTAGCTCCAAACTACCCTAAGTCTAGCACCAACAAATCCCACCACCAAACAATAGGCAGTCAGCTTGCCCAAGCCACAACTGCCTCCTCCACTTGGTGGCTCCAGGGGCATGGCAGACATACAACAATTCTCAATAATAGTCTCCCAAAACAACTTTACCTTATCTAGTCCTTCAGCACTCCATCAGTCCAGCACCTACCCAAGGTGCCCTCCTCCAGCACCTATCCAGCCCCTTTCCTCCAGCTCCTGACTCCAGCTTTATACTGAGGCCAGCCAAACTGCACCCATCTGCACCTGTGCTAACCTCCCTTAAGAGCCAGAGCCCTTATCAGCCTGCAGCTGTGTTCCCGAGGCTTGCAAAGACCTTGGGGGCTAACCCTATAATCCCTGACTTAACTGGGACAAGGGGCCATTGCTGATACCATTCCCTATCTCCTTGGGCTATCTCCTGCCTTTTCCAATACAGTCACCCATCACTGGTGGTGTCACAGGTACTACAAGGGGTAGTAGGTACTACAGATACTACACAGGTAGTACGAGGTATTAACCTGACACTTTTGCAATCATATCCAATATGGTAATCGCAATAGCACCTGATGTGATACTTAAGAACACTTTCCCCTGGAACAGTCCTCTGCGTTACTGCTAAGCCAAAATCCAGGTGTGCATCTGAACATGGATGTTATCCATCAAAACTGCATCTTCCCCTTCCCACATATTTATCTGCTACCTCACTTATCTGCAAGGGGCAGAATGGCTACTTTCCTTGTTATCTGTGCCTTTGTTTTTGTTATCCACTATGCAGACACCTTCCAAAGGCTGCAGGGACCTTCAGAATGGCACCTGCGACCAGCACTGACCCCTTTAAAATGGCTGGCAGAAGCATCTGTCGGCCCACGTTTAAGGGGTCCATGCTGGTTGCCTGTGTCATTCTGAAGATTCCTGCAGCCTCTGTAAGGTCTCTGCAGCATTCAGAGATTTTTTGGCACTTCCTGCTCTGCTAGCTCTGCTCTGCTCGCTTCCTGGGGGTCTCTGCTGGATTCTTCTGATGCAGACAAGGTACCCTTTGCACCTAACCCCATTGATCCCATAGGATCAATGATTCATTACCTGCGAACTCGCTATCTGCAAGGTTTTTCAGGAACCCTACCCTAGTGGATAATGAGGATTGACTGTAACATTTATTGAAAATACGTCACAAAAATGTGGTGCAGCACTATGAGTACTGGAGAATGTGGTATTCATCTAGGGAGTAAGAAGAGACCTGGTGGATCAGACCAAAGCCCATGTTGTTCAGCATCCTCTTTCCCACTGTGGCCCATCAGATGACTCTGTGAAGCCCACAAGCAGGAGATGAAGGCATACCCTTCTCTTACCTTTGTTCCACTGCAATTGGTGTTCAGATGCATACTCAATCTGCATTTAGATCCAGAAAATGGCATTACCAGAGAAGAAGACATGTGTCTCTTACGCAATGAATAATATGTTTGAATTGATTGTGGGGGGAAAATCTGAAACATCTTCAAATTCCAGCCTGCTTCCAGTGTAAAAGAGGCTCTAAAGCTGGTTCCAAGAGCATTTTGACAGCATTTACTGCCTTGTGGCAGCCACAAAATGCACTCAACAGCTCTTGGAGGTGCGCGCAGCCAGAGAGCCAATGGGAAGGCCACAACTGTGCTGCACAAGGCAGTGGCTCCATTAGGTCACACCAATGAAAGTAAGTCAGCAGGGGAGGTGGGATAGGATGGGGGGTATGGGGGGGGTGCTGAAGGTGGCAGGGCAGGCCAATACAGGGCAGGGGGTGAAGGGGGTGAGTTCAGTAGCAGCTGAATCCTAGCTCCATTCCAGGAACCCAGTCCCACTGTCTGGGTCCACACAGACCTTTCTCAGCAATTTCAGTAGTGTAGGTCCAATTACTCCTCCACTCCTCAGAGGCTTATCCCCAGGTAATGAAACAAATGGGAGGAGATTTCCTGGACTGCTCCTTGTGCAGGATGCAGTGTGAGCCATTTTGGCGCACCTGCATTGGCAAGGGGAAATGCATAGGATTAGGCCCCTAAGTAACATGTCACTGAATATAAAGTATGTCGGTAGCAGTGACGTGTGATGCACATGTGGCAGGTGAGGCAGAAGTGCCCTACCAGAGTGCTTTGAAAAGTGTCACCACTGTGGTGATCAGGCAAACACTTATAATCCACAGCTCTGAACAGCTGGAGCCTGTGGGTTGTAAGTGCTTACAGGATCACAGCCACCGCAGCAACAGTGGTGGCACTTTTCAAAGAACTCCAGTAGGGCACTTCCGCCTCACCTACGACACCAGCACCGCACATCGCTGGTAGGGAGCCCCTGAGTGTGCAACTTGCCACTGTGCTCCCACTTCTCTCTCCATGTGCGAAGGTGAACACCAACTGAGATGCTTCTACGCAGGTGCTTTCCCCTCTCCCCCTCCCAGAGTTGGATGTGCTCATTCTACCTTTCAGTTCTCAGGAAACTCTCCACATTCTTCCTTTTCATCTCCTTACTACGCAATACGGATTGACAACAATTTGTCTAAAGGAAATGACTAGCATGTCAGAACACTCCTCTTCCCTTAGCGATGGGAAGGATTTCCTAAGGAGTACGAGGGTGCAGGTGTGCACTTTTCATACACGCACACGCCCCATGCCAAGGAGAGCTGATGATGGACTCTTCTAAGCCATCATTAAATTTCAGTCTCCAACTAATTATCCAAAATGAGGCTTTGTGGATTCTTGCCTTATGGGACTACTTGCATCTCTCTCTCTCTCTCTCTCTCTCTCTCTCTCTCTCTCTCTCTCTCT
>JAJKFI010012072.1:0-25793 GCA_029204185.1 Lerista edwardsae | reverse complement strand
TAATAATAATAATAATAATAATAATAATAATAATAATAATAATAATAATACATGTATTTATATACCGCCTTTCTTAAGATCACTAGATTTCTCTAATGACTGTAACTCAAGGCGGTTTACATAGGCAGACTTTTATTCACAAACCCAAAGGTTTTTACAATTTACAGAAACGTTCTATCTTTCAAGGACAACACCTATACAGATCTTTCTTTCTGGATTTAGCCTTCTTTCTTAGCCACCCGTCTGTCTTCTGCTGGCTGATAAGAGGCTTCCCTGCTCCCACCAGAGACGCAGCTGACCAGCACACTCCTCCTCCCACAAGGCAGCTGGAACTCAGCTTTTAATCAGCTGCAGTTTGCAAGGTATGCCACTCACAGAGACTTCCGGTAGTCTCGAGCTCACGACCTTCGGATCTTCAGCTGTTATCTTCGGGCAAACGGAGGCATTAACCCTCTCAGCTAAATCTTCTGTACTGTACTGTATAGTTTGTTTTGTCATGGCCCAGGCTCCCTGGACTCTCAGGCCTCAGGGATTTTGCCCCTCTGCTCCCCCTCTCCTTAGGTACCTCTTGATGTTGTCCTTCCAGCAATCCTGTCTTGTTAGTAAGTTCTGAACTATCGCACTCAGGTTGCAGCTTAGGAGCTGAGGTTGAAAAGGAGTGATTTGCCTGACTCCACATAGTGAGAATTCATGGTAGAGGTGAGAGTGGAACCAGATGAGTCTTAATTCACAGCTCAGGCTCTTGGGGCACAATCCTAACCAACTTTCTAGCACTGAAATAGCTGTGTCAATGGGGCATGTGCTGCATCCTGCAGTTGGGGGAGGGTCAGTCACAGAGGCCTCTTCAAGATAAGGGAATGTTTGCTCCCTTTCCTTGGAGCTGCATTGCCCTTACCCCAGTGCTGGAAAGTTGGTTGGGATTGCCCACATAGTCACTCTGCCATACCAGTTTTCACCAACTAGTTGTGTGTGTGTGTGTGTGTGTGTGTGTGAGAGAGAGAGAGAGAGAGAGAGACTCCTCCCATCCCATTTATCTGACTAAATTACTCCCCTGAAGCCTCTAGTAGCAACCCATCTTGCATAATTAAACACAGGCAAATTTGGATCAGAGCTTCGGTGAAGGGTGAAAAGATTAAAGCCTCCCCCAGCCCTATAGCACTGATCCAAATCACACACCCACAGATACCACCGCAGTTCTTTGCAATGGAAGAACAAGACACTGGGAGATCTGATGATAAATAAATCCCACGTTGCTCATAGTTTGGCCCTACTGCCTGTTCCGACACCAACAGAACATTTAACTGTTCTATCGTTAAACTAGTAGCAAGCAACAGAATGTGCATTGCTTTCAAAATGAATTAGTCACAACACAGCTTTCCCTGGATTGGGGCCTGGATGTGTGTGGAATTCTAGAAGCTACCCAGAGGACAGGGGGCTGCACCAAATCCTAGTGAGAAAGCAAAATTAGGAAACTTGCAAAGGTGCAAATGAACTTTATTTCCAGAGAATCACTCAGTGCATTACAAGTACCTTCCTGGCGAAGAGACTCCACAAAAGTAATTAACATATCACAAGTACTGTATGACAAATAATTAAGAGGAGTTAAAGGCTATGCAGACTGCTGTGTTATTTAGGTATAACCATTCTCAGTGATACCACTATAATAAGTATGTGTGTAGAACTACTTCTTAATAAAGTACTTTTCTATATGAGCCTGAACTCCTCTACAAGCAGTAATGTAGTTGTAGGAGAGTGGGGAAGTTGAAGGACTTCTCTACAGCAGGACCAATGATGTCATCAGCAGGAGCACTCAGGTGCTACCTTTCAAACTTTTTTCCAAAGGATTAGGCAAGAAGATGCATCAGGCTCAGCAGGAGGCAAACTGAGAAATTTGCCTAAGGGTCATGATCATGGACTTTTCTGTAGCCTTCCTGAGAACACTATGTCGCTCATTATACATTAAGGCTACAATCTTTTGCAAATTTACTTGGAAGTACCAGTAAGTCCGATGAACACAATGGGTGTTTAACGGGTGTTCCTTCAGAGGAAACATGCCTAGGCTAGCACTCTAACAGCCTGATCCTTTGCAGCATGCCTCCTGCACAGGTGCTGTCTGCTATAAAGCAGTCAGAGCCGGTTCTAAAAAGCACTCTGACATCAGCCTGCCCAACCCCTTTCTCGCCTTGGACTTGCACTAGCTTTGTCCAAGGAGACCCATTGCAGATTGGGAGGCTCATGCAGGGGATTGATGTTACTAGCCAGGTGCAGGGTAAGTGGACTGCACCAGGTGATATCACTGGGGGGGGGTGACATCAGAGGCTCTGTGATGGGTGGGTGGCCCAAGAGCATGTGGTGAACGGCTCATCTGCAGTGAGCCAGCCAGTCTGGAGAGGCTGTAGTTGGTGGCCAGTCTGGGAGCACCACACAAGTGGCTGGTCTGGAAAGCCAGCCCTGTTGTTGCAAGAGGATGGGACAGGAGTTAGAATGGAATGGGCAGGGCCATGGGGTGACACCATTGGCAGACTGGGTGACACCAAGCTCAGTGACGCCACTGTGCAGGGGTAAGGGGATTTAAATTCCCTTTCCCTGCTGAAGCCTCCTGATTTCCCCCTCCCCCTGTGGATACAGCACATCTATTTTTAGTGTGGCTGCACCAGTGAGGGAGGGGAAAAGGATAGGATTGGTCTCCCAGTCGACCAAGATCTACTCCTGCATATTAATTGTTCATTTTAATGGAACATGCACTGGAACATGCTATATTTCAGTCACAATGCATCAAATTGTGATGTACTTTGCTAATGGGCATAGCATTTTTGTTCATCATTAGAGTGGCCTGCATAAGCCAATCCTTCCAACAGGCCAGGAATTTGTTGCTGTTGGTTCTGCTAAAGAATTACGCTAAAGAAAAATTACCTGCTACACACATCTGTCTACCTTTGGTGTCCAACGTGTGAATTACAGCTCACTCCTTACGCTACTATGTATGCAATAACACATGCTAAGGCGTGCTGGGGAAATGAGATGTGCTGTAAGATTATATAGTGTGTTGTGAAGTAAGAGGCTAAAGGCCAGATCTAGACAGTGGAAGGGAAGAAATACAAGATATAGATGTATTTATTTAAGTAGGGAGACAAATATGAATGTCCTGTGAGATATAGTATTTCTACACTGTAAGTTACAGTGTTCTTGACGAAACAGCAGCTTTGTAAGCTGTGGGGCATTGTAGCTATTCTTGTGCATACTGTGTGTGTTAGCATAATCATGCTATACTGAAGCAAGATTAACAATAGATTTTTGGATAGCTTCAGAAACAAAAATGGAGTTTTCAGCTGTACTCATTTCTCAACAGCTTGCCTGAACCTATCTATAGGCTAGCCTTGTTGGATAAGAATACAAAAGAGTACTGTTGGATAAGAGCAAAAGCCCACCTAGTAGCATCTTGTGGTTTCCAACAGTAGCTAGACATATGTTTCTAGAAAGTCCATCAAGACTTTCACTCTAACTCATACATGCAAATGCCTTTCCTCAGTATTTGCCTTCTGGGCAACAGCAAGACCAACCTCCCTAAGGGGCTGATTTAAGGACCAACCCTGAAGCCAGAACAAGCTCTTACTGCTCTGGTGTCAGAAATGCACTGCGAAGCACATCTGTGGCACCGCTGTACCACCAACTGTGGTTAGCGTGACCCTGGCCCGTGGAGTGGCTTTTCGGGGGAAATGAGTGGGGAAGGCAGGGGAAGCCAGAACTGGGTGGGATTGGGGAGGAGCAGCCCCAGGAGGGGAGGGGACTAGAGGCAGTCATTGCCGCCACATTCTGAACTCCCATATTATTATTATTATTATTATTATTATTATTATTATTATTATTATTCATTCATTCATTCATTCATTCATTCATTCATTCATTCAATTTATACTCTGCCTTTCTGCTTATAGGCATGCGAGGCGGCTTACAACAATGGCAATAATATACAATAAAAATTAATGTATGCCCAATATGGGGCTGCTGCAGTCTCCGATGGCAAAACAGTTGGCAGAGCCATTGAGGGGGCCCGGGCTTCCCCTGAGGAGACTATGCTCTAGAGCAGGGATGGCCAACTTTTCAATTTTAGAGCTCCTGGACCATAAACTCTAAACAGTCAGCGTAGCAGAGGGAATTTCTGCAGGTGCAGCTCGTCATCTGAAATTCGCTTCTCTACACAATTGTTAAAGGTCCGGAAGCCCTAAAGTTGAAAGCCACGCCTTCTCTAGAACATGGGAGCCGGACCCTTCAAGCAGGGACATTGTACCCATCCATTAGATAAGAGCTGTCTCCAGCTGCCTGTGAGAGAGGAGTTGTGCTGGGCCAGCTGTTTCTTTGGTGGCCGTTTATCAGCCAGCAGGAAGGCAAGCCTGTGGCCAGAAAGAAGGACTAAACCACAAAAGTTCCATCTGTATGTTGTTGTAGTTCTTGAAAGACAGAACTTCTCTGTAATTTGTAAAAAAAAACGCTTGCGGGTTTAGAGATAAAGCCTGCTTATGTAAACTGCCTTGAAGCCAGAGGAGCAATCTAATGGCCAAAGAAAGGTGGTATATACATACTTGCATTATTATGATTATGATTATGATTATGATTATGACAATTGCTCCACATCACATACAATGCAGTACTTACGATAGGAGCTATAGCTATTCTTCCATTCCTCGTGAGCAAGGAGCCATTCTGACATTCAGGGTGCAATCTTATGCCCTCCTTTTTTGGCTGACACTAACTGAAAGCATTGGCCGAACGGCAGCTGTGCTGGCACATGAGCACCGACTGGCATCCTTGCGTCAGTGCTGATGCCCTTGGGCCAACTCTAGCAGCAGCATTAGCTCAAGGGCGCTGGCTGAAGGCTGCGCTGCGCCATTCCTCCTCCAGCCAGGTTTGGCTGGTGCAAGAGCGGTTCTGGGAGGGGGGAAGGGGGGAGGGAGGGAGGAACTGGGTGTGCCGGGAATCGTGCCAGTCTGGGGAAGGGGGCGGAGCTGGGATGCAGGTATTAGGTTGCATCCAAGCCTCTGTTCCTGGGCCGGATGGCTTGCATGGAGCTGCACCTGCTGAATAGCAGTTCCAAGCAAGCCCATTGGGGCAGCTGGCACCTACCCTGGGGCAAGGGAGTGAATGTGCCCTGCCCCAGGGCGGCTCCAGCCAGCTCCTAACTTGCACTGGATATGGCGCAGGCCTGCCAGCTTTGCCGTTCCAGTGCAAGTTAGGATTACACCCTCAGTTTGGTCAGGCTGAACATACCCATCTGGGACCATGGTTGTGATGGCAGGTATTACATGCATTCACCTGATGGTCTGCACAGAGCCTGTATGCAGGTTAGTGAGATGTTAGTGCGTTTGCATTGTGATCTCTCCACACAGTTAACAAGAAAACAGGGGTCCCGTTCTGACTATTCTGAGTAAACGGCTGGAATCTTCTCCTTTACTCCCAGGACCTGTCCCTTTACCATCGGACTCTGTTCCAGGACCAGATTTCTCTCTCCCCGTGCTTTAAGGGTTGGCAGTTGTGTGACCACACCCCACCGCAGAAATCTCAGGGTTCTGGATGCATCCAGCCAAGCAACCCTAAATACACCTCTATTCTTATCAGATTGCATGTCAAAGAGCTCTATCATCTCCAGATTATGCAGATGTGTTGTTATGCCTTACCCTTGGATAACAACAAACTGCAAACCTTTAAAACCACACAGTGTTGCTGTGTTGACAGATATTTTCAATTTTAGAAAGAGGCTCCTGTTTGCAACAGCCTGAAGTGGTGTCACAGTCTGTTATTCCCACAGCTGCATACCATAAATGAATAAAAGGCTGCATACACTAATGATGATTAATTGCATTTTTCTCATATCTTCATATCAATTAGCTGGGAATGTTCCTTTGTTTAAATAATTGTCTTTTGTAAATAAATGTGTAAACACTACTTAAAGCATATTTTTGGTCTAATGGCACTTATCTGAAAGTTAACAGATTCAAGATGTGATGTGCGTTTTAATTGATTGAACGTAGAATAAAATGTGGCATTGGGTGCTAATTTTTACAGCAAGCACATTAGAGCTTCAATCAAATTATACATGGTTTAAAACAACCACGAGGCTGCATTAGACTAACCCATTTCTCCACTGGAAAATAGTATGAACACCAACTGAAGGAATAAGTGATGGAACAATATTTTGTGCCACACCTGCCATGTGGAAAGCATCTAGCAAAATGACAGACTCCACAACCATCTTTTTGGAACAGCACCTGTAGTAAAACATTTGGTCATCTCTTGCCTTGATCATGGCAATCGGTGGTTTGAGTGGCTGCATGACGAAAAATATTTGGTCCTTTGATCATTTCAGCACCTTTGTGCAATGCGAGGACATGCTGGTGGTTCCCTTGGCCCAGCCGTTCCCAATCTGTGTGTTGCAACACAATGAGGCATCATGAGGCACTTGCCAGGGGGTTGCAGGCCGCCCTGCGGCTGAGCAGCAATACAAGGACTGACGAGAGCCTCCAGACAGCAGCAGGAGTCTCAGCATGGTGGGCAGAGCTGCAGCATGCAAAAACCGTGCGCTGTAAAAAGCCCCCCTGCCCGCCATGACCCTCTTGCCGCTGTTTGGAATTGAACCTCCGAACCCAGGAATGAATCTTGGCCATCAATCAATCAATCAATCAATCAATCAATCAATATTTATATAACGCTTTTCAACACAAAGTTCACAAAGCAGTTTACAGACTAATAATAATAACAGCAGCAACAACATCCCCACACGATGCGTTTCACATCACCATCACTCACATCTACTTTTTCAGGGTGTTGCAGCAGTTTGCTCTAACCCCTCAGGAGTCCCTGTGTGTGTGTGTGTGTGTGTGTGTGTGTGTGTGTGTTTGTGTGTGTTTAAGAACCCAGTCCTAACCTTGGAGTCAGGAAGGACTCAGAGCCACTCTCGGAGTCAGGGAGGATGGCTAACGTCTGTGTGCTGTCCTCTCTGACAGAGAGTGGTCCAAACATACTCCACGGTGTCGCTTGTGCCAGCCAAGTTTTATGATTGTGCTCTAACATCTATAGCCTTCTTATGAAGAAAGTTCTGTGTGGCAATTCCTTAATTGATGCCTCAGGGAGCAGGCAAGACAACCAAATACTTGTATCTCACTGCCAGTCCTTGCATCTGGCATTCCAAGGAAGATACCAGACTGAGTTTAACTTTATTAAACACAAGTGTAAATAATGAAACCTACTGAACACCTGTCCCTCCCCTCCAGTCTCAGGTAGGCAAAAAAAAAAAAAAAAAAAAACTGCCATCCATGGCCAATTCGGATGACAGAAAAAAATTCCTACCCAGCCCTCATGATGAGCAACCAGCTAATCTCAGACTGGACATACCCATCATAGTTTATAACCTGTGATGGAGTTTTCCTCCATAAATCTGCCCAATCCCCATCCAGGCCATACGCCATTACCACATCTTGTGGCGAGGAGTTCCACAGACTAATTATATGCTGGGTAAACAAATATTTTCTTTTCTTTTTTGTAACTCTCCTAGCTGCTCAAGCAAAGTGTCAACAAATGGAACAAAATTATCTTGCAGTCCTCAATTTACCATAATAGCCATTGTAATTAAAAGAAGATTAAAAAAAAAAAGTCAGGTCTTGCACTCCATCAGTCAGCTCCTGGATTGCCCAGAGTTTTCATGCAAGCAGTTGCAAGCTGCTACTATATGTTAAATGGACGCAAGAGGCAAGCAACAAGTGGCAGCACTGCCCCACCAGCAACTCCATTAATATGGGAGCTAAGATTAAGCCCCCACTCTGGAACTTGGGCACATGTCACCTCCAGGTGCTGGATGCTGAGCTGGTGCAGGGGTTAATGAACACATCACCATTTGGCCAGATCCAGTCTGGAGCTGAGATAACTGTCTGAATTTCATAGAACAGCTGTAGTTTTTTTTTTTTGAATTTTTATTGGTTGTAGCAGTCAAAAGGGTGCAACAAAGAAACCCATTTGTGTAAGGAACATAGATAGCCCTTTGTTATCCCTTCCCCACCACCACCCTAGAAAAGGTAACATTCCAAATGATAATGATACGCTGGAACATATGGCCAAACAGTTGTAAAGAAAGAATATTATATGAACAATAACTAGGCATGAAATTTGTATCAACCGTCTCTTGTAAATCTCTTTTTCCCCTCTCTTGTAATTTCTGGACTAATTATCCTTTCTTGACTCAAATCTGCCAGTGGATCTTAAAGGCTTGTCAGAATGACGTGGAATGCTCAATATATGTTTACATTTATAACAGGTTTTCCTTTGATATTTGACAAGGTTCTCATGTCATCTGACCTTAAAGTAGCTTCAGAACTTTTTCCCCCGGAACAATTTGTAGGATCTCAAGGATGCTGGGAATTGCTTTATATTCTGACAGCATGCCCTTGGGACAATTCTTGAGGATTAACACCTGTTAGTTGGTTAAGAAAACACACACACACACACACACACACACTATACTATAAGAAAAGTTTCCCTGAATTATCTTCATTTTAAATAAAAAACCATTACAACATAAAAATATAGTTTTCCTTCCTGATCATCAAAACAAAAACTCAAAGGTCAAAAATAATGCACAAATGTGTAAGAATAGATCTAACTTTTTTTAATGGCATGACTTTATTGCATCTCTGGTAAATACTACTACTTTGTGTCCAATTGGAACATTTAAGTGATTGAGAAATACATAATTCCGTGTTAGAGCTTTCCTCTTTCAAGTGTAATTATTGGAAGGGTTATGCCTTGACATACCTTTCGAGATGCTGCTGCTATGTCTTACACTGGGCATTTTTGAATCTCTAGATGACAAGAGTTTTGTGACTTTTTTTCACACTCAGAACTATACATTAGAGAGATAAGCAAACTTCAAAAGGCTTAATAGCAAGGGGGAGGATAGAAGATGGCCACACATAAAGCTATGCTGCTCCTGCAAGCCCCTTTAGTAGCCAGACAAGGTCACTGATCAGGGTAATTTGCAGGAAAAGTCAATTTCTCAAGTACCCAAAGCAGGTGTTGTGCCATTCTAGGACAATTTACTGAAATGAAATTGAGGAAGTTGAAAAAAGCAAAGGTCACGATTCACAGGAAGAAGTGAGGAAAGTAAATCCCTTTGACTGTATTTTTAACTCTTTTCCAACCGCAGCCTATTTACAAACCTGGGACTGTTTCCACTTTAAAGAAAATCCACCCTTGTGTAACTTCCAGAGATGCGATTAACAAGAAAGGAGGTGGTGAGGCACATCCCTTGCACTGTGCCGAAGGCACAAAGAAATGAAGCTGCTGCAAGGCGGACAGTCTCACAAGATGTTGTTGCTGTTGCAAGCATCACGCAGGAGACAGCAGGTCCTTTGTGTTCAACATCTTGCAGCTCCCTGTTTCCTGAGGCTGCCGTCCGGAACATGCTTACTTGGGGCTAAGCCTCATTGAACGCAGCGGCACTTGCTTCTAAGCAAAAGTGTAGAGAACAGTGCTGTGAACTATTTCTTTTCTCAAAGGTAGAAGTAAAGTCAAAAGCATTGATAAGACAAAACAAAATAAAGAAATAATTGGAAAAAGCAGGACTCGGGAGGAAAAAGTAGGGGAGCTCTTAAGGAAATCCATAAGCTCCATCCTAGCCATTTTCAACCACTGTGCCATGGCACATTAGTGTGCCATGAGTGGTCCACAAGTGCGCCACGGGAATTTGGAGGAAGGTCATTTATTAGTTGGGCCAATGGGGGATGTGAGCCCACAAGGCAGTACAGTGTGCCTTGTCAATTGTCAACAAACTGCTCTTGAAAATTTTAGTATCTTCTCAGTGTGCCATTAGATGAAAAGGGTTGAAAATCGCTGCTCTATCCCGGACTGTCCCCTCCCCATTTCTCTCGAATCATGTGTAATGGACATAGTTTGTGGTGTCAGCAGTGCCCTCCCTGCTGATTCCAGAGCACACGGGGTTAACCCCAGAACTCCTGCTGTCCTCAGTAGCACAGCTGTAGGCAGGCTAATGAGGGCTGGTTAGGGGCAGGGTGCTGAGTCATTCAGCAGGTGCTAACTAACTGCACACTGAGTGACTGAGGCACAGATGCAAGTAGGTGTGGCTGATGAGCTATAGCCTGCCCAGCAACAGTCTCTGATAGGCCTGCAGATGTATAAATGTTGAGGCAGGAGCATCATACCGGTCTGATAGGAGCAAAGTTTGGTGTAAGTGGAGAGAAGTGACTGACGAACCTGTATCTGACTAATGTACATGGACTACTGACTAAGAGCTTGGATTCTGATTCGGCTTGGCGCAACTTGAACCTGGACTGACCTGGCATACTGATCATTGGACTGGCCTATGGACTGCAGAACTTGGATCACGGACTGAGTTTTGGACTTGGCTTGGGACTGACACTGTGGCTGCTGTGCTTAAAGAGGTAAGGCCCAGTTGTGTTCCCTCCATTAGTGCAAAGGGGTGCTTAAAGGGGAAACTAGTCAGCCTAGTGTGGGCCTTGGGGAGGCCCAGCAGGGAGTTTCTGGCAGAACATCATGGCCCCTTATTGATGTTTATAAACAGTAGCTAAGGATCCAGTACAAAAGGTACAAAAGGCCTCTGTAATCCCAGCACAGGGGGAAAGTGCAGTGAAAAGGGGAAAAGGAAACCGTGGTTCTTTATGTGTACTGTATTGCCTGCTTCTGCTTTCTCCATGCAGCCAGGTCCCCACATATAGAGTACGAGGACCATGATAGAATTATCCCAAACATTCCACTAAGAATATGTTTGCATATTGTAAAAACATGAAGGCTTGTATAATTGTCTTTTCAATGCAACACAATAGAAAACTTGGGCTTCCCTCTTCCAGCAAGGAAACATTCCTTGAAAATAGTAATATCCAGTTAGCTGAAATGCGATGTTAATCTGAGTCCCAATTATACGTCTATCAAAGTCGCTGACTTAACGAAAGAACTTTTTTGTCATGTCATGGTGCTTTCTGTGCATATTTGTTTAATGTCATCTTTTTTAGCAGAAGATATTAGAACATTTGGAGAATTTCTAATTAGCTCAATGATATTTTTTTTTTAAAGAAATGTGTGGCTACAGCCACATTCCCATTGCCTGAAAAACTAATCCAGCTGTTAACTTCTTGGCACCCGTATCCTGCTCCCTTTTCACTGGTATCAGTTACATCTAAAGACTGGAAACAATCTAGACACTAAATACCCAATATTTTCAGAGGGGTAAATCGGAAGATGAGTATGAAGGACTTGGCTTGATTAGTCAGACAAATAAACAAACAAAGTAAAACACACAAATAAAAGCCACCACACCTGCAAGAATGTTAGATATGTTAAGAGGGGTTGCATCCCAAGGCGAATTACGCCGGTTCACTTTTCATCACCAGTGACCACATTACACACGCAGCTGGTGACATTACTTAGCCTCCAGCAAGGTCAGAGCATGGAGTAAAGTGCACAGAGAGAGGATTGTTCCTGTGTTTGGAGCAAAAACATGGCTTGATGTGAGCTCAGCTCCAGCTGCAGTTTGGCCTGCTGCGGGACAACTTGGTCCACTGCTAATATAACAGCCTGTGGCAAAACGCATCAGATCGTTGTAAGTGCTGCCCTGGAAATGCACTACCCTGGCATAACTGTGCCCCGTGCTGCTTATAATTGCTCCCCAAGTACAAATGACCAGGGACAGAGTTTTGTGTCAGGCTCCTGCCTTTAGCAATGGGCACGACAGACAGAATTTTGACAGGGGCCATTCCCCATATGCAACATCTCCATGTCAGACAGTACTCGCATTACTGATGTGAGCAGGAGAGAGGGAAACCTTGTGAACCAATCTTGTGATCCATTGCCCTAAATCATGTTACAGGGGCATGAATGCCATCAGGCATTCTGGAGTTGCCAGTACAAGCAGCCAGAGGGTTGTGCCTACCAGTGTCCCACCCAGGTCACACTGGAGCAGGTAAGGTGGTAGCTGAGGCAGGTTGTGGGTAGTTTGGGGGAGAATACGAGAGATTCTGGGAACTGGAGATGGGACAAATTGGATCTGGAGATGGGAGCAGCCTTTCCTGGCCTGTACCTGCCCCTGACTCTGTTCAGACCTACTCCCCCACGAAAGAGCTGCTGTGGGACCAAGAAGACCCGTTGTGGCCAGCTGGCCTATGGAGAGGTAAGTATAAAATATTTTTGCTGACCTCTGCCAGAACCATCTTGTGTGTCTCCCCCCCCCCCCCGCCCACAATGCTCTACATAGCGCTGCATGCTGGACTGAAGGAAGATAGGATTGGGCTGCTCAGCTGCAATTCTATTCACAGTTACCTGGGAGAAAGTCCCACTAATTTCAGCGAGACTTGGCTCGGAGTAGATATGCATAGGATTGTGTGGTTAATCCTCCTCTTTCCTGTTCTTCCAGCCTCCTCACTACAGTTTTCAGAAGGCTATAGGGGAAAGTGTGATACAGCAAAACAGATGGAAGGCAGAAGTGGGGCTGTTGGATTTCAGTGTGGGTCTCCTGCCTATTTCTTTCTTAATTCAAGGGGAAACACTAGCAGGAAACTTCACCTTTTCTATTCCTTCCATTTTTTGGATTCAAAAGTTACAGGGTTAGGGGAATGCCATCTCATCACAATAATGAGTGAGTGATGGAATTGTGTCATACAGACTGGGGGAAGGAAATTCAAAAATGTGAAAGAAAGTTACTGAGAGAGGCTGGTCCAATTCAGCTCAGTTTAGGGTTACCAGATACCAATGGGGACAGAGGGCCTAACCTTTAACCATTGTTTACAAGAGGAAATTTGGGCAGATGCAGCTCAACATGGAAGGGTTGAAAAGCTGCATCTACCAAAATTCCCTCTTCTATACAATGGCTTTCTGTTCCCATGTGTATCTGGTCACCCTAGTCATTGCTAACTGTTTCCACATACCAGCTGCTAGCCCCAGGTGAGGATATTCAAGTTTGCCTACTCATAACTGCATTAACAACAACAGTAGTGGTCCCCATCGTCATTGGGGCACTGGGGACTATATTGAGAAATGTCTCAAGCTATATGGAAAAACTGAAGCTCCCTGCCATAAAACCCCCTGGAACTGCAAAAGACGGCACTGCTTGGAACATCATACAATCTCTGGAGATATTTGGTTGATACCTAGAGATCTGGTGGAGACCCATATCAGACCAACAATACCAGTCAATGATATTTGTGTGATCTTTTTGCTCTACTGATTGTGTTTCATGTGTTTATAATAATAATAATAATAATAATACAGTTTCATTTGGGAACAAGATTATTGAATCCTTCCCCCCCTCCCGAATATAATCATGCAGCAAATTGGTAATATTTACAGGCAGGTGCATATTTATTAGGTGAACATAACAAAATCTTACAGGTACTCAAAGAAGTGGCTAGGCATTAGTATTTGTTTTTGAAATGTGAAGACTGTCCTGTTTATTAGGAAGGGGAAAGGAAGGGGATTTAATGAAGGATCAGTTTAACCATGATAACCTGGGTTTAAAAAAACTATAGCCATCACTGCTCATTCCTCCTTTTTATGGATGTAATTTCATTATTATAGAGACACAAACATTTGCTCCACTTCTGGGTGCCTCACATCTGTTAGCAGATATTTGATTAGGGCTACACAAATGTGCTAGATTAGAGCATCTCGTTGATGGAATTCAAACCACCTGGATATTTGAGCAACATCAATAAGAATAATTCGCTTTTTCCAAATCAGTAAATCCAAGCTATATTAAAAGAATTAATTAATGAGTACCAGATAGACAAAACAAACACTTGACAATGAATCATATTATTGACTTTTGTGTGAGATCTCTCTCAGTTTATGTTTAGAAGTCAAATTATATTACGAAAACTAAACAGTCAATTCCAATGATCTTTTAATGCAATAAGTCTTTGCACTCCATATACTGATTTTGGTGGCAAAGGTGATAAACAGTTGTGGAATGTTTGTAGCAAACATGAAAACACTGAGTTTTCACTAAAGGAGAAAACACTAAACAGTTTTCACTAAAGGAGAAAACACTGAGAAAACACTAAAGGAGCAAGTCATTTCTCTTTTTGTTTCTTGGTTGCCTTACAAACATTTACAAAATGTAAGGTCCCTGATCTGAGCAGTCACACTTTTGACAGCCCTTCCCAAGTGTCTTGGAATGACATCTTCAGAATTGCAAATATTGGTGTAGGAAAAGAGGAGAGAAACTGTGGCCAAGTCTAAGCAAAAAGAAAAAAGAAAAAAAGATGAAATTCTAAAACTGCTCCTGGGTTCCCACACTTTGACAGGTGCATGTGAGCAGCAGTCACACAACTGAAGGCTTTTCATGTGCTGGCACATGAAAACCTTGCCGCACACAGGAAATTGGATGCTAGGGAGAAGGGTTAAAACCTAGTCTGATTTGCCAGTTTTTATGTGTAGGAGGAGAGCTCAAGCATCCATCATCGATATCACCCAATGAGATCTGAAATGGTACAGTCCAGATACAGTGTTACCACTTCATTCTCTGTTGGTATGGTAGACCAATAAGAGCTTGTAGATATGCCACTTAAAGTAGATGGGAGTTGGGGGAGGAATAGGTGGGTGGACATGATTCTGTGCAAAAATGATAACTGTTAGCTATTAGAGGGCACCAGCCAATCCTGGAGGTTATGTTATCAGAATGTAGTAGAATTATATAAAAAATTATAGGCTTGAAGTTATAGGGTTACTTGGTTAATCTTTCCTCATACTGACCCCTAATCACATGCTTGCAGGAACCATTGTCAAGTACAAGTAGAAAATGTGCCTATATTTCACTATTAGGTCCTTAAGCAGTTATCACTAGAGGCTGGAGAATGCTTAGATGAAGTGCAATATAATAATGGTCACTTTTCGTCCATTTCTTCCATATTCAAGTACTCTCATAAACTCTTCATTTCTGATAGCTGTTTCTATGTGCTATTCAACAGAAAAACCAGTTCAAGTGGGCTGCTTTGCATTGCAGTAATCAAGTATCATAAAACTCAGAATAGTACAAAAAAAAGACTCCTGATGAATGACATTGAGGTGAGCTTCCATAAGATTCTTTATTAACCAATTGATTCAGCTAATGTAAGTGAGGAGTATATTAGAAGACTCCATCAGTCAACTAGAGTAGTACCAGCTTGACAAGCCATCACAAGAATAAGCATGCTGAAAAGCTTCCTCAAGCTATATAATTAATTATGCTATTTAATTATTTACACAATAATTAAATTACCTCTCACAACAGAATGAATGAACAGTGGGGACAATGCACATTAATCTTTATTTAAAGAATTCTCCAAGGCAACTCTCCTGGGGGAATAGGGAAGGACACATTTCCAAGAATATGCTGCAAGATATCTAGGACACTCTCTATGGCTGTGACTTGCATATGGACAACAGGGGGCCCTACCAATGCATGACATGACCTGCAAAAACCAGTGGCTTCTCATATCTGCAGAGGTTTGGGAACTGGGGTCAATCCTGTCCAAGATGAGTGAGCTGATCTTGGCCACCATTGAGATGATTCTCATGGAGCATTTCACTGGTTACTGGCTTCAACTGCTGCCATCTCTAGGCTACTCATGCAGCACATCCTATGCAAGTCTACTTGGATAGTATGGTAAGTTCTTGGAAGTATGTTCTATACAACTCAGTGGGATTTATGCCCACGTAAATGTGCCTAGGATTGTAGTCCTTCTTCCTATTAAGAGAGTTCAGGATTTCTGCCTAACTCAGCTGTGAGGCTTGGAAAGGCTTCAAGGTCACAGAGCTCCGGCAAGGAATTACTCAGAAAACAGAGATTAGGGTAGCAAGAACTTCTGTATTCTCAAAAGAAAGCTTTTTGCAGCAAAGAACAGCAAACAAGTAACAGGTACAGCAAAGCTCCTCCAACAGCAACACTTACACCTCCAGCAACTAACCACAGGTGTTTCTGGTCTTGATTAAATAGTCCCCAGTATCCAATCAGATCAGATAATCTCATCCCCAGGCTGAAGCTGAGTCAGAATGACTCAGCACTTTACTGCTGGTCTGCTAGGCCTGAATGACTCAGCACTTTACCCCCTGAGTCGGCCTAGTGTTAGGCCTTTCCCCATTCAGGCCTGTACATTTCCAGGGACTTCCTTCAGTATCCCAACAGTTTATATCAATATCTACTGCACTGAGGTTTAGCAGCAATGGGAAGTTCTGTTGTCTGCTCTATAACTGAAAGTGGAATCCTAACTTGGAGTTAGGCTGGCACAGTTAGGCCAGTAAAGTTTGACTGACACAAGAGCCACCTTTGGAGTTTGGATGATTGGACCACTCTTGGAGTCAGAGAGGCCAGCACACAGACATGTGCCATCTTCCCTGACTCCGAGAGTGGTCCAATCATCCTTCATGGTGTCCCTTGTGCTGGCCTAACTGTGCCGGCTTAACTCCATTAGGCTTGCACCGTGAATTAGTGTGGTTTGCATATTACTTTTTCATTTTGGGTGGTAAGGTTGGAGGTCAAGATGCTGCAAAGAGCAATTTGCAGGGGGGACTGGGAAAGGGGACTGGGAGATTGCCCTTGGAGGGGATTGGATCCAGTGTGTAGCATCGCTGCTGGATCCACTTCCTCCCGCAGCCTCCCTGTCCTCTCCCCACCCTCTCCCCACCTCTGTTGGCCCCATTCCACCCTCTCCCCACTCCTTCTTGCCACCTCTGACAACTTACCTTCCTTGGTGAGCAGTGGGCACTCCAGTGACATATGCGGAGCATCTCCAGCTTTCTCGCTATTGCCCTGGCAGGGCACTGCTCAGTACGCCATTGGAAGGCACTTTGTAGCTGCTGTTCATCAGCTGGCACCAGTAGCACATGTTCCACTGGCGGCTTCAGACTATAGTCTGGAAGAAGTTGCCAGTAACGTTGTGTGAAAGTTGCTGGTCCTGCTCTTCTTCTGGGACTTTAAGTCTGTAAGGATACAGTTTCCTTGGTTCTCCCCAACAAACCACAGCCTCAGTCAAACTCTGTAATGAAAGACCCATAAACGTCGCAATACACTTAAGCATGTGGCCTGCCTTAAAGCAGATAGGTGATTAGCGCAGTAATATTATATGTGGAATATCTTCAAATAATCCACACAAAAATCGTTGTGAAATCCTAGTTCCCAAATAACTGGAGATCTAAAGTACAAAGAGCTGATTGATACTTCTGATCTTGTTAAATGGCAGCAACATTTCAGATTCGTGCCCTTCTTTAAACTCCTGAGATAATAAATGGGCAAGTGACTTCATTCCTCAGAGACACACATTGTAGGCAGCTGCTGCTCATAATTCATGGACATCTTATTAAGAGGAACAATAATTTCAATGTTTAACTGAAGAAAAAGCCAACTAGAGATGAGGAGGAGGAGGAGGAACATGTTTCATTCATTCTAAACTATAGCTTGGTCCATCGTATTTGTCGAACATGTTATATGCTAATCAACTTACCTGTAATTAAGTTGCCCTTCCTGCAAGATGGAGAACTATATACTATCATCTACACCAGCAGTTCCCAAAGTCCTCTTTGGACTTCGGGACCATTGTAAGTTGCTGTGGGGGCCGGGACTGGGGCTGGGGTGGGTATACCAATATTGCAGCAATGGTTGTGGTGCTGTGGACTCCCAGGGACCTTGAAGCATACCCGGGGGGTCAGGGGGCCTCTGCAGCTTTGGGGAGATGATGGCAGAGGCTGCCACCAAATCCTATGCTTCTCTGGAGTCATGGAGACCCATTGGGGCCAGCAGAGTACTATATAGGATAAGGCAAAGGTTTTCAAACTGGGGCATCACAACGTCCCAGCCTGAAAGCCTCTGCCCCTTTACCTTTAAAGGACAGGGATGGGGCAAAGGCAGCCTGGTTAGGGAGCTCAATCTGATCTAGCACAATAGCAAGTACCAACCCCATGAATCTCTCATCATGACAACAAGGCGTACTAAATAATCCATAACCATTTCCCAACTGGAAAAAAATCATGATAATCACGTAGGATTTATAAATGTACCTAAAATATTCTAGACATTGCATAAGAATCAAAAGCACAGACACACCTACCTTGAAAGGGGAAGGAGGCAGAAAAACTCTGCCTTCTGGTGAAATATGCTACAAGAAAGCAAGCAGAGCCCAGTTAAACCTATGCAATAGCCTAATTGAGGAATGAAAATAGACCATCATCACAAGGGAAATATGAGAAAGAGGACATGCTGGGAATAAGGACCATTGGAATGGTTCAGTTCTTTGGACAACAGCTCTCAAATGTATTTATTACATTTATGTTCTGCCTTTCTCCCATGGTAGATCGACTATCGGGTCTGCACAGGATTTGAAACTTAAGACCATAAACCACCACAGTTGTCTTTTTAACTGTTCTTTACCATTGAACCTGGGAATGGTTGAGTGAACTTGATAATAATTTGGTCCGACAGAAATCCAATTGTCCCGCCAGTTTGTGGTTCATTATGGTAAGCTTCTATCTGTAATTTACTCCTAGCCACGACGAAAAAGGGAATTTATCTCCAATGTGTGTTGCATTACTTAGGTTTACATGTCATGTGGTACTCTGACATACTGTCGTTTTGCATGGCCAGATAAGATGCAACACATTTTTTCAATGTATTTGCACAGAATGTGGCAGCATGTTTTGATGGAGCCAGTGTTTTCAAAAGTTCAGAATCAGCAAGACTTAGTCAAGGAGCTCTCAAGTTGCCGGCTCTACATTTCCAAAGGAAGGAATCCTAGGGAGTCTCTGTGTCTGCACAGTTCAATTACTTGGAGCTGGAGGTGTTAAAAATAAGAAGTTCCTTATGTTATTTGGAAGTGTGAGCTTCTGTGATCAAACTAGACCAACGTACAGCCCCAATGGCTCATGCAAACCACTGATTTGGGGGCTGCAGCCAAATAAAGGGTTTGAAAGTCACGATTATTTGTGGACTGCAAGTGAATCAATCGGCTTTGTAACCAGGAGTTGTATACAGTCATGGGCAGTGATACATAGATAAGCAAGCAGAGGCTATGTATCACAGGTAGAGTGACACATAGATAAGCAGGTAGAGGCATGCATGCTCCTGCATGCATGTCCGTCACTTGATGAGAGTCACATGAGTGAATGAGCCATCAGAGAGCTTACATCACAAATACCACTGTTCTATCAACTAGTACCTTCTCAAATGCTCTTACATCATTGGCTATCACTTGATCCTGCATTGGCCATCATTGGTCATTACTTGATCCCGCAACCTGGCACCAGCCCTGTGAGAATACAGGTGAGTTCATATCCAGTATAAACACATATCTCTCCAATAAAGTGTTAGGCTATAATTGCCAGGGTGCAATCCTAACCAACTTTCTAGCACTGTGCTAACAGGGCATGTGCTTCATTCTGCAGTGGAGTAGTATTCACAGAGGCCTCCTCAAGGTCAGGGAATGTTTGTTCCCTTACCTCGAAGCTGCATTACCCTTACCCGGTGCTAGAAAGTTAGCTAGGACTGTGCCCCTAGTGTCTTTTGTCTTGATTTTTACTTGGATGTCAAAAAGAATAATTCCACAAAAGGTGGGCCACTTATGCTTGGCAAAACATGAAACGCTCACTGGGTAGAATGTGAAGTAGAAAGGAATGGAAAAGAGACTGCTAAGTGTAAAATGGTACCGTATGATAATAATACATGATTGTCAAAGTCTCCAAATGTGGAATTAGAAATACTGTCCATCTTTGTGCTGAGAAGGGAGTGTGTGTTTTAAAAGTGCCACCATATGAATTAATAAAGATAAAATTAAAACACTTGTAATGTTAAAAATCTTACATGTCTTCTCACAGGACTGAGACATACCATTCAAGAGGATTAGCTTCTAAAAGTCAGATAATCCTCACTGTTGGGATAAAATATATCTTCTAGAAATTCTTGTAACATACGCTACATAGGCATTTCCCTAAAATTAAATTAGCCACCAAAATGGAATTCATTTAGATAAGTTTTTTAAAAAGTTGCTTTAACAATTTATTTCAAATGACTTCTTTAATAGGTCTAGCCAGAGATTATAGGACAAAAAACAACTTAAGAAAAATTAGGCAGAAATTGGAAGGGGAAACTTGGAAAGGTTATAACTTAAGGTTATAGTCATTTTGGAGACCGAAGGAAACGTAAATGTATGTTTTGGGTTTGTAAATCGTATTCATTTTCAAGATGGCAATACAATGAAGACAAATTATTATTTTATTATAAAATAAAATAAACCTAGCCTGTATTCAAAAACTTAAATTTAGAGTTTGAATGTAGAGGAAATGGAGTGCATTTGTTGAAAAAAAGATTTCGGGGTCATTTCAGATTCTGTTATCATTTAGCTTTTCCTGCAATCCACTGCTGTTTAAAAATCCATGACTAAACTCTTGTTGCATTAGTGGAACAGATTGTGCAGTCCTGGGCATGAACTTCGGAGGAAGTCCCATCAGATCAATCGTCAGCAGTACTGGGAAAACTACAAATCCCAGTTCCCCTTGCATGTGGCACATAGCCATTGCTGAGTGGCAGGCAGGGGTGAAATGCCTCTTCATTCTCCTTTTGCTGCCAAGCAGCCATAAGAAAGGAAGGCTTGGAGGCAGGGGATAGAAGAGCGGGTAGATGGATGGCTGAGAGTGAGGGAGGGGGAAAGTATTAAAGTGCTTCTCCAGATCAAATTAAAACCCAAAGTGGTAAGATAGTTTCTTTGAAAGTGTGATGTTTGGCTCAGATTGGAGGCAAATGTTACAGACCTTTGGTGGGATCCCTAGATAGAATAGTACACACTCTCCTTGATAGGAGGAGATAGATTTTTTTCAGTCCACGATGCGTTGAGTAAATTTGTTCACATGATGTTTTATGTACTGAAAAATCAATATGACCGTATGAGAGTAATCTCATAACCCCGTTCCTCTACAATGTATTGATGTTCCACATGAGCAGGGTCAATTTTCAACTATGTGAGTTGGCCCATATTGCATCTAATAATGCATTAAAAAAAATCAATAGTAAGAACATAAGAAGAGCCCCGCTGGATCAGGCCAAAGGCCCATCTAGTCCAGCTTCCTGTATCTCACAGTGGCCCACCAGGTGCCTCAGGGAGCTCAGTAGACAACAAGATGATTGCATCCTGTTGCCACTCCCTTGCACCTGGTACTCCGAAGTAGCCTACTATTCATGTAAGGAGGTTGCACCGCCCATCATGGCATATAGCCCACAATGGTCTTTTACTTCAGAACTCTTTCTAGTCCCCTTCTAAAGGCATCTAGGCCAGATGCCATCACCACCTCTTGTGGCAAGGAGTTCCATAGCTTAATTACTTGCTGGATAAAAAAGTATTTCCTTTTATCTGTTTTAACTCTCCCAACCCTCAGTTTTAGCGGATGTCCCCTGGTTCTGGTGTTTTGAGAGAGAGAAAAGAACATCCCTCTATTGACTCTATCCCTCCCGTGCATAATTTTATGTCTCAATCATGTCCCCCGTGTTAGAATGAGACATAATAAGAAGCATGGGCTACTTTTGAAAAAGCAGTCCTGGGTCAATGTCTCTCCCCTTATGAGTACGCTACTCATCATCCTGATGTCACCATGCTGTGTGTGTCCCTGATCTTGTAAACAACAGTCAATGCTGTAAAGTGAAGATAAAGAAATGCACAGTCTCATAACACCAGGGCATGGGGCAGTTGCGAACCTTGCCAGGTCTCCACCCCAGGGCAGGGTCTGAGGAGGCCTCCCTCTGCACCAGCTCTCTACTGGTGGGCTGTTCAATTTTGAAGCTACCTGTCTGCCAATCCAAAATGCCTAGGAAGGAATGAGGTGACACATGCCCGTCAGCTAGCAGCAGACGGACTCCTGAAACCATTCGTGAGCATACCTATTTGCTCAGCGTCTCAGGGCATTGGTTTGCCATTGAAAGTATTTACACTCACCGCAATAACATTAGAGCCGCAAAAGGCATTGACAATGCCAAGGTCCTTGGAGAGATGACAAGCGATGGGATTGATCTCCTTCGGTTGTGCGACTGGTTCTCTGATGTTATTCCATCTTCTCTGCTGTATCATAAATATTGTTCCAGTGGGGCTTGAACTCCTTGGCATCCTGCTTTCAATACCCCTGGGCATTAACACATTGCTGGATTCAGTCTGAACAGCCCTTGCTTCTTGGCAGGGGAGTCGTCGTATCTACCTACAAAGCCAAAACAGCTACTGAAACTGTTCCCAGGCTTTGAGAAAATACCTTCCGTCATAGCACATCTTTTTAGGATAAGTCATTCATTCAAACTACCATTGGCAGTCAGAACTTTTATCCTGGTTTCAGATGGTGCCAAAGAGGAAGAGTCTCAGGCAAGTGTCCCTCAGCTCCACCTGTTCCACACCCCACAACTAGAAGCGAACAGTTCTGGTTGCCACATCTCAAAAAGGAATAGTGGAACTAGAAAAGGTGCAGACGAGAGTGACCAAAAATGATTATTGGGCTAGGGACCCCCCCCCTTTATGAGGAAAGACTTCAGAATTGGATGTTTAATCATGGAATTGGACATTGGATCACCCCCATCATCACACTCCGATCAATTTACACAATTTTTGCCAAATATACCATGAGCTCAGTGCTACAAACAGTTGATGTTTACAGAGCATGTTCTTGAGGATGCTCATACATGCAAGGCAACATGCATGCACCTGTGGAGTAAACCACAGTAATAGATAAGAGCTCATAGTCCTGGTTTTGGAGGGCAGTTGATAAAGCTGCTTTCGATTCGCATGTGGAAGAAATAGAAGCTCTGGATGGGTGACTGGCTGGGAACTGTTTGTACACCACTATGAGCAGGATATAAATTGCATCAATGAACACATTGATGTAGCCAGGAGCATAGAAGCAGCATGGGCTTATGTCTTTTATAGCATGACCATGCCTATAATTATACACATAAGGTGGGGGGAAGATCCAGTCCTGTTCAGAAGTCATACCAACAATACATGGACATGGGAATGGTCACCACATCTCAAAAAGGACATAGTGGAGCTGGAAAAGGTGCAGAAGAGAGCGACAAAAATGATTACGGGGCTGGGGCACCTCCCTTATGAAGAAAGACTGCAGCGTTTGGAGCTCTTCAGTCTGGAAAAAAGGCGCTTCGGGGGGACATGATTGAGAAATACAAAATTATGCACAGGAGGGATAGAGTCGTTAGAGGGATGTTCTTTTCCCTCTCTCACAATACCAGAACCAGGGGACATCCACTGAAATTAAGTGTTGGGAGGGTTAAAACAGATAAAAGGAAATACTTTTTTACCCAGTGGGTAATTAAGCTATGGAACTCCTTGCCACAGGAAGTGGTGATGGCATCTGGCCTTGTTCAGTCATTAAGTCGTGTCCGACTCTTCGCAACCCCATGAACCACAGCACGCTAGGCTTCTCTGACTTCCACTAGCTTCCGGAGTTCGCCCAATTTCATGTTTATCGCTTCGGTGACAGCATCTGGCCTAGATCCCTTTAAAATTTCTGGACAGACTTCTGAAGGAAAAGTCCATCATGGGCTATATGCCATGATGGGTGGTGCAACTTCCTTACATTAATAGTAGGCTACTTCAGAATGCCAGGTGCAAGGGAGTGGCCACAGGATTCAAGCATCTTGTTGTCTACTGAGCTCCCTGAGGCACCTGGTGGGCCACTGTGAGATACAGGAAGCTGGACTAGATGGGCCTTTGGCCTGATCCAGCGGGGCTCTTCTTATGTTCTTATGAAGCACTGCCAACTGCGTCCAGAAAGCCCATTTGGGCAGTTCGGAGGCAGGGGCAGTTGGGAGGGTCCCAGGTAAAGCTGTTCTGCTTGCCCCACTGACTTTTTTCAGTTCAGGAACCTTTAATAGGCATAAAACAAGATGCAAAGTACAACAAACATAGTACAACATTAATACAGTGATAGTACAGTATTCAAACCCTCAGTCCTAAAAAAAAACTAAAAAAAAACAACTTCTCAAATAGACCCTAAATCTTGTTGATTTGGCATACAAGTGATGTACAATTAGCCTTACAGGGAGATACTGAATGTAAGCTAGCATGGGGTTCGGAATTGACTCTGGGTCTCTGAATAATAGTGTAAAAATAAATAGTAAGGAGAGTAAGCTGACTTGGATACATGTACAAAAATGAGCTTTTTAAAATCATTTGGGAAAATTCTGTAACCTTCCACAGTCCAACAATTATTGGGCCTCAAAACCACTTCTATTGTAATTCATAGGTGCTTCTTTAACAGAAATGCCATTTATCAATTTCAATTTCAAACCTTTACCGGCACAACAACAATAACTAGCAAACACAATAGACAACGGCAGAAAATCAGCTCCTGATCCCAAGAACCTCCATCCAAAAGGTAAGGAGGCAGCTGCCTTGGTCACAACAGAGCAAAGGTCATTCAATAAAAAAGGAAGAGGAATAGCAGAGGGAAAAAAGGGGACAACGAAAATTAGTTGAAGATAACAAGAGCGAAGTGATTGAAGAAAGGAACAGTGTAAAAGAATATGGTGGAGAGAATCGGGAACTTCAAAACAAAAATGACAAAGTCTGTTTTCACGTAGAATCCGGCGGAAACGACCAAGGTGGTAGGCAGTGGGAAGAATATTTAAACGAGCCAGCATGAAGGCTCCGCTAAAGGAGACTGATTATCTACAGTAGAAGAAATGGTGAAGCTTATATCGGTTGCCACACAAGGGTTCGGCAAGGACAAAATTGGGGCCTTAGCTTCAGCCTCCACATTTCTATAAAGAACATCACTTGAAACTCTTTGAAAACCACCTGAACTTGAGTCCACGTTCACAAAAGGAAATAAGTTTGTTGTTTTTTGAGAAGAAAGGGTACCCTGTTGTGGACACCCCAAAGTTTTCTGGTCTTTACTAGACAAGGATTTACTAGCCTCCAAAACAGTCCGTTCACTAGAAAAATAACTTTGCTGTAAAGCATCAGTATCCAATGATCCAGATAGTTGGCATCCAGTTTGCTCAGGCAAAAGTGCCGGGGAATGGGAGGCAGAGGCAGACTTTATTTCCTCCAGAAAGTTTTCTCCAGCCTGAGATGGGAGCAGCAAAGGAGTTGAAGAGAAAGAGGATAACATGGACTGTTCTTCACCGACTTAAAGTTCATAGAGATCCTGGCTGCAGCAGCAGGAAAGATGCTTACTGCGCTGGTGCGGGGCCCCCCAAAATGCAGGGCCCAATGTGATGACATTGGTCACATTGGCTTAAGGATGGCCCTGGGTATGATGTCCATCATACAGTATATCCTAAGCCTGTTCTGGCAATGCCACACTGACACTGGTGCAAAGACTATCCTGGCAAAGCAACACCATGGCGGCCCATTCTAGTAACACCTCCAGTGGCCGTGGAAACACCAACACAGTCACCCCTGGAGTGGTGTCCTGACGTTGGCATGGCATCAGCACATCATCACTGTGACATCAGCTTGTTGCTGGTGTGACGTCTGTGTGCATCATTGTGCACACTGGGAGACACATTGTGCTGTGGGACACATCCCTTGCCAACCTCTAGGAATGAACAACAAAGCAACAGGAACCACCCTCAAACATGGGGAGATGCTAAGAGACACCACACAAATGCTCATGTGCACACACACCAAAACAGGATGCCACAGGACCCCCATCTCCTACAGAAGATGCTCTATTGTAGGAAAGTGGGAGTGCAGAAGAGGCAAACAGTGCAATTTTTTTTTTTGGCCATTTTCCCCTTTCCCATTGTTCAGTAAAGAGCA
>JAJKFI010012065.1:0-17926 GCA_029204185.1 Lerista edwardsae | reverse complement strand
GTGTGTGTGTGTGTGTGTGTGTGTGTGTGTGTGTGTGTGTGTGTGTGCACGCGCCAGTGCCCTGTGCATATGTTTCAGTATTTTAACAGTGTGTTAGTTAGGGATTGCTGCTGCGTGGTTGCATTATACCTGTGTGAGGAGAGTTTGTTGCTTGGTGTGTGTTGGTTAACATAGTAACACTAAGTGCTATTAACTGGGACTCGGGCTGTATTTAGAAATGGATTCAACATAAAGGTGAATCATTATGTTGTGTGTGAGTGACTACATATTGGCAAGTATGTAAGAAGGCTGATGAAAGTGCCTGTACATGTTTTCCCTAGTCCTTTTAAGGACTTGGAAGGTCTTGAGAACCTCCAAAGGACCCAGGTTGATTATGTAGCATTTTACACAAAAATTACATCACCGAGTGCTTTGAACAAGCTCCAGTTATAAGCTGTACTTTTCTTTCTGAAAGCAAAATGTATGCATGCCTATTACGCATTGGAAGAATCAGAGGTATGTATTAATAGAATTGGAATTTAAAAGGACGGAGTAAATATGGTTTGACTTTTATGCTTCTCCCCTAAAGCTGACAGCAGAGTCTATTCATAGAAAGAAGAGCAGAAATAATCGGAGTGGATTGGATGTGTTTTATCCACTGCGCTGCTGTAGCTTAACTGTTGTTGCTGGAGTATTTCTCCCCCCTCTTTTATTTATAGTGGCTGTACATAAAGATTAGCAACATGAAGATTGTTTTTAATCATCTGAATCAATATACTCTGTTAGTTTAAGGAACAAGGTGTGATAGGAAAATGGTTTGCAGTTCCACAAAGTCATAAGTTTTGTTTAAACATTTAGGATAGATGGCCATGGATTGCAAGAAAGGTCAACATACGGACTGCTATGTAGTTGTGTGTTTTAGGTTTGTATACACATCTGTCTCTGTTATAAACTGCAGCTGTATTTTCCACGCAAATTGTCATTCAAAGTTGTACAGTACTTTCCGGACTGATCACTGGGTATGCTGCTTACAAAAACAACTTATGTATTTGTACCAATGACATTTGTGTTTCTTTTTTCTGTTTCTTCTTCAACTCAGCAGAAATGCAATATCTGCATGTTTAACATGCAGATATCTTATGAGAATGAACTTGTATTGAGCAGGCACTGGCAGTAGATTGCAAAACATTTATAGTTCAGTTAATTGAATTAGATGTGGATGGCAGGTTTTAGAAATGCAAGATGTTAACTGTCCACTTTTCTTTAGTTCCCTTCTGTTTCTTATCTCTTGTATTATCAAGATTTTGTGTTATAGCAACAAGTATTTTCTTCTTGTCATTGATATAAGACACGAAGCATGAGCTAAAGTTGAGACCATAAAGTCAGCACAACAGACTCATTAATGGTGCATGTTCTGTTCCCTGTGATCCTATAATAACATCTCTGCCTACCTGGATAATTGTTTGTGAAGTGATTCACGCTTGACAGTGTGGGGGCTCAAGATGGCTCAAAACGCTTGTACCTTTGGAGACAGTTATAACTATTGTTGATGACAAATGGCCATCAAACAATATATTGGTCATATCTTGCTCTCGAAGATGACAAACTGGTACACATGATTGACTGTAGCTTGTGCCAAAGAAAATAATTAAGCATGAGCAACTATGTTGCTTGTGCCATTAATTTTTGTTTATTAATATTGATACAATCTATGGACATAAACCTATAGATTTTTCAGCTAGTTGCCTTTGTGGCGAGAGGAGTTTATTTTTATCCCGTGGTTGGACTATGTTAAGGATAAAAGTGGGGACTTAAAAGGCTTTGTTATACATACAAAAAGGATGCCATGTTTAAACTGCAGTAACTGGATCCGTGGATTCCATAGCCAACCATATTCTTTTTAAAAACATCTCTATCCTGCCTCTCCTACACAGAGGTGATATGTAAAAAAAGAAAATATAAAACAAATCGACTAACACATAAAAGCAAATTATAACAGCAAACACCTCTTCATAAACAAACCCTTCTCAATAAAGCAAAACAACCCCCCATTGCATAGAATCATATAATTCTATGGGTTGGATGGGATCTCTGATGTCATCTAGACCTGCTCAGTGGTGGCCTCTATCACCCCTGATTAGTGGCTGCCAGCCTCTGCTTGAAAGCAACCAATAAGAGGGGGGGGGGGAGAGCCCACTACTGCACAAAGCAGATGGTTCCAGTGCTGAACAGCTCTTATATCAACATGCTGCAGACCAGCAGTCAACTGAAAGAACTCATCAAAAGATGGACAAAATAACCATGTTTTCCTAGTCCACTGAAAGGAATACAGTATACAGATTGTCAGCTTTATGTGCCTCTAGTGGGAGAGAGTTCCATAGGGTTGGCACCACCATAAAAAAGGCCTTGCTCCTAATAAATGCTTTAGGTACCTCTGGCGCCGAGAGCAAGGCCTGTGTTGATCTGAGGGGGCATATATGGGAGAAAGTGATCCCAAACTGTTTAGGGCTTTAAAGCTACCACTCAGAACTGAGCTTGGAAACAATTGACAACTGACAGGGCAATGCAGTAATTTAGGGATACTAAGTTCTCTACAGGCAGCCCCTGTCCATCACCAGTCATCAGTGTTCTGTTTCATCTGAAGTTTCCACTTGCTTTTCGAGGGCAGCTCCATACAGAATAAATGAATGAATGAATAGAATAGAATTAATAGATAGCCTTTATTGGCATACAAACATACAAACTGCTCCCAGAAGGGAGGCGTTGACCATACGTACAAATAAACAATTTACAATAATCTACCCAGGAACCTTTGCTCCACTAGCATATGTAATTTTGCACCACTCCCAATAACTTCTGGGGAACTTTTGTTAAGGAAGAAGATCAGTTGCACAGGATCCAAGAGTTCTGACTTGTTTTTAGGACAGAATCCAAATAAAGGTTCCATGAGGTTCCATGTGGATTACACAGTGAAGAAGAATGTGGGATAAGGTCTCTCCAGCACCCAAATCACAAGGGCAGTAGCGATCAGGGAATGAGATCTTGTGAGCTCCACACAGGACACATGGCAGTTATCCAAGAAATCCAATGCATTTTACCATCAATTATTCTGTAATTTCTTCTGTTTTGCCTAATTTTATTCTAGTTTTGCTAATTATAGGGAAGAGGAGGGAGATACTTAGGGAACTGCAGCCCTGCTCTGATACTGGAATTTTTTTTAGCAACATCTGGCTTCTGAGATTTTGTCAGACACCACCTGCATGTTGTGCATCCCTACTTAGATTTGTTCAGAAATGTCCTATTGCATTAAGTGGGGCTTACTCCCAAGAATGTGTGCACAGGATTGTGCTGTTTAAAGCATCTGCCACGAGGGCTAGAAACTTAGTTTAAAAAGGCCAAGAATTTCAGGAGCCTGAATTCCAAATACAACACCAAATTCTCTGCTTTTTCCAGCTTCTGGTATTTATGCTGCGCAAGGCCCTACAGAAGACATCATTGCCATTCAAAGTTTGTTTACATCGGAAGGGCAATGACTCTCTTTCCCCTCGTCATGGATGTTCTCTGATCACTTGTTGTTTGCATCAAGTCAGTGCCCTGTTGATCTTGACAACAGAGTCCTAAGTCATGAACCCTGCAGAGTTCAGTTGCTGTCCGGACAGAGCCAGATATTGGTTCCTGGACTGGTAACTTCTACAGTCCGATACGCATGGTCATCCAGGAATGCACATGATGCGTAAATACGCAACAAATGTGTGCAGAAGATCCAGATACCTGGTCAATATTAAGAACATAAAGATATGCGAAGAGCTCCGCTGGATCTTGTCCAGCTTCTTGTATCTCCCAGTGTCCCACCAGATGCCTCAGGGAGCACACAAGACAACAAAGTCCCTGCATCCTGTTGCCATTCCCTTGCACCTGGCATTCTGAGGTAGCCTACTTCTAGAACCAGGAGTTTGCATATACCTATCATGGCTTGTAACCTGTGATGGAATTTTCTTCCATAAATCTGCCCAATCCTCCGTTAAAGGCATCTAGGTTAGATGCCATCACATCCCATGACAAGGAGTTCCAGAGATTAATTACACACTGGGCAAATAAATATTTTTGAACTGAACAGAGGCGGAGGAAGGGTGTAGCCTGGGGTGGCGTGAGCCATGGGTGTTGGCAGCAGTGGGGTCGCGGGGCGCCATTGCACGGAGTCCGCGGACTAACCCATGTGCTGTCTGGCTCACCCGCCCTCCCTTGTGTCCGTTCCACTCCAAAATGGAGCTATTCTGGGCACAGGGAGGCATGGCTGGGCAATGCACGGGGACGGGGCAACATGCTGGGGGCGCGGTTTCGTCGCCCTGCCATGGGCGCACTCAGGACTCCGTTCGTCCCTGAAACTGAAAATGTTTTCAAAACATCTGCTTGGTTACAGATGTTGCTTGCTTGCTTGGTTTTTAAACATTTGCTTGGTTCGTGACACCCAGAGCCAGCCGTATGTGTGTACCGTTGGCAGTAAGTCCTATGGGATTGGGCTGTTACTCTTTGCACGCAAAAATATATATGAAGATCGCACAAAATAATATATATGAAGGAGTTCGCATGCTTGGAAAGTGCTATACGAGTGCTGAGTATTATTTAATGTTTGCAACAGACAGTGTGAGATATTGGCCAGAAATATGTTCGTTTCTAATGAATATCCTATATCAGTGTTGTTCAAACTGTGGGTTGGGACCCACATGGTGGGTCACAACATGGTCAGGTGGGTCGCGGAAAGCTGGGAGCAGCCACCTTGGAAACTGCAGACCTTACTCTTGTTATATTCCTTTTGTGTGTGTTAACAGTTTGAATTTTCAAGTGAGGTTTTTTAAAATTTGTTTTTAGTTCAGTGCTTTTGCATCTTATTTTGTCCTAATCTTGCTTTCTGTCAGGGATATTTCCTGGTTGTACAATTGCTGCAGTCCAAGAATGCCAATTTGCATTTCAGGAGTGTCATTTTATTATGTCACAATGCCAGAACTTCCTGCTTGATTATGTCACTTCCTGCCACAGTATTACTTCCAGGTTAATGATATCACTTCCGGCGGGTCCTGACACGAGTACCATTCTAAAAAGTGGGTCTCCATCTAAAAAGTTTGAATACCATTGCCCTATGTGATCAGATAGGTGTGTTGTGCTTGTGTGTGGTGTGTGTGTGTGGGGGGGGCAGAGTGTTTTTTTTGCTCTAAACAGAGCTGAAGCAAGCTTTGACTGCGCCCAGGGTGGGGCAGTGATGAAAGACGTTACTGTGCCATCTGCCCAGCCTCGCCATGCCCCCTGCTTCCGGAATCATTCCATTTCGGGGCGATATGGAGGCCAGGGCTGGTGGGAGGGTCCAGCTCCATGTTGGTTTTCCCCACCAGTGGGCCCAGCTCCCTCAGTGGCGCCTGCGGTAGGCTCATCACCACACCTCATGGGCACACCACCTCTGGCTCTAAATGGTGCCCCTGGAGGCACACTGTCTTTCGTATGGGTCCAACATATAATCACCAAAAAGCAAAGCTACTTATCTGTTCCTCTGGCAGGTAAATTGCGTTGAAAACCGTGGGCACCTCATCCACTAGGCTCCTACAACTTACTGTGGGAGCCTAGAAATTTCTGTGCTCTTTAAGAAGTCTGCAGAGCCTGCCTTCTAAAAACTTCTAGAGCCTAGCAACTGGAAATATTTTCTCTGGCCCTCCTCCATGGTTCCAGTTGTGTGCAAAAATGCTTAACCCGCAGCGTAAAAAGATGATGTCAGAACATACCCTTTTAGAAACAACCAGTGGCTATGGATCATCTGACATATTCACACATGATAGAGCACAACATGGTTTAATGTCAGTACTATGGCAAAACCGAGTTCTAAAATTAAGCCATGGTAGCAGGACTATTTCAGACGTAGAGACGAATATGCATCACACATTAATTGCATGCACAAAATGAAAGCACAGTGGCCAAAGCTTTCGGCTATTCTTAAGACTCTGTAAGGGTAATTCATAGAAAATGTTTATGTTTTTCACGCCTTTAAAAGGTGTTGTAGAAATAAGACCCAAGAATGCATTTGTCTCAAAGACTGTAAATTCTGCTATTAGGATTTGCAGTATTTGTTACCAGAAATATATTTCTTCTGGGTATGACAACAGAGGATCACTACTAGAAAGAAAGCATTTTTTGGTGGTGAAACCTACGATGTGTCTCATTCAATGGTTATAGCATCTTTTATGAATCAGACCACTCTCTAGGCTTTTTTACACATTTTATTTTTATGCCACCCTTCCTCCAAGGAAGTCAGGGTGGTGAACATCCCCTCTTTTTGTCCCCTCACAACCTTGTGAGGTAGGAGAGAGAGAGAGAGAGAGAGAGAGAGAGAGAGAGAGAGAGAGAGAGACTGGCCTGAGGTCATCTAGAAACTTTCATGACTGAGCAGGGATTTTAACTTGGCTCTTTTAGGTCTAAGTCCAACTCCTGAACCACTACACCATCCTGGTTCTCAATTTGACATCCCTTGCAATTCTTGTAAGCAACCCACCCCACAACAAATATATCCCCTGAATTTACACTGTCTGGTAATGTCCTATGCAAAGATATACACAGTGATATGTTTAACCATAGAACTAGCGATGAAAGATGCTAAGATGAATGCATACTTGTTTAGTTTTTATGTAGCACATTCTGTCTAAGGATATTAAAGTGCTAAAATAGCAAACATAGTGCTGCTGGTTTTCCAGTACACTCTGTACTATCATAGGTGTTTGTGGCTAAATCTGCTGTAGTAAGCATCAGAGGGTGGTGGAGGAATAACGCATACATGGGGACACACACACACACACACACACACACACACAGAGAGAGAGAGAGAGAGAGAGAGAGAGATCTAAGTACATTTTATGCTATTATATCCAGAAGTGCACTTGTGGATATTAATACCACTCAAGTGGTCCATTCATAAAATACAACATATAAAATACTATCTCTTGTACACTTATTTTTCATTGCCATATACAACCGTGGTTAGGATTGGGCCCTTTTAAACTTATCTATCTATCTATCTATCTATCTATCTATCTATCTATCTATCTATCAATTTTATTATTTGGGCTTGACTGGCAGTTATGAACTCAGATAATAAGGTCTCTATTATCAGTAATAGTGCTACTTATTCAATGACTCATAGCTGACATGATTACTTAATAGGACCTAATTTTACACTCATTTTCAAGAGTATGACAACAAGGTTGAACTGAAACGTTATTATTCGCAAACAGTTTAATGAGGCAAGTTAGCCTTAAAAAAACAGATCTCCCCAGAGCAAGGACCTGTCAGATTTAGTACTTTGGAAACTGGTTTATGTATCCCTGATACATTAAAAACAATAATTAATGACAACAGTAATAATTTGTAAAAACTTTGCTTTGCCCTGTTACTGAATAGTATAACTGTAATCAAATTTTGTTTCATAGTATTCAGATAGTGTGTAAATAACGTTCCTAATTGAACTGCTGGCTTCGTAATTCCTATAATTTTCTTTGGTCTCTGTGTCAATCATTTTTTGAAATAGAACATCATACTTTGAATTTTTGCCTGAAACATCTGATAAATATTCAATATGAGCATGTGAGCTGATAATACAGTTTCTTGCCTGACAGTACAATCATAGTCTTCAATTTAGGTTTAGGTTTTGGGTAATTGTAAAAGTATGAAAGGAAATACTATTTTTGCCCATCGGGTAATTAATCTGTGGAACCTCTTGAAAACAGGACGTGGTGATGGCTTTTAGCCTGCTTGCCTTTAAAAAGAGACAGGACAGCTTTCTGGAGGAAACGTCCGTCGCAGGCTACAGGCCGTAATGGGTGGTGCAACCTCCTTGTTTTAGAAACAGGCTACCTCAGAATGCCAGATGCAAGAGAGTGGCAATGAGATGCAAGTATCTTCTTGTTTTGTGTGCTCCCTGAGGCACCTGGAGGGCCCCTGTGAGATACAGGAAGGTGGACTAGATAGACCTTGACCTGATCCAGTGGGGCTTTTCCTATGTTCCTATATGTCCGAAGAGGCGCATCTGGTTCTGATGGCTGTTAAAGAGAAATGCTGTGGAGAATCTTCACTAGCCACCAGTGTGTTAACCTCAGAATTTACCTCAGAATGCCAGTTTGCTAACCTGGCCCCAAGGTGGCAATGAAATGCAAGTATCTTGTTGTCTTGTGTGATCCCTGAGGCATCTGGTGGGCCATTATGAGATACAGGAAGCTGGACTAGATGAGCCTTGGCCTGATCCAGCAGGGCTCTTCTTAGGTTCTTATGCCATTATCTGAGGGAGGGCAAATGCCCCAAGCACCTCCGCCCTTTCAGGAGGCAGCGCCACCGCCATTGTTCTGGGAACTGGAAATAGTGTGGAAATGCTATCCAGAGGCATTACAACACTTTCGGACAGTAGTGGAGTGTCGTGCGAGGCTCTGTAATGTTCAAGTAGGTAGGTGGGGGGCGGCTGCTTGGAGGGGGCAGCTGTTTGCAGACCTGGCCCCAACATGGCTACAGAGCCAGAGATGCGACTGGATCCAAATATCAGGCAGACTGGTACTTTACACAGGATAAAGGAAAAATATCCCCTTATCCTAAGGAGTCCTCCAGCCAGCTCCTGACCTGTGCTGGATACAGTGTTATTCAAACTGTGGGTCATGACCTGATGTCTGGTGGGTCACGGATAGCTAGAAGCAGCCATCTTGGAAACTGCAAACCTTACTCTTGCTATATTCTTTTTATGAGTGTTTGAATTTTCAAATGATTTTTTTTTTAAATTTTGTCTTTAGTTCAGGATTCTTACCTAATATTTTTCCTAATCTTGTTTTCTGTCAGAGATGTTTCATGGTTGTGCAGTTGCTTCAGTTCCAGAATGCTATGGCTATGGGACTATGCTATGCTAATCTCTGGCTATGCTACTACATAAACCAAGTTACAGTTACAGATTATAACAGTCTCAATAGCAAAATCAATCATTGCTCCTGCTCAACCCTCTTCTTCTCAACCCCTTCAGTGAATGAAAACTCTCCATGCCATCATTTCTCTGTTCAACAATTCATTTCTAACATGCACACAAACTTCAACAGAAAGCACTTGTAGAGACATATAGGCGTGCCCTGGTATGCTCTGATTCTATATCCATGGTTATCCACAGATTCCATGGATGCTGGGACTCCTATTAAAAAGATAGGGGGACATTAAACAAATCTATTTTTAAAATCTTGTTGCAGCAAAACCACTGATGTTCCCAGTATCCCTGGTTTCAGGTATCCATAGTGGGGTCTGGAACAGAATCCCAGTGGATGCCTGGGCATGCCTGTACTTATGCCCATTGTTCTCATTGCATAGTGTCCCTCCCCCTCTATTTCGATTTGCTTGTTACTCAAATTGCTAATCTAAGAGTTCACTATACAGTCTGCAGGGTCTCATCAGCCTCCCTTTTCTGGTACTGTATATCACTTTTTCTTTGGCAGCCAAATCCAACGAATCGAATAGCCCTTGATAAGCACTTCATTACCGTTTGTAGCAAGAATGCTGAGAAACACAGTCATTTCAAGTAATCAGCAGTGTTATTGGGAGCTGTAGCTGTTAAAGAGACACTATGATTTCATAGCTAGCCTCTTTTCTTCTGTATTTTAAAGGATAATTTCACTTGGACTGTAAAACTATGAAATATTTTTGAGATGCCAATGGCTTCAATCCCAAGATCCTGCTGTTTGAGCAGAAGGCACTTCTTTTTATCCCATGGGGTATGTGCCAATTTCACACCTATGTGCAGCTTCTGCATCCCCTGAAAAAGCCAATTGAATAGCCTTTTGACCCTTTCAATTCAGTCCTTGGGGGACTGCATATGGGAGAGAATCAGGGCACAATCCTAACCTGGAGTTAGGCTGGCACAGTTAGGCCAGCAAAGTTTGGTCGGCACAAGGGCTATCATAAAGTATGTTTGGACTACTCTTGGAGTTAGAGAGGCCAATACACAGATGTGCATGCAAGAGTGGTCCAAATGCATTTTATGGTGTCCTTTGTGCTGGCCAAACTTTGCAAACCTAACTATGTTGGCCTAACTCCAGGTTAGGATTGCACCCTCAGAAACCTCTCCCCACTGCCTTTGGATCCCAAGTGCATTTGCAGACTAAAAAATTTTTCCCTTCTATTGTAGGCAAAATAGTTTTGTAAAGTCGATAATTGAAAGAACTAGAAGAAACCTCAGTTGCAGATAGTCTAGGTAGTTTCCACACTGCTGCTTTGATGTGTCGAGTGCAATTCACACAGTGTTTTTGAGGCTTTTTTGATCTGCTTTGGTCCTGTGCCAGTGTCTAGTTTTATTTCCTAGATGCTCCTGTTGTAGTTTGTTTTCAATTATAGGTAAGAGAAGACATTGGCCCCAGCAGGCTGCATGGATTTATGCACTATGAATGTTAACATTTTAATCCAGTGGGCTCTCAGTTTATACTCAGTTTATACCCAGCAAAAAAAATTTCACATTTTTTTCATTTACCTTTTATATTAATTGTGATGCCAAAAGGAGCTCAGGCAACATATATCTTCGACTTGCACATTATATGTCAAAGAACTACCTATGGCGCATGAACCGTGTTTTAGCCACCCCTGATGTAGACAAAAAAACTGTTTGAAACCTCCCCCCCCCCATCTTCTGGAAATATTACATCTGTCAGTTCTTTCTCCAGCACTTTTTTTTTGCCACCTTGTATCTCAAATGGTGTCTTACTTTCTACTGTGGTATCTTGTTTGACCACGCTGAATATTAATCTTTCCCCATTTCAGATAATGGAAAATTCACTCTTCTCTTCCCTCACACCCCTCTTCTACTATATTCAATTTATCTTGCAACAGTTTGAGCCTGTTTACATACGCACTTAATCTGAAATCTTAATTTGCTTTTCTTTTTCTGGTTTGTGTATACAATGAAGACGTTATTCAGAAGAGGAGGGAAAGAATTCCAGAAATTTAAGCACTGGATATATAAGCTCACAACTTTGTGTCATTTTGATTGGTCCTCATTAAGGCATCACTAGACAGTAGCCAACAGAACAGTTATTATCTGATTACTCGTGCTATCAAAAATCCTATGGAAAAGTTCATGCGTTTTTGTTGTTTTTTGTTTTGCTTTTGTCTAAGGCTATTTGTATGCAATTTATGCAGGAAGACAAATAGCAAAAGAAATTTTTGTATTTATTCTTTAGAACAATCTTTTTTTAATATGTATTTTATCAGACTCACATGAAAAATGCACACCTTTACTGGAGAGACAAAATCTGCACCATCGCTCCAGTCTTACGACTCTAACAAAAGCTGAAATGAATCAGATAATTCCAGATATTATTTGCATCCATATTTGAAACTCTATATGGGACTGTTGCTTTTAATTATAACAGTGTAATAAATAGGGCTTGTCCAGGAGACTTGGCAGAAAGTACAAATGCACCCCCCATGAATTAATATGGGATATAGTTCGCTGCACAGCCTCATTGAGATAAATGGGAGCTGTATATGAGCACTGCTGTTCATTTTAATCGGACGTTCATAGGAAAAAATTCATGATATATCATGCCCTATGGGTCATAGCTGTCTTGTCTGCCACCCATAATGGCAACCATAATTTGAGATAGCAGTTGCACTTTGTCTCATGACAAAACAGAACCAAGGCAGAGAGCTGTCTGTTTTACACAATCCATGTAGCTTCATGCGTACAGCCTTATATTATTTATTTACTTACTGTATATACTGTATATAATTATATACAGGTGTGCCCAGTATCCGCTGATTTGGTATCTGTGGTTTCAGTTATCCACGGATACCATGGATGCTGGGACATCTATTAAAGAAAGAGCTGTCTGTTAGACTCAAGGTGGTTTACATAGGCATGTGGACCACAAGTTCAATTTTTTTCCAAATGGTTTTTTTTACAAGTATTATTGTAACTCCTTAATAACTCCTTGAACTTGATAACTAATTTTTCCAGATGTTTCCCTTCAAGAGGCAATTGTCATCCTGGCAGCACAGCTCTTGCGCTTTCCAAGCTTCCACAAGCAGCTGCAAAACATGCCTCAGGTTGCAATAGTTCACATAAGGTTGCAATTCACATAGGGTTGCCAACACTACAACCTTGTAATTTTGTTCATATTATGCCGTAGATAGGAGGCTGAAGTTAAGCAAGCGGGCCGTGCGTAAGGACACTTGGTGCAATCCTAACCAACTTTCCAGCTCCGGGGTAAGGGCAATGCAGCTCCAAGGTAAGGGAACCTCTGTGACTGCCCCTCCAACTGCAAAATGCAGCTCATGCCCCATTGGCACAGCTATGTCAGTGCTCGAAAGTTGATTAGGATTGCGCCCTAATACGAGCACATTCAGCTACTAATTATTGTAGATTAAAAAAACGAAATGATAAACATCTTTATGATAAACATAAAGATGGCGTTAGTTATGAAACAAACTGGAAACATAGTTGCTGGATGAAAGTTTCTTTAGCACTGATATTGAATGCATGCTACATTGGATAAATAAATATTAAAGTCTTGCCCTAACTGGTAGTTGTTGCCATCAGCTTTATCAGGCATGAAGATAAACTGGATATTTCAGCAGGGCTGGAATCAACAAAGCTCCTTTTTAAAGTTTTTGTAGTCCCAGCCAGGGTACAAATGTGAGCATTAATCTAACCTCTGACAGACACTCCCCATACATGTCTAAGAACAAAAATGAATTGCAATACTTGAACACTGATAAATCCGACATATCTCTATCACAGTTCCTTAAAGCAATTATTCAGATAATTCTCTTGTCTGACAAGGGAGCTATAACGCCTCCCCCCAAAACCAATTTGCAGAGCAGATAATATAAATACTCCATTTCTTCTCCACCGAGTGTCACTTTCATAAAAGCCTGACAATTTTAATCATTAGCAATCACTAGTTCAGTTATTTGCTTTCAGCAATATTTCTCATATAATGCTTTATGATGGAAAAAAGATGTTATAATTACTAGGCAATTTATCTGTCCGTGGCCTAACGATGGTTCGGTCTGGCCCTGAACGAAACAGGATGGTGTATTGTTTCAATACACAGTTGCCATTTCCCCGTCAGATCAGTGATGTCACGGGGGAGTGCAGTGGTTGCGGACTGCACTGGGTATCACTGTTAGGGGTGACACCACATTGCTGAGCTTCCGTTTGGCAATCGTCGGCCTGCTCTGGACCCAGCCATCTTGCTGTCTTGCCATCTGCCTTGTTTTTCGGCTCACCGGCAAGAATATCAATCGACTGGACCTGGAATGCACTGAAGATTGCTGAACTGAGGTGATTTGGAGGTGGGCTTATTGCATTTAAAGCAATGTGATAGGGCAGAAGATTGGGGTGGTCATGTCATCCCCAAACTTCCAGAACGTTGAGCTCCTCTAGGTTAGCGGTGCATCAGGTGGCACCCACCCCAGAGACCCCTTTCCTCAGATGTAGTGGTTTCAGACTTTTTGCTCTTGGTGAACTCTTTCCATATCACGTGTTTCACTAAGGAATCTCTGCAAATTGCAAAGAATTATGGGAAGTGTTCTAGGCCAGTGGTTCTCAAACCTTTTAGCACTGGGACCCACTTTATAGAATACTACTTGTGTCTGGACCCACTGGAAGTGAGGTCATTCACCTGAAAATGATATCATGGCCAGAAGTGACATAATCAAGCAGGAACTGTTGTCATTGTGACGTTATCAAATGACACTACTGGAATGCAAACTGGCATTCTTGGACTGCAGCAATTGCACAAACTTGAAACGTTCCTGACAGAAAGCAAGATTAGGATAAAATATTATGTAAAAGCGGTGAACTAAAAACAAAATTTAAAAATATAACCCTCATTTGAAATTTCAAACTGTTAACACTCACAAAAGGAATATAGCAAAAGTAAGGTTTTTATCTTCCAATATGGATGCCCACTCAGCTTTCCAAAACCCACCTGATATCAGGTCACAACCTACCAAGTGGGTCCTGACTCACAGTTTGAGAAACCCTGTTCTAGGCTGTGCACCTGGGCCTTATCATCATGGTAAGTATGCCAAAAAGCACACACAACCACACTCTGCTGTAGCTGAACTTTGCAGGGGAAGATTATAATACTGCTTAGCAGGTATATGGTACTTCAGAGCATTCCAAATACTCCAAATACATTATACAAAATGTCATTATTACAAAAACCCGATGGGGCAGGTCAGTATTATTTCCCCCTACCCATATTGTAGCTTGATGGCCAAGGGAGAGGCTGTTTGCCTACGGCCATCAAATGAGTTCATGTCATTGTGACATTTCAACCAGTGACATCTTTAGTTCTTGCACAACACCAGTTCACGAAAGATACATGCAGAAGCAGTCAAAGAGGGCAAGCTCAGATGAGCATTGGGGAAGTCTAACCACCCTTACTGGACTTCATGATAAGGGGCCCCTAAGAAGCTTTTGGAGTATCCCAGGTTTTCCCCAAACTCTGTTTGAAAATTGTTTCTTTGATGTATGTTTTTTTTTTTAAAAGGAATGTAAGATCCCAATCCTATACAACGTTTCAGCACTGATGCTGCCATGATAATAGGGTATGCACTGCATCCTGCAGTGGAGGGATAGTTTGGGAACCACAGAGTTAGTGAGACAAAAGATAGTGGAGAAAGCACAGGGAAGGGAAGAGTTGCTCAAGTATCAGTCTGTGCTCCACCATATTACTTCTGGTGCATCCATTTGCTTCCCCTAGTTTTCTCCTCCAACTCTATTCCTGTCCTGGAAAGGGCCCCATGCCCAGGGGCGTAGCTAAAGGAGTGCAGGGGGGGTGCAATTGCACCCGGCAACAAGCTGAGCTTGACATTAGTGGCCAAAATTGTAAAAACCGTGGCATGCATGAATAATACCATCCTGTTATGTATCATTGGAAAGGTAATTTAATGCAGATTGCAATGAAACAAACTGGAATGTAATACCTTACTCTATCAAAAGTTATGGCCAAAACTCCAGAGAAAATGAAAATAAAACTGTGACATCCCTTCCTATTGTGACATCACTTTCTGGGCAATATTTTCATTAGCTATGCTCCTAACATCCTGCTATCAGCTTTGTGATGTTGCCATTCCTTTTGTTTAGTTACGCAGAACTGCAATGCATTTGAAGAATTTCACAGGTGGGTTGTGTTTTCCACGTTAACTGGCTGGCGGTTGGACTCTCACAAATGAGGCACTCTGCCCTGTAACCACCTGGACAGAAATGGTGGGAAATAACTGCCTTTCAGATAAACCCAAGCGGCTGTCAATTTCTTACTGCATTCTCAGCAATGGGGCTAAAGTTGATGAGGAAAGAGTTTTTAACTTCCTATTGACTACCGGGTATAATTTTGCTGATGTTGTTGACAATTCCCTCCTTAACAGCGGCGTCATGCTGCTGGAACGCTGGGCGGGAGGAACGGGTGAGCGGCAGCCTGCCTGTTGCGTACCGCTCTGTTTCGCCGTCTTCCGCTACGCAACGGGCGGGCTGCCGCTCACCCGTTCCTCCCGCCCAGCATTCCGGCAGCATGACGCCGCTGCTCCTTACCCATGCAAAGATCTCCCCTCTTTTGTTGAGAAGTTTTATGTTTCTCAGGCCTTCAGCTCAGCAGTCATTTTAAGCAGCACTGCCAAAAGTTTTAAGGGTAGGGAAAAAGCTGTCTGAATTCAATGAGATCAGTGTTGTGTGCTGCTATGCAATAATCCTGCCATGGCAACCAGTTTGCTTCAGGTCAGATCAGCTGCAAATGTGTAGGTGTTAGTTGTCTTCACTTGTTCTTTTCTGTAAATGAATCCATGATCCCTTTTCTAAATTCTTTTGGCTACAACAGAGTTTAAAATCCCACTATTGATTCACACAATTGATTCACACAAAATAAACCACTTTTGATCTTTCTCTCTGATACTTTTACCTGAACTCTACAAGTCTGTGCAGGTATCAACCACTCCTTCAGCTACCTAACATTAAAGCCAGTTATTTCCACACATCTTTAGTTTTGACAACCATTGTTCACAATAAACAATTACTGTACCAATCAACATATAAAACATGATTTCCTCCACCATTAAAGTATCGTAATTTATTTCTGAAAAAAGATTTGAACTTTGCAATGCAATTACACATTTTTCTTAGATAATTTTCTCAGGAACATTCTACTTTGGAAATAGAAGCCTTATAATTGAGGCAGAGCAGCTGTGTTGGAGATTAGAAGGCTGGTTTTTGTATTTTATTTACAATCCTTGTATCTTGCCTTTCCATTTAACATTCTTGAAGCACCTCACTACATTGTTTAAAAATGCTAGCATCACTGTGGGTACTGCATTGCTGAGGTTTCCCCCCACAAAAAACATGTGACAGACTTGGAGAAAACAGAGTCATGATTTATTGAATTTACAGTGCCAGGCGCCAATTGGCAATGGGTTATAACTAGACTGCACCCTCCTAACATGGGCACCCAACTAGGAGGAGATGGCAGACCTGTTGAAGCCCTCCTTTGGTGATATGGGTGGAGCCTCATTTTTGAGAGAATACAGGCGTACCCCAGTATCCACTGATTCAGTATCCATGGTCTCAATTATCCATGGATACAGTGGATACTGGGATCACCTATTAAAACATAGGGGAACATTAAACAAATCTTTTAAATATATTTTATTGCAACAAAACCACTTATCTTCCCCTAGCTTTAAAAAGGCATCCCCAGTATCCGCAGTTTCCAGAACTGAATCCCAGTGGATACTGAGGCATGCTTGTACTGAGACTTCTTTACTGGGTATTCATAGCCCTCTTATAAAACAATGGTTTCCAAGCAGGGAATTGTTACAGTCAAGCCGTTGTGAAATTGATTTAAATGTGTGGATAATATGCCCCGCGTTCCTCAATTTCTGTTTATCTACACAGAAGTCAGGCAGCTTTATGTAAGGTTGTCATGGAATCTTATGAATGTTATGCAGTACTTTGCTAAGCTTTTTTCACCCATCTGAGTATGATTAATTTCATTTCTGTTCGTCTCAATTTACCTCTGTTAACACTAATGAAATTGAGAAAAAAATGAAGAAGTGTGAGTAGGGTTGGCCTTTTTGTCAGAACCAATTATATATATATAAGGTTTTATAAAGCCTTGGTAAATTAAATACCTTTACAACTAGTGTGAATGGTAGGAATCAAAGAAGCAAGTGACATCTTCGGAATTCTGTCATGAAGATCTACATTTTCACCTCATACAAAGAGAGCTCAAGAAGGAATTCTGCACACAATGTTTGAAATTATTTTCTTGGAAAGAATATGATTGCCTCTTAGTGTTTGCAGTTAGTTATCCCTGTGTGAGCTTGTCTTGAATAATGATATGAACAGGCAGTTTTGAGTCCTTACCAGTTGTGTACTGTATTTCCCAGACAATCAGAACAATATCCAAACTGGATAAGCAAACTGGATAAGCAAAGGCTCCAGAGGACTGTTAGAACTGCTGAAAAAATAATCAGAACTGATCTGCCTTCAATAGAAGATCTGTATACTGCTCGGGTTAAAAAGCGAGCAGAAAAGATCGCTGCAGATCCGTTGCACCCTGGCCATAACTTGTTCAATCTTCTCCCCTCTGGTCGTCGATATAAGACTCTGTATACTAAAACATCGAGGCACAAAAATAGTTTTTTTCCTTGTGCCATTAAATTGCTGAATTTGTAATTATGTTGATGCGACTAGGAGTTTGAGGCAATTGTTTATTCTGAATATGCCCTTATTTGTTCTATGTATTCTTTGTTTACTATATATGTGTAGTATTGTATGTATGTAGCCGGTGGCTGTATCAAATTCCAGGTATAGTTTATATACTTGGCCAATAAAATAATAATAATAATAATAATAATAATAATAATAATAATAATAATAATAATAATAATAATA
>JAJKFI010012064.1:0-17926 GCA_029204185.1 Lerista edwardsae | reverse complement strand
GTGTGTGTGTGTGTGTGTGTGTGTGTGTGTGTGTGTGTGTGTGTGTGCACGCGCCAGTGCCCTGTGCATATGTTTCAGTATTTTAACAGTGTGTTAGTTAGGGATTGCTGCTGCGTGGTTGCATTATACCTGTGTGAGGAGAGTTTGTTGCTTGGTGTGTGTTGGTTAACATAGTAACACTAAGTGCTATTAACTGGGACTCGGGCTGTATTTAGAAATGGATTCAACATAAAGGTGAATCATTATGTTGTGTGTGAGTGACTACATATTGGCAAGTATGTAAGAAGGCTGATGAAAGTGCCTGTACATGTTTTCCCTAGTCCTTTTAAGGACTTGGAAGGTCTTGAGAACCTCCAAAGGACCCAGGTTGATTATGTAGCATTTTACACAAAAATTACATCACCGAGTGCTTTGAACAAGCTCCAGTTATAAGCTGTACTTTTCTTTCTGAAAGCAAAATGTATGCATGCCTATTACGCATTGGAAGAATCAGAGGTATGTATTAATAGAATTGGAATTTAAAAGGACGGAGTAAATATGGTTTGACTTTTATGCTTCTCCCCTAAAGCTGACAGCAGAGTCTATTCATAGAAAGAAGAGCAGAAATAATCGGAGTGGATTGGATGTGTTTTATCCACTGCGCTGCTGTAGCTTAACTGTTGTTGCTGGAGTATTTCTCCCCCCTCTTTTATTTATAGTGGCTGTACATAAAGATTAGCAACATGAAGATTGTTTTTAATCATCTGAATCAATATACTCTGTTAGTTTAAGGAACAAGGTGTGATAGGAAAATGGTTTGCAGTTCCACAAAGTCATAAGTTTTGTTTAAACATTTAGGATAGATGGCCATGGATTGCAAGAAAGGTCAACATACGGACTGCTATGTAGTTGTGTGTTTTAGGTTTGTATACACATCTGTCTCTGTTATAAACTGCAGCTGTATTTTCCACGCAAATTGTCATTCAAAGTTGTACAGTACTTTCCGGACTGATCACTGGGTATGCTGCTTACAAAAACAACTTATGTATTTGTACCAATGACATTTGTGTTTCTTTTTTCTGTTTCTTCTTCAACTCAGCAGAAATGCAATATCTGCATGTTTAACATGCAGATATCTTATGAGAATGAACTTGTATTGAGCAGGCACTGGCAGTAGATTGCAAAACATTTATAGTTCAGTTAATTGAATTAGATGTGGATGGCAGGTTTTAGAAATGCAAGATGTTAACTGTCCACTTTTCTTTAGTTCCCTTCTGTTTCTTATCTCTTGTATTATCAAGATTTTGTGTTATAGCAACAAGTATTTTCTTCTTGTCATTGATATAAGACACGAAGCATGAGCTAAAGTTGAGACCATAAAGTCAGCACAACAGACTCATTAATGGTGCATGTTCTGTTCCCTGTGATCCTATAATAACATCTCTGCCTACCTGGATAATTGTTTGTGAAGTGATTCACGCTTGACAGTGTGGGGGCTCAAGATGGCTCAAAACGCTTGTACCTTTGGAGACAGTTATAACTATTGTTGATGACAAATGGCCATCAAACAATATATTGGTCATATCTTGCTCTCGAAGATGACAAACTGGTACACATGATTGACTGTAGCTTGTGCCAAAGAAAATAATTAAGCATGAGCAACTATGTTGCTTGTGCCATTAATTTTTGTTTATTAATATTGATACAATCTATGGACATAAACCTATAGATTTTTCAGCTAGTTGCCTTTGTGGCGAGAGGAGTTTATTTTTATCCCGTGGTTGGACTATGTTAAGGATAAAAGTGGGGACTTAAAAGGCTTTGTTATACATACAAAAAGGATGCCATGTTTAAACTGCAGTAACTGGATCCGTGGATTCCATAGCCAACCATATTCTTTTTAAAAACATCTCTATCCTGCCTCTCCTACACAGAGGTGATATGTAAAAAAAGAAAATATAAAACAAATCGACTAACACATAAAAGCAAATTATAACAGCAAACACCTCTTCATAAACAAACCCTTCTCAATAAAGCAAAACAACCCCCCATTGCATAGAATCATATAATTCTATGGGTTGGATGGGATCTCTGATGTCATCTAGACCTGCTCAGTGGTGGCCTCTATCACCCCTGATTAGTGGCTGCCAGCCTCTGCTTGAAAGCAACCAATAAGAGGGGGGGGGGAGAGCCCACTACTGCACAAAGCAGATGGTTCCAGTGCTGAACAGCTCTTATATCAACATGCTGCAGACCAGCAGTCAACTGAAAGAACTCATCAAAAGATGGACAAAATAACCATGTTTTCCTAGTCCACTGAAAGGAATACAGTATACAGATTGTCAGCTTTATGTGCCTCTAGTGGGAGAGAGTTCCATAGGGTTGGCACCACCATAAAAAAGGCCTTGCTCCTAATAAATGCTTTAGGTACCTCTGGCGCCGAGAGCAAGGCCTGTGTTGATCTGAGGGGGCATATATGGGAGAAAGTGATCCCAAACTGTTTAGGGCTTTAAAGCTACCACTCAGAACTGAGCTTGGAAACAATTGACAACTGACAGGGCAATGCAGTAATTTAGGGATACTAAGTTCTCTACAGGCAGCCCCTGTCCATCACCAGTCATCAGTGTTCTGTTTCATCTGAAGTTTCCACTTGCTTTTCGAGGGCAGCTCCATACAGAATAAATGAATGAATGAATAGAATAGAATTAATAGATAGCCTTTATTGGCATACAAACATACAAACTGCTCCCAGAAGGGAGGCGTTGACCATACGTACAAATAAACAATTTACAATAATCTACCCAGGAACCTTTGCTCCACTAGCATATGTAATTTTGCACCACTCCCAATAACTTCTGGGGAACTTTTGTTAAGGAAGAAGATCAGTTGCACAGGATCCAAGAGTTCTGACTTGTTTTTAGGACAGAATCCAAATAAAGGTTCCATGAGGTTCCATGTGGATTACACAGTGAAGAAGAATGTGGGATAAGGTCTCTCCAGCACCCAAATCACAAGGGCAGTAGCGATCAGGGAATGAGATCTTGTGAGCTCCACACAGGACACATGGCAGTTATCCAAGAAATCCAATGCATTTTACCATCAATTATTCTGTAATTTCTTCTGTTTTGCCTAATTTTATTCTAGTTTTGCTAATTATAGGGAAGAGGAGGGAGATACTTAGGGAACTGCAGCCCTGCTCTGATACTGGAATTTTTTTTAGCAACATCTGGCTTCTGAGATTTTGTCAGACACCACCTGCATGTTGTGCATCCCTACTTAGATTTGTTCAGAAATGTCCTATTGCATTAAGTGGGGCTTACTCCCAAGAATGTGTGCACAGGATTGTGCTGTTTAAAGCATCTGCCACGAGGGCTAGAAACTTAGTTTAAAAAGGCCAAGAATTTCAGGAGCCTGAATTCCAAATACAACACCAAATTCTCTGCTTTTTCCAGCTTCTGGTATTTATGCTGCGCAAGGCCCTACAGAAGACATCATTGCCATTCAAAGTTTGTTTACATCGGAAGGGCAATGACTCTCTTTCCCCTCGTCATGGATGTTCTCTGATCACTTGTTGTTTGCATCAAGTCAGTGCCCTGTTGATCTTGACAACAGAGTCCTAAGTCATGAACCCTGCAGAGTTCAGTTGCTGTCCGGACAGAGCCAGATATTGGTTCCTGGACTGGTAACTTCTACAGTCCGATACGCATGGTCATCCAGGAATGCACATGATGCGTAAATACGCAACAAATGTGTGCAGAAGATCCAGATACCTGGTCAATATTAAGAACATAAAGATATGCGAAGAGCTCCGCTGGATCTTGTCCAGCTTCTTGTATCTCCCAGTGTCCCACCAGATGCCTCAGGGAGCACACAAGACAACAAAGTCCCTGCATCCTGTTGCCATTCCCTTGCACCTGGCATTCTGAGGTAGCCTACTTCTAGAACCAGGAGTTTGCATATACCTATCATGGCTTGTAACCTGTGATGGAATTTTCTTCCATAAATCTGCCCAATCCTCCGTTAAAGGCATCTAGGTTAGATGCCATCACATCCCATGACAAGGAGTTCCAGAGATTAATTACACACTGGGCAAATAAATATTTTTGAACTGAACAGAGGCGGAGGAAGGGTGTAGCCTGGGGTGGCGTGAGCCATGGGTGTTGGCAGCAGTGGGGTCGCGGGGCGCCATTGCACGGAGTCCGCGGACTAACCCATGTGCTGTCTGGCTCACCCGCCCTCCCTTGTGTCCGTTCCACTCCAAAATGGAGCTATTCTGGGCACAGGGAGGCATGGCTGGGCAATGCACGGGGACGGGGCAACATGCTGGGGGCGCGGTTTCGTCGCCCTGCCATGGGCGCACTCAGGACTCCGTTCGTCCCTGAAACTGAAAATGTTTTCAAAACATCTGCTTGGTTACAGATGTTGCTTGCTTGCTTGGTTTTTAAACATTTGCTTGGTTCGTGACACCCAGAGCCAGCCGTATGTGTGTACCGTTGGCAGTAAGTCCTATGGGATTGGGCTGTTACTCTTTGCACGCAAAAATATATATGAAGATCGCACAAAATAATATATATGAAGGAGTTCGCATGCTTGGAAAGTGCTATACGAGTGCTGAGTATTATTTAATGTTTGCAACAGACAGTGTGAGATATTGGCCAGAAATATGTTCGTTTCTAATGAATATCCTATATCAGTGTTGTTCAAACTGTGGGTTGGGACCCACATGGTGGGTCACAACATGGTCAGGTGGGTCGCGGAAAGCTGGGAGCAGCCACCTTGGAAACTGCAGACCTTACTCTTGTTATATTCCTTTTGTGTGTGTTAACAGTTTGAATTTTCAAGTGAGGTTTTTTAAAATTTGTTTTTAGTTCAGTGCTTTTGCATCTTATTTTGTCCTAATCTTGCTTTCTGTCAGGGATATTTCCTGGTTGTACAATTGCTGCAGTCCAAGAATGCCAATTTGCATTTCAGGAGTGTCATTTTATTATGTCACAATGCCAGAACTTCCTGCTTGATTATGTCACTTCCTGCCACAGTATTACTTCCAGGTTAATGATATCACTTCCGGCGGGTCCTGACACGAGTACCATTCTAAAAAGTGGGTCTCCATCTAAAAAGTTTGAATACCATTGCCCTATGTGATCAGATAGGTGTGTTGTGCTTGTGTGTGGTGTGTGTGTGTGGGGGGGGCAGAGTGTTTTTTTTGCTCTAAACAGAGCTGAAGCAAGCTTTGACTGCGCCCAGGGTGGGGCAGTGATGAAAGACGTTACTGTGCCATCTGCCCAGCCTCGCCATGCCCCCTGCTTCCGGAATCATTCCATTTCGGGGCGATATGGAGGCCAGGGCTGGTGGGAGGGTCCAGCTCCATGTTGGTTTTCCCCACCAGTGGGCCCAGCTCCCTCAGTGGCGCCTGCGGTAGGCTCATCACCACACCTCATGGGCACACCACCTCTGGCTCTAAATGGTGCCCCTGGAGGCACACTGTCTTTCGTATGGGTCCAACATATAATCACCAAAAAGCAAAGCTACTTATCTGTTCCTCTGGCAGGTAAATTGCGTTGAAAACCGTGGGCACCTCATCCACTAGGCTCCTACAACTTACTGTGGGAGCCTAGAAATTTCTGTGCTCTTTAAGAAGTCTGCAGAGCCTGCCTTCTAAAAACTTCTAGAGCCTAGCAACTGGAAATATTTTCTCTGGCCCTCCTCCATGGTTCCAGTTGTGTGCAAAAATGCTTAACCCGCAGCGTAAAAAGATGATGTCAGAACATACCCTTTTAGAAACAACCAGTGGCTATGGATCATCTGACATATTCACACATGATAGAGCACAACATGGTTTAATGTCAGTACTATGGCAAAACCGAGTTCTAAAATTAAGCCATGGTAGCAGGACTATTTCAGACGTAGAGACGAATATGCATCACACATTAATTGCATGCACAAAATGAAAGCACAGTGGCCAAAGCTTTCGGCTATTCTTAAGACTCTGTAAGGGTAATTCATAGAAAATGTTTATGTTTTTCACGCCTTTAAAAGGTGTTGTAGAAATAAGACCCAAGAATGCATTTGTCTCAAAGACTGTAAATTCTGCTATTAGGATTTGCAGTATTTGTTACCAGAAATATATTTCTTCTGGGTATGACAACAGAGGATCACTACTAGAAAGAAAGCATTTTTTGGTGGTGAAACCTACGATGTGTCTCATTCAATGGTTATAGCATCTTTTATGAATCAGACCACTCTCTAGGCTTTTTTACACATTTTATTTTTATGCCACCCTTCCTCCAAGGAAGTCAGGGTGGTGAACATCCCCTCTTTTTGTCCCCTCACAACCTTGTGAGGTAGGAGAGAGAGAGAGAGAGAGAGAGAGAGAGAGAGAGAGAGAGAGAGAGACTGGCCTGAGGTCATCTAGAAACTTTCATGACTGAGCAGGGATTTTAACTTGGCTCTTTTAGGTCTAAGTCCAACTCCTGAACCACTACACCATCCTGGTTCTCAATTTGACATCCCTTGCAATTCTTGTAAGCAACCCACCCCACAACAAATATATCCCCTGAATTTACACTGTCTGGTAATGTCCTATGCAAAGATATACACAGTGATATGTTTAACCATAGAACTAGCGATGAAAGATGCTAAGATGAATGCATACTTGTTTAGTTTTTATGTAGCACATTCTGTCTAAGGATATTAAAGTGCTAAAATAGCAAACATAGTGCTGCTGGTTTTCCAGTACACTCTGTACTATCATAGGTGTTTGTGGCTAAATCTGCTGTAGTAAGCATCAGAGGGTGGTGGAGGAATAACGCATACATGGGGACACACACACACACACACACACACACACAGAGAGAGAGAGAGAGAGAGAGAGAGAGAGATCTAAGTACATTTTATGCTATTATATCCAGAAGTGCACTTGTGGATATTAATACCACTCAAGTGGTCCATTCATAAAATACAACATATAAAATACTATCTCTTGTACACTTATTTTTCATTGCCATATACAACCGTGGTTAGGATTGGGCCCTTTTAAACTTATCTATCTATCTATCTATCTATCTATCTATCTATCTATCTATCTATCAATTTTATTATTTGGGCTTGACTGGCAGTTATGAACTCAGATAATAAGGTCTCTATTATCAGTAATAGTGCTACTTATTCAATGACTCATAGCTGACATGATTACTTAATAGGACCTAATTTTACACTCATTTTCAAGAGTATGACAACAAGGTTGAACTGAAACGTTATTATTCGCAAACAGTTTAATGAGGCAAGTTAGCCTTAAAAAAACAGATCTCCCCAGAGCAAGGACCTGTCAGATTTAGTACTTTGGAAACTGGTTTATGTATCCCTGATACATTAAAAACAATAATTAATGACAACAGTAATAATTTGTAAAAACTTTGCTTTGCCCTGTTACTGAATAGTATAACTGTAATCAAATTTTGTTTCATAGTATTCAGATAGTGTGTAAATAACGTTCCTAATTGAACTGCTGGCTTCGTAATTCCTATAATTTTCTTTGGTCTCTGTGTCAATCATTTTTTGAAATAGAACATCATACTTTGAATTTTTGCCTGAAACATCTGATAAATATTCAATATGAGCATGTGAGCTGATAATACAGTTTCTTGCCTGACAGTACAATCATAGTCTTCAATTTAGGTTTAGGTTTTGGGTAATTGTAAAAGTATGAAAGGAAATACTATTTTTGCCCATCGGGTAATTAATCTGTGGAACCTCTTGAAAACAGGACGTGGTGATGGCTTTTGGCCTGCTTGCCTTTAAAAAGAGACAGGACAGCTTTCTGGAGGAAACGTCCGTCGCAGGCTACAGGCCGTAATGGGTGGTGCAACCTCCTTGTTTTAGAAACAGGCTACCTCAGAATGCCAGATGCAAGAGAGTGGCAATGAGATGCAAGTATCTTCTTGTTTTGTGTGCTCCCTGAGGCACCTGGAGGGCCCCTGTGAGATACAGGAAGGTGGACTAGATAGACCTTGACCTGATCCAGTGGGGCTTTTCCTATGTTCCTATATGTCCGAAGAGGCGCATCTGGTTCTGATGGCTGTTAAAGAGAAATGCTGTGGAGAATCTTCACTAGCCACCAGTGTGTTAACCTCAGAATTTACCTCAGAATGCCAGTTTGCTAACCTGGCCCCAAGGTGGCAATGAAATGCAAGTATCTTGTTGTCTTGTGTGATCCCTGAGGCATCTGGTGGGCCATTATGAGATACAGGAAGCTGGACTAGATGAGCCTTGGCCTGATCCAGCAGGGCTCTTCTTAGGTTCTTATGCCATTATCTGAGGGAGGGCAAATGCCCCAAGCACCTCCGCCCTTTCAGGAGGCAGCGCCACCGCCATTGTTCTGGGAACTGGAAATAGTGTGGAAATGCTATCCAGAGGCATTACAACACTTTCGGACAGTAGTGGAGTGTCGTGCGAGGCTCTGTAATGTTCAAGTAGGTAGGTGGGGGGCGGCTGCTTGGAGGGGGCAGCTGTTTGCAGACCTGGCCCCAACATGGCTACAGAGCCAGAGATGCGACTGGATCCAAATATCAGGCAGACTGGTACTTTACACAGGATAAAGGAAAAATATCCCCTTATCCTAAGGAGTCCTCCAGCCAGCTCCTGACCTGTGCTGGATACAGTGTTATTCAAACTGTGGGTCATGACCTGATGTCTGGTGGGTCACGGATAGCTAGAAGCAGCCATCTTGGAAACTGCAAACCTTACTCTTGCTATATTCTTTTTATGAGTGTTTGAATTTTCAAATGATTTTTTTTTTAAATTTTGTCTTTAGTTCAGGATTCTTACCTAATATTTTTCCTAATCTTGTTTTCTGTCAGAGATGTTTCATGGTTGTGCAGTTGCTTCAGTTCCAGAATGCTATGGCTATGGGACTATGCTATGCTAATCTCTGGCTATGCTACTACATAAACCAAGTTACAGTTACAGATTATAACAGTCTCAATAGCAAAATCAATCATTGCTCCTGCTCAACCCTCTTCTTCTCAACCCCTTCAGTGAATGAAAACTCTCCATGCCATCATTTCTCTGTTCAACAATTCATTTCTAACATGCACACAAACTTCAACAGAAAGCACTTGTAGAGACATATAGGCGTGCCCTGGTATGCTCTGATTCTATATCCATGGTTATCCACAGATTCCATGGATGCTGGGACTCCTATTAAAAAGATAGGGGGACATTAAACAAATCTCTTTTTTAAAATCTTGTTGCAGCAAAACCACTGATGTTCCCAGTATCCCTGGTTTCAGGTATCCATAGTGGGGTCTGGAACAGAATCCCAGTGGATGCCTGGGCATGCCTGTACTTATGCCCATTGTTCTCATTGCATAGTGTCCCTCCCCCTCTATTTCGATTTGCTTGTTACTCAAATTGCTAATCTAAGAGTTCACTATACAGTCTGCAGGGTCTCATCAGCCTCCCTTTTCTGGTACTGTATATCACTTTTTCTTTGGCAGCCAAATCCAACGAATCGAATAGCCCTTGATAAGCACTTCATTACCGTTTGTAGCAAGAATGCTGAGAAACACAGTCATTTCAAGTAATCAGCAGTGTTATTGGGAGCTGTAGCTGTTAAAGAGACACTATGATTTCATAGCTAGCCTCTTTTCTTCTGTATTTTAAAGGATAATTTCACTTGGACTGTAAAACTATGAAATATTTTTGAGATGCCAATGGCTTCAATCCCAAGATCCTGCTGTTTGAGCAGAAGGCACTTCTTTTTATCCCATGGGGTATGTGCCAATTTCACACCTATGTGCAGCTTCTGCATCCCCTGAAAAAGCCAATTGAATAGCCTTTTGACCCTTTCAATTCAGTCCTTGGGGGACTGCATATGGGAGAGAATCAGGGCACAATCCTAACCTGGAGTTAGGCTGGCACAGTTAGGCCAGCAAAGTTTGGTCGGCACAAGGGCTATCATAAAGTATGTTTGGACTACTCTTGGAGTTAGAGAGGCCAATACACAGATGTGCATGCAAGAGTGGTCCAAATGCATTTTATGGTGTCCTTTGTGCTGGCCAAACTTTGCAAACCTAACTATGTTGGCCTAACTCCAGGTTAGGATTGCACCCTCAGAAACCTCTCCCCACTGCCTTTGGATCCCAAGTGCATTTGCAGACTAAAAAATTTTTCCCTTCTATTGTAGGCAAAATAGTTTTGTAAAGTCGATAATTGAAAGAACTAGAAGAAACCTCAGTTGCAGATAGTCTAGGTAGTTTCCACACTGCTGCTTTGATGTGTCGAGTGCAATTCACACAGTGTTTTTGAGGCTTTTTTGATCTGCTTTGGTCCTGTGCCAGTGTCTAGTTTTATTTCCTAGATGCTCCTGTTGTAGTTTGTTTTCAATTATAGGTAAGAGAAGACATTGGCCCCAGCAGGCTGCATGGATTTATGCACTATGAATGTTAACATTTTAATCCAGTGGGCTCTCAGTTTATACTCAGTTTATACCCAGCAAAAAAAATTTCACATTTTTTCATTTACCTTTTATATTAATTGTGATGCCAAAAGGAGCTCAGGCAACATATATCTTCGACTTGCACATTATATGTCAAAGAACTACCTATGGCGCATGAACCGTGTTTTAGCCACCCCTGATGTAGACAAAAAAACTGTTTGAAACCTCCCCCCCCCCCATCTTCTGGAAATATTACATCTGTCAGTTCTTTCTCCAGCACTTTTTTTTTGCCACCTTGTATCTCAAATGGTGTCTTACTTTCTACTGTGGTATCTTGTTTGACCACGCTGAATATTAATCTTTCCCCATTTCAGATAATGGAAAATTCACTCTTCTCTTCCCTCACACCCCTCTTCTACTATATTCAATTTATCTTGCAACAGTTTGAGCCTGTTTACATACGCACTTAATCTGAAATCTTAATTTGCTTTTCTTTTTCTGGTTTGTGTATACAATGAAGACGTTATTCAGAAGAGGAGGGAAAGAATTCCAGAAATTTAAGCACTGGATATATAAGCTCACAACTTTGTGTCATTTTGATTGGTCCTCATTAAGGCATCACTAGACAGTAGCCAACAGAACAGTTATTATCTGATTACTCGTGCTATCAAAAATCCTATGGAAAAGTTCATGCGTTTTTGTTGTTTTTTGTTTTGCTTTTGTCTAAGGCTATTTGTATGCAATTTATGCAGGAAGACAAATAGCAAAAGAAATTTTTGTATTTATTCTTTAGAACAATCTTTTTTTAATATGTATTTTATCAGACTCACATGAAAAATGCACACCTTTACTGGAGAGACAAAATCTGCACCATCGCTCCAGTCTTACGACTCTAACAAAAGCTGAAATGAATCAGATAATTCCAGATATTATTTGCATCCATATTTGAAACTCTATATGGGACTGTTGCTTTTAATTATAACAGTGTAATAAATAGGGCTTGTCCAGGAGACTTGGCAGAAAGTACAAATGCACCCCCCATGAATTAATATGGGATATAGTTCGCTGCACAGCCTCATTGAGATAAATGGGAGCTGTATATGAGCACTGCTGTTCATTTTAATCGGACGTTCATAGGAAAAAATTCATGATATATCATGCCCTATGGGTCATAGCTGTCTTGTCTGCCACCCATAATGGCAACCATAATTTGAGATAGCAGTTGCACTTTGTCTCATGACAAAACAGAACCAAGGCAGAGAGCTGTCTGTTTTACACAATCCATGTAGCTTCATGCGTACAGCCTTATATTATTTATTTACTTACTGTATATACTGTATATAATTATATACAGGTGTGCCCAGTATCCGCTGATTTGGTATCTGTGGTTTCAGTTATCCACGGATACCATGGATGCTGGGACATCTATTAAAGAAAGAGCTGTCTGTTAGACTCAAGGTGGTTTACATAGGCATGTGGACCACAAGTTCAATTTTTTTCCAAATGGTTTTTTTTACAAGTATTATTGTAACTCCTTAATAACTCCTTGAACTTGATAACTAATTTTTCCAGATGTTTCCCTTCAAGAGGCAATTGTCATCCTGGCAGCACAGCTCTTGCGCTTTCCAAGCTTCCACAAGCAGCTGCAAAACATGCCTCAGGTTGCAATAGTTCACATAAGGTTGCAATTCACATAGGGTTGCCAACACTACAACCTTGTAATTTTGTTCATATTATGCCGTAGATAGGAGGCTGAAGTTAAGCAAGCGGGCCGTGCGTAAGGACACTTGGTGCAATCCTAACCAACTTTCCAGCTCCGGGGTAAGGGCAATGCAGCTCCAAGGTAAGGGAACCTCTGTGACTGCCCCTCCAACTGCAAAATGCAGCTCATGCCCCATTGGCACAGCTATGTCAGTGCTCGAAAGTTGATTAGGATTGCGCCCTAATACGAGCACATTCAGCTACTAATTATTGTAGATTAAAAAAACGAAATGATAAACATCTTTATGATAAACATAAAGATGGCGTTAGTTATGAAACAAACTGGAAACATAGTTGCTGGATGAAAGTTTCTTTAGCACTGATATTGAATGCATGCTACATTGGATAAATAAATATTAAAGTCTTGCCCTAACTGGTAGTTGTTGCCATCAGCTTTATCAGGCATGAAGATAAACTGGATATTTCAGCAGGGCTGGAATCAACAAAGCTCCTTTTTAAAGTTTTTGTAGTCCCAGCCAGGGTACAAATGTGAGCATTAATCTAACCTCTGACAGACACTCCCCATACATGTCTAAGAACAAAAATGAATTGCAATACTTGAACACTGATAAATCCGACATATCTCTATCACAGTTCCTTAAAGCAATTATTCAGATAATTCTCTTGTCTGACAAGGGAGCTATAACGCCTCCCCCCAAAACCAATTTGCAGAGCAGATAATATAAATACTCCATTTCTTCTCCACCGAGTGTCACTTTCATAAAAGCCTGACAATTTTAATCATTAGCAATCACTAGTTCAGTTATTTGCTTTCAGCAATATTTCTCATATAATGCTTTATGATGGAAAAAAGATGTTATAATTACTAGGCAATTTATCTGTCCGTGGCCTAACGATGGTTCGGTCTGGCCCTGAACGAAACAGGATGGTGTATTGTTTCAATACACAGTTGCCATTTCCCCGTCAGATCAGTGATGTCACGGGGGAGTGCAGTGGTTGCGGACTGCACTGGGTATCACTGTTAGGGGTGACACCACATTGCTGAGCTTCCGTTTGGCAATCGTCGGCCTGCTCTGGACCCAGCCATCTTGCTGTCTTGCCATCTGCCTTGTTTTTCGGCTCACCGGCAAGAATATCAATCGACTGGACCTGGAATGCACTGAAGATTGCTGAACTGAGGTGATTTGGAGGTGGGCTTATTGCATTTAAAGCAATGTGATAGGGCAGAAGATTGGGGTGGTCATGTCATCCCCAAACTTCCAGAACGTTGAGCTCCTCTAGGTTAGCGGTGCATCAGGTGGCACCCACCCCAGAGACCCCTTTCCTCAGATGTAGTGGTTTCAGACTTTTTGCTCTTGGTGAACTCTTTCCATATCACGTGTTTCACTAAGGAATCTCTGCAAATTGCAAAGAATTATGGGAAGTGTTCTAGGCCAGTGGTTCTCAAACCTTTTAGCACTGGGACCCACTTTATAGAATACTACTTGTGTCTGGACCCACTGGAAGTGAGGTCATTCACCTGAAAATGATATCATGGCCAGAAGTGACATAATCAAGCAGGAACTGTTGTCATTGTGACGTTATCAAATGACACTACTGGAATGCAAACTGGCATTCTTGGACTGCAGCAATTGCACAAACTTGAAACGTTCCTGACAGAAAGCAAGATTAGGATAAAATATTATGTAAAAGCGGTGAACTAAAAACAAAATTTAAAAATATAACCCTCATTTGAAATTTCAAACTGTTAACACTCACAAAAGGAATATAGCAAAAGTAAGGTTTTTATCTTCCAATATGGATGCCCACTCAGCTTTCCAAAACCCACCTGATATCAGGTCACAACCTACCAAGTGGGTCCTGACTCACAGTTTGAGAAACCCTGTTCTAGGCTGTGCACCTGGGCCTTATCATCATGGTAAGTATGCCAAAAAGCACACACAACCACACTCTGCTGTAGCTGAACTTTGCAGGGGAAGATTATAATACTGCTTAGCAGGTATATGGTACTTCAGAGCATTCCAAATACTCCAAATACATTATACAAAATGTCATTATTACAAAAACCCGATGGGGCAGGTCAGTATTATTTCCCCCTACCCATATTGTAGCTTGATGGCCAAGGGAGAGGCTGTTTGCCTACGGCCATCAAATGAGTTCATGTCATTGTGACATTTCAACCAGTGACATCTTTAGTTCTTGCACAACACCAGTTCACGAAAGATACATGCAGAAGCAGTCAAAGAGGGCAAGCTCAGATGAGCATTGGGGAAGTCTAACCACCCTTACTGGACTTCATGATAAGGGGCCCCTAAGAAGCTTTTGGAGTATCCCAGGTTTTCCCCAAACTCTGTTTGAAAATTGTTTCTTTGATGTATGTTTTTTTTTTTAAAAGGAATGTAAGATCCCAATCCTATACAACGTTTCAGCACTGATGCTGCCATGATAATAGGGTATGCACTGCATCCTGCAGTGGAGGGATAGTTTGGGAACCACAGAGTTAGTGAGACAAAAGATAGTGGAGAAAGCACAGGGAAGGGAAGAGTTGCTCAAGTATCAGTCTGTGCTCCACCATATTACTTCTGGTGCATCCATTTGCTTCCCCTAGTTTTCTCCTCCAACTCTATTCCTGTCCTGGAAAGGGCCCCATGCCCAGGGGCGTAGCTAAAGGAGTGCAGGGGGGGTGCAATTGCACCCGGCAACAAGCTGAGCTTGACATTAGTGGCCAAAATTGTAAAAACCGTGGCATGCATGAATAATACCATCCTGTTATGTATCATTGGAAAGGTAATTTAATGCAGATTGCAATGAAACAAACTGGAATGTAATACCTTACTCTATCAAAAGTTATGGCCAAAACTCCAGAGAAAATGAAAATAAAACTGTGACATCCCTTCCTATTGTGACATCACTTTCTGGGCAATATTTTCATTAGCTATGCTCCTAACATCCTGCTATCAGCTTTGTGATGTTGCCATTCCTTTTGTTTAGTTACGCAGAACTGCAATGCATTTGAAGAATTTCACAGGTGGGTTGTGTTTTCCACGTTAACTGGCTGGCGGTTGGACTCTCACAAATGAGGCACTCTGCCCTGTAACCACCTGGACAGAAATGGTGGGAAATAACTGCCTTTCAGATAAACCCAAGCGGCTGTCAATTTCTTACTGCATTCTCAGCAATGGGGCTAAAGTTGATGAGGAAAGAGTTTTTAACTTCCTATTGACTACCGGGTATAATTTTGCTGATGTTGTTGACAATTCCCTCCTTAACAGCGGCGTCATGCTGCTGGAACGCTGGGCGGGAGGAACGGGTGAGCGGCAGCCTGCCTGTTGCGTACCGCTCTGTTTCGCCGTCTTCCGCTACGCAACGGGCGGGCTGCCGCTCACCCGTTCCTCCCGCCCAGCATTCCGGCAGCATGACGCCGCTGCTCCTTACCCATGCAAAGATCTCCCCTCTTTTGTTGAGAAGTTTTATGTTTCTCAGGCCTTCAGCTCAGCAGTCATTTTAAGCAGCACTGCCAAAAGTTTTAAGGGTAGGGAAAAAGCTGTCTGAATTCAATGAGATCAGTGTTGTGTGCTGCTATGCAATAATCCTGCCATGGCAACCAGTTTGCTTCAGGTCAGATCAGCTGCAAATGTGTAGGTGTTAGTTGTCTTCACTTGTTCTTTTCTGTAAATGAATCCATGATCCCTTTTCTAAATTCTTTTGGCTACAACAGAGTTTAAAATCCCACTATTGATTCACACAATTGATTCACACAAAATAAACCACTTTTGATCTTTCTCTCTGATACTTTTACCTGAACTCTACAAGTCTGTGCAGGTATCAACCACTCCTTCAGCTACCTAACATTAAAGCCAGTTATTTCCACACATCTTTAGTTTTGACAACCATTGTTCACAATAAACAATTACTGTACCAATCAACATATAAAACATGATTTCCTCCACCATTAAAGTATCGTAATTTATTTCTGAAAAAAGATTTGAACTTTGCAATGCAATTACACATTTTTCTTAGATAATTTTCTCAGGAACATTCTACTTTGGAAATAGAAGCCTTATAATTGAGGCAGAGCAGCTGTGTTGGAGATTAGAAGGCTGGTTTTTGTATTTTATTTACAATCCTTGTATCTTGCCTTTCCATTTAACATTCTTGAAGCACCTCACTACATTGTTTAAAAATGCTAGCATCACTGTGGGTACTGCATTGCTGAGGTTTCCCCCCACAAAAAACATGTGACAGACTTGGAGAAAACAGAGTCATGATTTATTGAATTTACAGTGCCAGGCGCCAATTGGCAATGGGTTATAACTAGACTGCACCCTCCTAACATGGGCACCCAACTAGGAGGAGATGGCAGACCTGTTGAAGCCCTCCTTTGGTGATATGGGTGGAGCCTCATTTTTGAGAGAATACAGGCGTACCCCAGTATCCACTGATTCAGTATCCATGGTCTCAATTATCCATGGATACAGTGGATACTGGGATCACCTATTAAAACATAGGGGAACATTAAACAAATCTTTTAAATATATTTTATTGCAACAAAACCACTTATCTTCCCCTAGCTTTAAAAAGGCATCCCCAGTATCCGCAGTTTCCAGAACTGAATCCCAGTGGATACTGAGGCATGCTTGTACTGAGACTTCTTTACTGGGTATTCATAGCCCTCTTATAAAACAATGGTTTCCAAGCAGGGAATTGTTACAGTCAAGCCGTTGTGAAATTGATTTAAATGTGTGGATAATATGCCCCGCGTTCCTCAATTTCTGTTTATCTACACAGAAGTCAGGCAGCTTTATGTAAGGTTGTCATGGAATCTTATGAATGTTATGCAGTACTTTGCTAAGCTTTTTTCACCCATCTGAGTATGATTAATTTCATTTCTGTTCGTCTCAATTTACCTCTGTTAACACTAATGAAATTGAGAAAAAAATGAAGAAGTGTGAGTAGGGTTGGCCTTTTTGTCAGAACCAATTATATATATATAAGGTTTTATAAAGCCTTGGTAAATTAAATACCTTTACAACTAGTGTGAATGGTAGGAATCAAAGAAGCAAGTGACATCTTCGGAATTCTGTCATGAAGATCTACATTTTCACCTCATACAAAGAGAGCTCAAGAAGGAATTCTGCACACAATGTTTGAAATTATTTTCTTGGAAAGAATATGATTGCCTCTTAGTGTTTGCAGTTAGTTATCCCTGTGTGAGCTTGTCTTGAATAATGATATGAACAGGCAGTTTTGAGTCCTTACCAGTTGTGTACTGTATTTCCCAGACAATCAGAACAATATCCAAACTGGATAAGCAAACTGGATAAGCAAAGGCTCCAGAGGACTGTTAGAACTGCTGAAAAAATAATCAGAACTGATCTGCCTTCAATAGAAGATCTGTATACTGCTCGGGTTAAAAAGCGAGCAGAAAAGATCGCTGCAGATCCGTTGCACCCTGGCCATAACTTGTTCAATCTTCTCCCCTCTGGTCGTCGATATAAGACTCTGTATACTAAAACATCGAGGCACAAAAATAGTTTTTTTCCTTGTGCCATTAAATTGCTGAATTTGTAATTATGTTGATGCGACTAGGAGTTTGAGGCAATTGTTTATTCTGAATATGCCCTTATTTGTTCTATGTATTCTTTGTTTACTATATATGTGTAGTATTGTATGTATGTAGCCGGTGGCTGTATCAAATTCCAGGTATAGTTTATATACTTGGCCAATAAAATAATAATAATAATAATAATAATAATAATAATAATAATAATAATAATAATAATAATAATA
>JAJKFI010012063.1:0-10929 GCA_029204185.1 Lerista edwardsae | reverse complement strand
ACTGGCACAGCTGTATCAGTGTTGGAAGGGTAGTTAGGATGCGCCCTTACCTTCAAAAAAGAGAACTCCTTAAACACAAGAGAACTAGTAAAAAGGAAGCTGAAAGGGAAAGTCAAGCAGGCCAAATAATGCATGGAAACCATTTAAAACCACAGTAAGAAAAGCTCAACCAAAATGTGTAACAAATAGGAAAGGCACCACATGTTCAAGGAGGAGGCCAGCGTGGCTTACAAATGGCATTAAGTCTTCTTGTATCTTGGTTACTATAATAATTTCCGCATTCTCCAAAAGTGATAATCATGTTGCAGCCAGACAGTTAAGAAATGACTGCAGACAACTTCCCCTTGAGACCTGCTAGATAATGTCTATGTATTTTATATCACTTTTCCTGAGACTGCTACAGCTCATGCTTTTGTTTCCAACCTGCTACTCCAAAGGAATACAATCTTGTTTCTACTCCAGTAGCTATTTTTCGGGATACAATTATCTGACGCTTGTGAGCAGGCTGAGATAAACAAAATACATTTTAAGGTTCCATCTGTTCATGGAATACAGACATTTCTAATATTGGATTTTGGTCTGTGCCACTGGAACATTTTTCGAAGTGTCCCTCTCTTGCAGGTACCTGCATTATGTTTTTTAAAAAAAATCATAGTTGATTATTTGAATTAACTGAAGAAATTAATCCATAACATTTGCATATTAAAAAAAAGATTCAATCCTGTGCGTGAGAAGAGGAATTGTGTCTTTGCAAAAGGTGCTGTTTTTGTAAGCATTTGTATTAAGAAAATGAAAAATGAATACAAAAGTCCCCAATGGGCTCATCTTTTTAAATGAACCCAGTGGTTTCAAACTAGTCTTTCCAAGAACCTTAGTTTCTGAGATCAGAAATGGTGGACAAGCTTTCCCAAAAGTCCTCTATCAATATCCATTTCCTCCTGCAATGTAGGGGATTATTAGAAATGCTCTAGAATAGGGGTCTCCAGACTTTTCTGTATGAGGGCCACATTGCATATTTTACTGATTTTATAAATGAATGAATGAATGAAATTTAAATGAGTTTTACTTGGATCTTTTTTTTTGTACTCAGTATGATATGATTCAGAACAAAAGAGAAATGTGACATTTACAAAGAAACGAAGCAGTGCTTAAACTGAGAAATGATATATAATGAGTAAAAATGTCAAATGTTTTGCTTCAGGCTGCATAAAATCTTGTGGTGGGTGGGATTTGGCCCCAGGGCCATAGTTTGGAGAATATATTCTCAGTTCTTGAAGAGCAACAGGGAGGTCCCATAGACCACAGTACTCTGTGTGAACTGCATTTTTGCCCCTGAACCTCTGCAATGCACTGGAATTCCATGGCAGATGCAAAGCATCTGCACTGCTTTGCAAAGTAATATGCTGCACATAATATGCAAAGCACTGGCATATTATGAGGAAAAGTGTTCCTTGAAGGGAGAAAAACATCTAACCAGTTAATTGGATAACATAGCAAGAGGCAGGAGGTGAGGAAGAAGATAGGATACTGGCACAGGTATCCTATCTCCTCCATTTCCTCCTACCTCTATTTCCTCCAGCTCCTTTGCACCGACCAGCTCCTTCGCATATCCTAGAGGGGCCAACTATATTGCCTATTGATTGGCCTGGCTTTTTGGCCTGAGCAATTTCTCATTCAGGTGCAAGCCCAGCTGCTCTCAAATGACCGATCCCTCCTTCCAAGTCCCTGGCTCTGATAACTAATTTGAAAAGCACTAGATATGAAGGGGTGTGTGAAGGTGCGGTATTTGAGCTGTGGGTTGGGCTCTCCTTTTTTGAGCCCAGTTATTAAAGAACACAAGTCATCATTTAACATTGCAGCCATCAATTACATGACAGTACATTAATAACAGAGATAAAAAGTCTAAGTTTTATCTCTTTTAGCATGTATAATAACAGAGATACTTGTAAGTACAGGAGTAATCTACAATGAGGCACATTTTGATGTTCTGCAAACCATGCCCACATTACATTCATCCTACCGGCGTTGACTTCAAATTTCAGTTCAGACAGGTCAATGTAGCTGCTGCTAATGGAGAATCCTTATTTAATTAGGTTCCCTGGAGCCATATACAGTACCTCTTGAAATATCTGATTCCACCCAGTAGAGGGCAGTAGTACACAACAACACAAGATATCGGATGTCTCATCATATCTGTACTTTATTGAGGTACCTTTAATCCAAGATGCAACACATGCTACAGGTGCATGCACCACCTCCTCTCACAAAAGCTAGAGCTTGGGACATTTGTAACGTAACCTGAAACCGAAGCTATAAGGAATTTTAGATACAACACATTACATTTTACACATCTAACAAACAATGATTTCAGAACCTGCTGACTTTGAATTCCCACAATAGTGTTTTTCACCAGAACAAGGACCACACAATAGAATGAGTGCAATTCATCAAGGGCACAGGAGAGCTCCAAGACAGCATGAAGGTCCTTGGAATAGTGCATATGATCTTGTCTTTCATCCCGTCCAGGGCTCCATTTTTGTGCTGTTTTGTTCACAACCTTTCCATCTCATTGGGTGATAATGGCTCTTATCTGTGCAGCAGGATTGAACCCCGCTGCTGCAGTGGCTAACAGCACCATCATTCTTGTCTGGTGAAACGTCCCTTCTGTTTAGCCCTAGATGCTTATTTGTTGGGATACTTCACACATTTCCCCCCCCTGAATATTTCAAATGTTATGTGTGTACACATAACCCTGATATTCTGTAAATGTAATATAATGTAGTATATATAATAATGTGCCTATTTGCAAACACACACACTGCACAGATTATATGTGCACCAAAGTCAAAAGTAGCTGTAGCTCCCTGTTTAGCATACACACATTGCCAAACCTCCACAGCCAGGATGCGCTGCTATAAATTTGTTGCAGGATATTGGTGTAGGGGAAGAAAATGGCTGATATAAAAGGCATTTTGTCAGTAAAGGCGGTTTAGCAGTGGAACAGATTGCCGAGGGAGGTGGTGGAGATCTTCAAGCAGAAGTTCAATGTGTGCCTGCTGGAGATGCTCTAGGAAGGATTTCCTGCTCCAGGCAGGGGGGTTGACTAGGTGACTTTGTGAGTCCCTTCCAACTCCACGATTCTAAAAGGCAACTTATGTATCTGAAGAATTTATATCCCACCTTTCCCATGCTGAAGCAAATGCCCAAGATGGCTTACACAGGCAGGCTAGTCTAAATCACCATTTTTCAGTGGGGTTTTTTTTACATGGAAAAAACCCCATTTTTTCAATATTGTATTATGTGATTCACGAAATCCTCAGCCTCAGATGTAGCCTTCACAATGTGGTTCTCTCCTCTGGCTGTGTACCATCAAGCTTCTGCAGGCAATCCTAAGTCTAGCTTGGATAGGCAGAGGCGTTTCTACAGGGATGGCAGAGCTCTAAGTTTTGCAGGAAGCCTTACCCTGTCATGTAAATCCCTCCTCTCCCTTGCTGCTGTGCCAGTAAGCAACGCCAAGATGTTGCTGTTCCCTGTGAGGATTGGCTAAAATGGTGCAGGAGAGGAGTGATTTCCACTGCAAGGTAAGGCTTCTTGCAAAACTTAGAGCTTTGCCATCCCTGTAGAAACGCCACTGTGGACAGGTCCTCAAGATCATACTCCATTCTTTTGCCGGTTGGCTTTCTCACACCCTCCCCCTGCAGCTCTTTAATCAGCTCCCCCCTGCAGTGACTAATCATCTCAACAGCTACTCCATCCTGCCACAACAGATACTGTAGCTTGTCACAGCTTGACATTCTGTATCTCATCCAAAAACAAGACCACAGGTACTCCTGCTTAGTTTCAGGCAGTACCAGCAGCTCAACCATCAGTCCATACATCCTGCCTCCTGCCCTACAATATACTGAGATTGTACTCACAACTACGTGAGTACACTCCCTCTTGCAGCAGTTCTTTCAGATCTCAAAAGGAACTCCTTGCAAGCTTGACAACCTGCGGTCCTTAAAGGTGCCAGAGTGGAATCTGAGGCCTTATCTTTGTTGTGGCAAGCACATACTCCACCATTAAGCCATGGTCTCTCCATATTGCTGGCATAGCTGTGCTGATCCACACTGTTGTACCAGCATTTTTGTCTTGACAACATAGTGATAGAACATGACATTGCATTGGTGCAGCAATTGTTGGATCAAATAGCTGTCTGCCCTTCAGTTGTAAATTAATTAAATTCAAGTGCTCTAGTACATCTACTTATTCCACCTTTGGTGGAAAAAAAAACCTTGGGTAGCAAATAAGTGATGAAATTGAGCAAATAAACTTTAGGAGAACAGTGGGCAACATTCTTCTATATTTCCAAGATTTTAGTACTGAATACAGTTTCTACATCTTAGTTTTTGTTCACACATCCATCTATCAACTTTCAAGTGTACAGTAATCAAGTACAGAGAAACTGAGTGAGGTGTATGTATGTGTGAACCTCAGAGGAAAACATTTAATTGAAGATTATACAAAATGTCTATCTATGGTATTGTATTTGTGATGGCATGTTCACGCATGCAAGTCATCACATCACGTTGCAGGAATTCAATGAATATTCAAATGCAAACCTGCCCATAGGAAATACGTTTTTTACATTCATCTACCACAATTGATTGATCTGTTTGTATCATTGTGCCACACATCTCACATTCAGAGCATAATCCTAACCTGGATTTAGGCTGGCACAAGGGCCACTGTAAAGTGCATCTGGACCACTCTCAGAGTCTGGGAGGACGGCGCACGTCTGTGTGCTGGCCTCTCTGACTCAGAGAATGGTCCAAGCATTATGGTGTCCCTTGTGCTGCCTAACTGTGCTGTTCTAACTCCAGGTTAGAATTGTGCCCTCAGAATGACAATTGTCAATTTGGAAATTAGGATGCACTAGCAAAGCTGTTAGACCACATCCTACGATAATGTAGCAATGGTTATATTTGGAAGCCATCTTATTTTAGTTTCTGGCAGATCAGATTTTGAATCATGAATAGATTTTGTTACTTTGCCATCTCATTCTCACTGCCAGGAACTGCATGGACCCTGGGGAAAGGAATTACAATTATCATTGCCACTAGTCTTTTATCATGTATGTTAGGGCTGATTCACACAAACAAGTTCATCATATGCTGATGACATAATTCATAACTTGCAGCTGAAGGTATGAACTAATTTAGCTGAAATGCTTGTGCTCAATGACATACAAAGGTTCTGATCCATTCTGTTTCACACATGCAAGCGATCAAGGCATTAACACACGCGTGAATCGTCCTTTTCTGGGAACTGATCTATTTTGTCAGCTTCTTGGATTTTGAAACTCTGAAAACCTCAGCGCTTTGGAAGTGAGATGTCACCCAATAGTAAAAAATGTGCTACATCTAAATGTAAAAATGAACTTTCTAGGTTTTAGGACAATATTTATTTTGAAGCCAAAATGTTTTGTGTTGCATGCCTAATAAAGGACTAGATTCAGGTACATACTGTGGAATAGACCTGATCTTTGGACTGAGTATTGGCTTGAATGCATTTTAAGTTCTCTTTAACAATACTGTATATTAAAACCAGTTTTGTTAGTTTGCTTACTGCCTTGCTAGGAACCCTTTGGATGCAAAACATAAGGAAGTCTTTTCACGGATAAAAATCCCAAACATCTTTTAGCATTAAAAGACTTAAAGTCATAGCCTAATCCTGCTGGCATGGTATTTTGACCCAATAGAGCAGAGAGAGGATGCAAATAATATATTTTTTTTGCTGCAAAGTAGGGGCAGTTGCTTCACACAGGTACTAAATAACACAACTGGAAAGCTGGGAAAAACATGGATGCTAGCCTCACATAAAATGGGAGGGCTGTTCTCAGAAAGTGATGAAAAGCACGAAGCAAACTTAAGTAGCGAGGCTTAGGAATGTCCCAAGGTTGTGCTGAGCTTAAGTAAGAAATCACTCAGAGACTTGGGTTAGCAAGAACTTCTATATTTCCAGAAGTTGTCTTCTTGCAACAAAGGATAGCAAACATATAATACATACAGTAAATGTTTCTGTAAATCCAGCAGTAGCAATACTCAGAGAGAAATGGAAGATTGAACAGAACAGCTCTCTGATCAAGACAGGACAAGAATGAACACACGCTCACTGTGCTCAACAGACAAGCAACCAGTGTTCCTGGGATTGGCTAAACAGCTTGCAACATTTACCCAGAGATCACATAGTCTTGTTACAGGGCAGAATCTAAGCTAGAATTACCCTCACCATTCAGGCCTGCAAATTCCCTGGGCCCTACTTTAACATCCCAACAGAAACCAAGGAGAAAACCAAGCAGAAGGAGGATAAAATCTCCCAGAAGAATAGAGAATCTACTTGCCATGGATCCCTTTACAAACCTGATCATAGTGGACAGCAGCGTAGTTACATGAGGATGCGGTAAGTATTGCACGTGCCATGTAAGCAACAACTCCCATTTGCTATTGGAGCCATGCCGGGAAGCGATGGCAATAAATGCCCATGGAGCCTGGCATCTGGGAAGATGGAGCAAAGCAGCTCCCACCTTGCCATGTGAACTTAGGAAAGGCAGGTAAAGTGATTTTAAAAATACCTGAAGTTCCTTAATTAAAAGGCTGTCAACGGTATCACAACAATGGAGAACAAAACATCAAAGGGAAAAAGGCAAGAAAAGATAATCCAACCAAAAGACAGGGGAGGGGGTGCGGCAAAGGCTGGCAAGGGTGTTAAAATGCAAGATTGAAATAAAGCAAAGCACCAACATGACTTTCTAGGCACTTCTTCTACCTGATGTAGACTCGTCTTTGCCCCCTACCTATCCAGGCACTAGATACTCTAGATCAGCTATTTTCAGAAGTGTGCTGTGGCACATTGTGTTATGAATTGTTTGCAGGCGCGCCACTGGAATTTAAGGGGTCGGTCAATAGGGCCATTGGGGGATGTGTGAGCCCTCCACCAGCAGTGCAGGTGTGCCTTGTCATATATAAAAAAATGATGGTATGCCTGGACAATGTTAGCATCTTATCAGTGTGCCGCAAGATGAAAAAACATGATAACTGCTGCTCTAGATGTTGAATCAGGATAAGTTTGCAAAGGGGAATGCATGACCTTACTTTCTATAGCATGTGAGCATTTTCCACCAATGACAGGAAGGTACAGGAAGGTACCAAATGACAGGAAGGTACAAAGTAGGTGAAAAACAGGCAAAACATGGGCAAAATAGATTTTCACTTCAAAGGCACAATATTATATAAACCTTGGTGTTGAAATATGCATGTTCCACAGCTAACTCAGTGCATGCCCGTATTCTTCCCAATAAATCATCTGTACATGCTCAGAAGCACTCTTTCCATGTATTCCTGGACCCTGGGCTACTAGATATTGACCTCAACAGGACAGTCAACTTTTGGTTTCGAAAATATTGAATACTATATTGACAGTAGCAGAGCCTGTTACATCAGAGAAGGCAGCCTGAGAAGAACTTGGGGGGGGGGGGTCTATCGTGGGAGCCAGGGTTGAATCTGGTTCCTGTGGAGCCTGAACATGCCTCCCCACTCCAAATCTTGGCCAGGGTCCCTCTGAAGTTTACTGACATTTTGGAACTCACTGCTGGGTACCAGACTATGGCTTACTGGTTGGAACAGTTTAAAAAAAAACAAAACTATTGACTTGACAACCCGTATTTACTTCGTATTCCAGTAGCCAGTCTCTTTCCACCCGCATCATAAAATCCAATGGTTGACTAAGTAGTAATATGAGTAGTAAGTTAATAAATATTAATGTACTAGATTACTGTTAAATGCAGTTAATAACAACAATGTATGAATACTCCCCTCTCTCAGAAACAGATTATTTCTTTCAGAGCCTTCATGTATTCTCTTTCAGTACATTCTTTCAATACATTCATGTATTCTTTTTCAGTAAGCCAGGATGGCAAAGTCCAGTGGATCTTAAACTTTTTAGTACCAGGACCCACTTTTTAGAATAACAATTTGTCTGAGACCCAGCGGAAGTGATGTCATTAACCTGGAAGTGCCATCATTGTGACACCAGAGCCTGCTGCTTTCCTGAGAAATGCAACAATCAGTTGGGTTATTTCTCAGGCATTGTCCAATAGCAAAGAAAATTAGAAAAAAAAAGCCTATTTACAACCTTGGCACAAGCTAAACAACCACACAGCCCTCCCTCTTTCCAGCATCCCATCTTCCCACATTTTCAATGGCGGCTACACTAGGTGCTCTGCCACCCACCTGGAACTGGCTCGAAACCCACAGTTTGTTTCTCAGTTTGTTGTTTCTGTCGTAGTGGTTTGGGAGTTGGAGTTAAACTTGGGTCAAATCCCTGCTTAGGCACGAAGCTTCCTGGGTGATCTTGGGTCAGTCACTCTCAGCCTACCCCGCAGGGTCGTTGTGGGGAGAAACGGAAGGGAGCAACGCTATACGTCGCCCGGAGCGCCTTGGAGGACGAGGAGCGGGAAAAGGCCCGAGGCCACCTTGCGGCAGAGCTGAAAGAGTTTCGCTCCGGCGCAGGAGAGTTTGGACACCTTTGCCTCCTGCAGAGCTGAGTCTCCAGCCAAGGAGGGGGAAAGGGCAGGGCGCCCGCCGCCCCCGCCTTGGCAAGCGGGTCCCTCCACTGCGGACCTCTCGGCCGGCCAGGCTGTCGCATCGTCGCCTTGCTGCACTGCACTCCGCCGCGGCCAGGAGGAGGGAGAGCCGGGGAGCGCCTGGACTGCGGTGGGGGAGGGGACAAGGGAGGAGGAGGAGGAGGAGCGAAGCCGGGTCCACGTTGCTGCTTTTGCGCCGGGCTTTTGCGCTCCATCCCCCGCGTGCAGAAGAGCCGCCGCCGCCGCAAGGCCCGGGGGAAACGCGCGCGGGGGTGCCTCTCCCCCCACCCACGACGCGTGTCGTTTTGGCGCACTGCGAACTCGCCTTCCCGAGAAGGGGCGCTCGAGCAGCCGCGGAGGGGGTGGGTGGAGGGGTGGGTGGGTGAGGCGCCTCCTTCCTCTCCGCCCCGCCCTCCCATTCCCATAACAACCGACTACAGCCAATGTGTCACCGAAACACCCCGCGCTTTGGAGCAGCGGCGCGCGGGAGTGTGTGTGGGGGAAGTCCAGGCTGCCTCTCGCGCCCCCTTGCCGTCCACCTGGCCGCGCGCCGTGGGAAAGTTCACTCCTGTTCTGTCGGGGGAAAGGAGCCACTCGCGGGGGGGGGGGAAGAGAAACTCGCGCCGCCCCCGCCTCAGGGATAGCCAAGCCCGGAGTCGCCAAGAGCGCAGCCTCCCTTCGGGCAGCCAGAAGAGCCTCGGCGGCGGCAGGAGGCAGCACGTCCTAGTCCCGGCTGAGGGGCTGCAGGAATCCTTGGTTGCTTCTGCGCCGAGTTCGGGGCGCGCTGGCTGGCCGGACTGGCCTGAAGGACGTGCCGCCCGCTGCTGCCAGAAGGGCGCCTTAAAGGAAGCGCAGAGGAGGGAGGAGTGGTGGGCAGGGAGGGGACCCGCCGGCCGAAGAGGAGGAGGAGGGAAGTCCCGGCGCGCGTGGAGAGCGCAGAGCCGGCGAGCGGGCGGCGGCGGCCACCAGGAAGTCTGCGCGCGCGGGCGAGGCGAGGAGGCGCTCGGCAGCAGCCAGTGCGGGGAGGAGGAGGAGGAGGAGGAGGAAGCGCCCCGGGAAGAGAAAGCAAAAGCCGCCTGAGCCGCGCGCCCTCAGCATCCTCCTGCTCCTTCTCTTCCTCGGTCCCCTGCCGCCCGGCTCGCATCCCGCCGCTGCCATGGCCCAGGAGAACGGCGAGGACGGCGGCGGCTCCTCCTGGAAGAAGCAAGCCGATGACATCGGCCAGATCTTCGAGTTCAAGGAGACCCTGGGCACGTAAGTGCGCGCGCGCTGGGCCGGGGGACCAGCAGCGAGCCCGGGAGGGAGGCACGGTCCAGGCGGGCGAGGCAGGCAGGTTTTGGTGGGTGCCGCTGCGAAGGATGGCAGGAGGGCTCCGTCCGTCCTGCTCCAGCGGCTTCTCTTTGCACCTGCGTGGTGCAAGAGTCTTTGCACCAGGCAGGTGCACACAAGTGTGAAAAGCAGGCGACCCTCGGGAGCCCGGACTAGTGCGCAGCTCTGCGTGGCCCTCGTGCAGGGGGGGAGAGGATGATGATGGCCAGGGATTCCCCCCCCCCCCGCCTTCCCAAGACAACCTCCGTTCGCCCGCAGAATCTCACAACTTTACTCATCAGGGAAGACAGGCACGTCTTTCTGCTGCACGTAGGACAGGCAGCCCCCACAGTAGAACAGGAAACACCCCCCCCCCAAAAAAAAGACTAGGTATCTCTACACAGTCTGGTATAACTGATCCATTCGTTCTCAGATCTGCAGAGTAAATCCTGTAAATGTACAAGAACACACACACGCACACAGATACACACACACTCCTCCCTCCCTCCCTCCCTCCCAGGGTCCAACAGCCCTCAAACCTAAGAACCCCACCACCACCACAGCGCCTACATAAATAAGGGATATCTATGGCGTAGATATCCTTATGACCCAATAGAGCCCTAGGGATTAAATACCTTCAGAAGTGTGTATAATGATTTGTAAAAGTCTTATAACTCTGGGTAAGGGGGAAACCTACAATGTTGCAGAAACCCTTGTATTGCCTGACAGCTGCCCAAGCACAGAATGCAGAGAACAGTGTTCAACCCCTTTGAAAGATGCTTTAGCTAGAGCTGTAGAACACAAAACATTCACCGTTTCTTGTGATCCTTATGTTTAAAACACAGTTGCTAGCAATTCTGGTTGATCTGTGGCAGTTTGCATGCAGAGGTATATAAATGTGTGCTTGACAGTCTGTATGTCTTAGAGTGCATATTTGGGGATATATGCGTTTGTGTGTGTGTGTGTGTGTGTGTGTGTGTGTGTGTGTGTGTGTGTGT
>JAJKFI010012062.1:0-20794 GCA_029204185.1 Lerista edwardsae | reverse complement strand
TAATAATAATAATAATAATAATAATAATAATAATAATAATAATAATATCATCTGTTTTCATTTGTTACAGCCCAAAATGTACAGATTCCTATATCCTATAATCACTCTAGTGCAGTGGTTCCCAACCTTTTTAGCATCAGGACATCCTTTTTGGATAGGACAACTTCTTGGGACCCACTAAGACCTAGGGCAGGAAGTGATGGCATTAAGCGGGAAACAGGAAGTGACATCATTGTGCTGGAAGGCCAGAAGAGAGCAGAATAGAAGTAATTGTTTATAATAAATCACATTTTTTAAAATAAATCACATTTTAAAGGTTGTACTCATAACCAGTCCCACTCATAAACATCCCCATTTGGAGAAATGGATGGAAATTGTGTGTGTGCCCAATTAGCCTTTTCCCGAGTCCGACACTGCGCCCAGGGCTATGCTTGTGCTATGTTACGCTGCTGTACAGTGAGGGCCTGAGGCAGTCATTCCCAGCTCTGTCCCAGGTGGAACAAAACATGTGAGGACATAGGGAGGCAAAGTATTGCACTCCCTGCATATGGAGAGTTGGTTGTCAGGAAAACATACTTACCACCAATTATCACTCAAAGAATAATAGCTAAAGTGAAATTTTTTTCTGTTTATTGTCTCTCTCTTTCCCACCTCACATCTTAATCTCACCCAACATATTTTTATTCAAGCTCTGCCTTATAATTGGGTGGCAGATGGTAGTTAAAGATAAGTTTTCAAGATGTGGCATCCAGATTTTCAAGCTTTTCAAAATGGTGGTGCCCAGCTCTCTGTGACCCTATGAAAATCAGCTCACGATCCCTTGGGGTCCAACCCCCATGTTGGGAACCACTGCTCTAGTGGGTAAAAAAAAAATGCAACACCAGGGATGATAATTATATTTCCCCCAACAGCTGGCCTGCCTGTTCCAGCACACTTTGGGATTGTGCCTTTAGGCTGTTTAAGCATCTCAAGCAAACAGGCAGAATCAACTCTTTTGTAGCTGAGGAGTATTATTGCTATTATTATCAAGAATACAGGCATGCCCCAGTATCCACAGTGGATATGTTCCTGGGCTTCAGGTTTCAGGTATATTCCACAGTTTCAGGTATTCATGGATACCTGAAATCATGGATAAGAGGGAGCCCATATTAAGTAAAAGGTTCTCCCCTGCCCCCACCTCTGAGCAAGATTTTTTAGCAGCCCAAAGTAAAAATAAAAGGAAGATAAAGGTTGGCCCGTGGATAAGTGAAATTGTGGATGTGGAATCTGTGGATATGGGGGCCCATCTGTATAGTAGTGCACATGGTGTGTTTCACAGAATTTTCATTCAAAACAAAGCACATGTATTTCCAGGAAAAAATTATATGTCGCCAAAGAACGTTAGTTATGACTCTTGATATTAATCGAACTTATGTTCCTCCTTACTAATGATGCTTCATCATAGCTAACATTGTTAGCCCACTGGAACTGGCAGTGATCCTCATATTTTCAAGTTGTTTTTTGCAGATCCAAACTATTTTCAGCCACTTTTTCAATGGAGTAAAAAGTCTCTGGAAGTTAATGTTAGAGATATCCGTGTACATGCTGCTTCATAGCAAACAAAGAAAGTGAACAAAGACAGGTCTCTGTTCTAAGGACAGGATTTCCCCTAAGGCACTAAGGGTTTGTTGACTGTACAGTCATTTCATCTCTTCTCCGTTGGATTGTAATGTTTGCCCGTTTTGATGTGGCCCCCGTTGGGTAAGAGGCCCAGGGCAATTTCCCCCTTGCTCCTCCCTTTAAAAAGGGGCCTGCACAAGGAGCTTATAAATTAAATTTTGGCAACAAAGAGAGAAAACAGGAGAAAGAAAAGATAAAACAGGGAAAGAAGAGAGAACAGAAGAAAGAAGAGCTTTCATGAATGAGTCATATGTTGTTAATAAAGTATCAGGATTTCCAATCTGTAGCCACTCTCTTTGAAATCATGACATTTAAGGAAAACAATGCACTTTCAGTTTTTTTTTAACACAATAAATCGAGTAACAAATGGTGTGTAGTTATTACAAGAAAGAATTCCTGTTCTTGCAGTCATGTCAGACAGAACCTGTCTATTTTTATTCTGCATATAGTTTTGTGTCTGTCTCCTGGGTTGTCAGATTTCAGCTGTTCATTCCGAGCTTAGAAGTGAAATTGTCTTAGAGCAGTGTTTCTCGAACTGTGTATTGGGACCTACTTGAGTTGCAATCTGATGTCAGGTGGGTCGCAGAAATCTGGGAGCCACCATTTAGAAAGCTGCAGACCTTACTCTTGCTATATTCCTTTTGTGAGTGTTAACAGTTTGAATTTTCAAGTGTTTTTGTTTAAATTTTTAGTTCAGTGCTTTTACATAATATTTTGTCCTCATCTTGCTTTTGGTCAGGGATGTTTCATGGTTGTGCAATTGCTGCAGTCCAAGAATGCCAGTTTGTATTCCAGGAGTGTCATTTGATGATTTCACAATTATGATGATGGCACTCCCTGCTTGATGATGTCACTTCCAGCCATGACATCACTTCCAGTTCAATAACATCACTTCTGCGGGGTCCCAACATGAGTGCCATTCTAAAAAGTGGTCCTAGTCTACGAAGTTTGAGAACCAATGTCTTAGAACTTGTTATGTTGGAATGACAGTCATCCTTTAAGAAGGCTGCACATTAAACTATTCTTGATTTGCATTTGCAAAGAATTGCTCAAAGGATGCTGAAATCAAACTATCCGAGGTTGTATTTGCCTCCTCCACCTTAAAGTTGATGGCTTTTCCTAATCAGTCTTCAATCATCATCATCATCATCATCATCATCATCTTTGGCTATTTTAACACTGAGCATATTTTGTGGCACAACAGTCATCCCTTCAGGCAGTAAAAGGATGAAACACCCCAGAAGATTCAAGGAACAAAATGTATGCAGAGTCCTTCGTAAAGCCCTAAATAAAGGCTTTTTTGTTTTTGTTCCTGCTAGAGGCAGAGAGGCTGCAAAAAGAAGATACTGTCATGTCAGGTTAGCTGTATGTCCTCAGTTCACTCCTTTTGTTAGCCAGACTCTCTTGCGCCTACTCAGCATTTTCTTCTGGTTTCTCAGCAGTGTCTATGCCTGGTCTGTGAAAACAGAGGATTTAGTTTCCCATCATTGTTGATTGGGGCTATTTGACAAGTGCAAATATAGATCTATTTTACAGTTTACAGAGCGATTTCAGAAGCAACTCAGTATTGATCTAGCTTAAAAGTTAGTTGTATGCATTACTGACTTTGTTAATGTCAGGGCAATTTTAGGGAACGTTGTGCTAGTTTTGCCAATGCGATAGCAACAGGGATGCCATCAGCTTGGTTGGCTTGATTAAACACACCCATTGACACTATTGGCAAAGTGATAGCCATAATTTACCATGCAGGCTTAATGTACCTTCATTATAACCCTGGTGATAATTAAAGGCACAATCCTAACCAACTTTCCAGCACTAGGGTAAGGGCAACACAGCTCTAAGATAAGAGAACAAACATTCCCTTACCTTGAGGAGGCATCTATGACTACTACTCCACTGCAGGATGCAGCACATATCCCATTGGCACAGCTATGTCAGTGCTGGAAAGTTGGTTAGGATTGCCCTCTAAAAATTGTTCTTTTCTTCAACCAACAACCAGTGCACACACCATGCAGGCTGTTCCTGCTTCACAGGAGCTTCAGGAAGAGAAAACATGAGCACAATAACAGGTGTCAAGGAAAGGGAATGAAAAGTCTGTGGAATGCGATAGAAACTGAGAGCTGCAGTACATAGCAGCAAAACAGAGGAGAGATGCAGAATGAAACATGCCCAAATGGAGTGGACGGTTTATAGCCACACAGTCTCATGACTAGGGCTGTATCCATTCAGAGCCCAGTCCTATCCTTCCCCTCTGCCAATGTAGCCATGCTGGAAAGGAGTGTGCTGTATCTAGCGGGCGTGCAGATTAGGAGCCTTCAGAGGGGAAAGGGCAATTATTTCCCCTTACTCCTCTTGTGCCCAATTGGTCTTCTGGGACCTGTGCCAGCTCTTTAACTGGTGCAAGTCTGAGGAGGAGAAGAAAGGGGTGGGGAAATTGGATAAAGGGAGAATAGGATTTGGTGTACACCGTTGCTCCTGGATCCTCCCCTCCCGCCCCCTATTTCTCCCTCCCCCTGGCCGTGTCCCTCCCTGTGTGAAAAAGGTTCAGCATCTCCTCACACAACTGCTCTTAAATCTCCCCTCTTCAGAAGCTGCTTTATTCTTTTTAAAAGACCACTGTTGCATGCGTTCAGGTGTCACATGTAGCTAGCAGCCTCTCAGTGCGCAGTTCACCGAATGCCCTTAAATAAGCTAAATAAGTTTAAAAATGTGCGGAGTTTATTAATAATGATTGCACCAGTGGAAATGGCCCCTGGAATCATATTATTTCTAGCCTTCAGAATCTATTGTAGGACGAGGGGAAACACATTTTGTGTTACTATTGGATAAAGTCAAAGTTTGCCATTTGGATTGTGAAGAGCTAATTTTCTTTCTCTTGGCATTAAAGCTGTGTGATTTGTATCTGCCTTTGAGGCAGTGATGACACATTACAGCATTCAACATTCATCAGGGAAAAAAAAAATCTCCAAGTCTAAACAGTTTCATTATGCACACATATACAGTACTTGGAAGTTAAAACTCGTGTATCCCTTTCCTCTTTGAAGCGCATAGCCAGGCTGATAGATTGCCCTTTGATTTCTTATAAACTAACTGAAAAAGAGGATGACTTTGCATCTGCTTCAGCAATGCACAAAAAGTACTCAATAAGCCTTTGTAATGTATGTGATTAGGTATTCAGGGCTGGGTAATATTGAGGATCAGTCTACACCAGGGCTGCCAAATTTGTTTCATATAGTGGGCTGAATAGCTTTCATGGAACCAACTGAGGGTTGGAAGTGACAAGCAGGACGTGATGTCATTAAGCAGATAATGACCAGAAATAATCACTTTGTTCTTATGTAGGAATTCATTACCTGCAAATGACAGAAGAGAAAACATGCAAATCTTGATCATATTTGCAAGATATGGGAGTGCCCAAATATCATGAGGGCTGTTCTTTTGGCAGATGTCATGCTGCTGAAAGAGCAGCCTACATGATAATTGGGCTCTCCCAGCATTGCCTCCTTCTCTTTTGGTCTGCACCTTCTCCCATAGTGTTCATTGCCTTCTGAGTCCTCCTTCCATTTCTCCCCCCACCCAGAGCTGCAGCAGATGTGGTGCTGCTAAAGGGGCACTGCTGGGAGAGTCCAGTTGTCATGGGGGCCTGATAAAGAGTTTCTGGGGGCTGCATCTGACCTGTGGTCCTTGTGTGTTATTCTCCTGCCCTAGCATATGCAGGAGTTTCATGACAAACAGATTAGTGCAGAAAAAGTAAAAGGTCCAATGTAATTCTCTAATATTCAAAAGACAAACCTTGAAATTTATAGAGCTCTATTTTAAGAAACACAGTCCCACCCAAAACACAACCTAAAGTGGCTCTCAAGTAATTTGAATGATTCTCTAGATTTTTATTGTTGGGGTGAGGACTGCAGCAGCTAAAAATGCCAGGAGTGTAAAACTCATCTCAGAGTAAAAAATCATTCCTAGCATTTTCCCCTGAGTCGCTATCTTGCTAGCAGTGGAAAATTTGGTCCATGGGTAGGGGTACATTTTTTTTGGTGCTATTCTTCCCCCAAAATGTCTTGATTAAGATAGCAAATTGTGGTGTTATGTGGTTTTATTCAAATACTTTAACCCTCAAAACGTTGTTTTTTGTTTTTTGGTTTTTTTGCATTTTTAACAACAACAGCAGCAGCAACAGCAGCAACAACAACGACAACAAGAAAACCCCCATCCCTATCCATGGGCAAACTGAAGAATTAGCAGAAGGCTGGCATTTATGTAAAGGACTTTTGCCAACAGGCATTTGGGAGCTTGTAAAACAGGAAATCAACAAAATGTACATTATTTACAATTTTGTGTTTTCTGGGTTTGCAGAAAGTGAAGCCTTTTTAAAGAATGGCATTTTTCTCAATACGTGTAAGCACAAAGGAAACGGAAGTGAGCAGATTCACTGAGCCCTACTCTCATAATGGGAGCTGGTTTGCGTAGGTCAAGAGTATTGGAACAAATGTGGTTAGGAGGCTTTCATGGAAGTGCTTTTTTGAATATGGTCTGGCCAAAAAAGAACCTCAATAATCACAAAAATTATGGTTATTATGGTGCCATTTCTCAGGAGTATTGTGCTGAATCCAGTGAGACTGACTTCTCAGAAAATGTGCTTGGAATTGCACATCATAAGTCAGTGTTGCTGTCGTTATATTGGTTCACGGTCCTGGAAGTGGGGTTGTTGGTTTTAGTAACTTGCTTTGTCTTATTTGCATTCCGTTCTGTGCTTTCGTCCCTCGTGTGTGAGCAATACATTTGTCTGCTAGCTTCTTTTTAGCTCAGTTAAAGGGTCACTATTAATGTACTGCAGGACAACAAATTCTCCACAGCACATGTAAGTGGACAGAAGCCCAGAAAAAAAGTAAAAACATTCTCTCATTTGGGATTCGTTTCATTTTCCTTAACTTAGCCATGACTCATGTCAGCTTTCCAAATACCACTGGAAATTTTAAAATGACCTTTCTCCCTCCAGTGAGAGTCGTAGTAAATGCTATTTTTCCTTTGTGTCTGTATTTCATCTGGCGCAAGGAAGACATTCTTTCAAGATCATGAGTTACTATGTAAGAACATTTTTCCATATATATTTTTTAAAAAACTAAACACACACACACACACACACACACTTTATGCTCAAGATTTTTGTTCCCTTCATGGGCCACCCTCCCTGACTCCAAGAGTGGTCCAAACATACTGTATGATGTCCCTTGCACTGGCCAAACTTTGCCGGCCTAACTCCAGGTTAGAATTGCGCTCCTAGTCAGTCAACAGAGCCACCAGTTGAAAATTTTTAAGAACCACTGCTATAGAGGGTGGCTATCTCACAGATGGCACAGCAGTGGGGCTTGTGTGAGCACAGTACTAAGAATAAATATCTTCGTTTTTTTCCCCTTCAGTGCTTTCTTCAGTAAAGCAAGAAGAAACAAAAAAAAAAATTTCAGCTGTGTCTGTCTATATCAGTGATGGCGAACCTATGACACGTGTGTCAAAGGTGACATACCACAACACTTGGGGTGACACACCAGCATTCACCAAATACATGACAAAAACTGTGTTTGTTTTACTAATTTTTCATTTTTGTAATTATTTGATGTTTCTTTATGTAATGCATAGCACCACATATGATTGGACTGTGTTTTTTTGTTTAAATAAATGAATATAAAGAATTGTTTCTCCTTTGTTTGCAAGGGGAGGTGTTTCTCCTTTTACCCGCCACCCAAGCCAAGTTAAACATTTTCCTCAGTTTTGACGCACCAAGCCCAAAAGGTTCGCCATCACTGGTCTATATCACAGTCTGCCTCTCCCTGAGCCTTACTGTTTTGTGTGTTCTGGGCACAGCTGTTTTATCAGCCAGCCAATCATTTTGCAGTACTTGGTTCAACTTCTTCAGTAGTACAAGGTGATTTTCATTTCTCCATCTGCTCTTGGAAATATAGCAGAGTCCATGTGCAAAATCGTCTGGTCTCATTTTGTTGGGTTTCACACAAACCATCTTCCCCCCCCCCCTCCAAGTTTTGAAGCTGAATTGGCTAACAGGCAAAGTAACTGAATTATATTCTAGGCTATCTGCACAGGTCCAGGTTTTTTTCTGAGCATCTGTTCATTCGCGAGTTTCACTTTCATGCACACACATCACAAGCCTGTCTGTTCATTTGCAATGATGTTATAAGTAATTTACTTAAATTTACTTACTGACATAATTTTAATTTAGAGAGCAATCCTAACTTGTGCTGGAACAGCAAGGCTGGCGGGCCTGCGCTATATTCAGTGCAAGTTGGGAGCGCTCAGGAGCCTCCCCTGTGTTCTCCTCAATCTGCGCCTGCTGTATAGCAGGAGCAGAGCCAAGGACACCGCACAGCCTGAATTGGGGCAGCACAGCCTGGGGACAGAGGCTTGCATGCGTCCTAACAGCTGCATCCCAGCTCCGCCCACCACCCCACCCAGTTCCTCCCTCCCTCCCCCTGGCTGGCGCTTGAGTTTGATTGGCGCATGAGCGGTGCAGCACTTAATATCAACACTGGTGCCATTGGCCCGATGCAAGTGGCTAACATCAGTCCAAAAGCGTGTACAGGATTGCGCCCTTAATGTTCGTATTTTTTGTTTGTTTCCCGAAACCTTTATTGGCATACACAAAATACATGCAGCAACAACCAGCATATAGATACAGGCAGTGCATAGATTAAAAAAAGGAAGAAGGGGTAGATTTAAGAATCTCATATAGATAACTTGCAACGGCTGCGGTAAGAAAATCACACACATCACTCATAAAAATAGAAAGAATAGCATCGGTCGGATTTGAAATGAATGAGATCCAGGGTTCAAAAAAAGTATTTCGGAGATGTTGGTGTGCTGGGCATTGAAAAAGAATATGAAACAAGGTATCGGGGGGCCCATGGCAAAAAGAACAAAACCTTTTTTCACGGGGAATGTGAAGAAAGCGGCCAGCATGAACAGCCGAAGGAAATATATTAAAACGTGTCAGCATAAAAGCTCTTCTAAACGACGGATTAATTAAGGAATAAAAATAATTGGGAACAAAATCCAGGGATGGGGTAATACCTAGAGATAGGGAGGAGCAGGTAGGATTAATATTAGTACATAAATAATTGAATTCAAATTGCCAGAGTCTATCCTTTATCATGGAGTAAGCCCTTGAGAGGCTCATATCCGCAAGAGATTCCAAGGAAAGATTGAGTGAAAAAAGCTTATTGTCAAGAAGAAGGAACCAAGAAGAAAAATAAGAGTCTCATACTTTGTAATGAAGAGTCTCATACTCTTGTACTTTGTAATGTTTGTAATGAAGAAGACCACGTACTAAACTGGCCTGATCTTCAGAATTAATAATCTCCTTCCCTCCAGGCATTCTAAAATGGTTTGCAAGAAGGAGTTGCCCACTGTTGGCTTCGCTTTACTCTCTCTTTTAAAGCTTCATTTGATTATCCCACAAAGCCACTGCAGGCCAATAAGTAAATTCAGTTGGGAACTTTTCCATGTGCACATATAAGCACCTTTGTCTAATATACAATAGGACAATAGTTCTAAACTGTGAGGTTTATTTCAGGTGTTTCTTGCAATCTGAAAGGGCAAGAGAGCAAAAGTACTCCTGAAGTGGGGAAATAACAGAAAGAAAAAGTGTAGAGGGGGTATGGGGGAATGGGGCAAAAGAGATAATTTTGCTAGTCCATGGAGCAAAGCAATTCACTTTGCTTCTGAATCTCTAGGTTTGTGTGCTTATTTGTTTAATCCAGTTTTATCCCACTGTTTAGTATCAAAACAGTACCAGGGTGGCGTTCTTGATAAATTCTTAAAAAATGCAACAACAAAGAGCAATAAAACTCTGATAAATAAGCAGCTCTCTCTCTCTCTCTCTCTCTCTCTCTCTCTCTCTCTCTGCTTATTTATCAGTTTTATTGCTCTTTGTTGTTGTTGCATTTTGTTGTTGACGAGGCTCTGTCTCGTCACCACCACCACTCTGACTTCACAGATTAGGGGAGGGCATTCTGCTTGTTTCATTGTAACAGAAAGAATACTGTGAATAATCTTTTCTTGACATGTTGATTTCCCAGTCAAAGGACGATCCAATGGCCCACCTAGGGAGGAATTCTCACAGTGCTCCATTCCACCTTCTCCTTCCTTGGTTCACATATGGAGAACCCATTGGGAACCCTTGTCTTACAGTGTAGGCATTTATTTGTCACAGCACAGTTGAGGAAAGGATGGAGACCACTACGTAATTTTTTAAGGCAAGAAGTTTGTTAAAAAATGTAAATGGCAGTATTTTTATATTATTTTAAAAGGACAAATACTGAATTTTACATGCTTGCTTTTCACACTTGTTTGGATGCACAGGCATTTTGTATTTGGTTGTTTGCACATGAGAACACAGTTTAGGAAGGACACAGCTCCCTGTGTCACGACAACAGGACCTAATATGAGGCAGGTATGTGTGTTGAAAGATGTTATACATTGTTGCATAGCACTGACATAAAAGAACAGCACTAAGAGTGCAATCTTAACCTGGAGGTAGGCCAGCACAGTTAGGCCAGCAAAGTTTGGCCGGCACAAGGGCTACCATAAAGCGCCTTTGGACCATTGTTGGAATCAGGGAGGATGGTGCATGTCTGTGCTGGCCTCTCTGACTCCGAGAGTGGTCCAAACTTACATTACGATGTACAAACTTTGCTGGTGTAACTGTGCCGGCCTAACTCCAGGTTAGGATTGTGCTCTAAGAATCATCAGCCTAATCAGAGGCAGTTCAGTTAACTGGGAGATGCAGTTAGCTTTTGGAATCTTAATTACAGCCGTGCATTATGCACTACAGTAACTCCAGTAACTGTTATGTTGCATCATTTGACACCCATGGAAAAACATATATAGCTGAATCCGGTGCATGTCTTCTTGGAAGCAAGTTACACTGAGTTCAGTGGAATTTGTTCTCAATTTCCATAAGCCTGGAACCTTCAGAAGGTTTGTGCGTTACATTTAGAGAGACAGTAAGATGGTTTGGGTGATAAGGAAATTGCAAGTGGCATTTGTCTTGCTGTCCGGCTGGTGTGCTGAACCTTTAACGATCCGTTTGGGAAAGCAGGGTTGTGCTTGATGTACAGCCTTCCAAGGTTTTATGATGTTCAGTCTATAGGGCTAAAAAAAGATAGGGACAGGGGTGTGCTTGTTCCTGTTGGAGAGGACAGGCTCCTGCTGCTGCCCTATAAATGCCTCATTTCTTTAAAACTTGAAGGAAAGCAGTGAATGCCCTACGACGATGCTTAAGAGTGAGGCAGCCAGGCCTAACAGGTTGCTGTGCCATCAGAACTTGTGTTCTGACAGCGCAGCAGCATTTCTGGTGTTGCAAAATGTGATAATGCTATCATGTGCAAAAGGGCCACTGCTGGAAACGGCATGCAGCCACAGCTGCGCAACAGCAGTCTTTGAAGATGTCCTGGGGCTGGTAAGTTGGCACGGGGGTGGGCAGAACAGGGAAGGGACAGGGAATAATGATGTTGAGCAGGTGGATGTCAAGGGAGGGAAAAGGGTGCCTATCAGCGGCAAAGGCTCTGCTGATATCTCAGGGGCATTCCATGGGAGGGGAAAACACTAAGTCTTTCAGGCCAGTGTAAAGCAGCCCCTTCACCTGGTCTTCAGAGGCATTTCAAATCAAATCAAATCAAATCAAAATACCTTTATTGGCATACAAGTCATACACCAAAAAAGACAACAAAAGAATAAATAATACTAAAAACCAAGTGGCAGAGTCTTCAGCTGATAGACATAGCCCTGCCAGCTCGTGCAGAGTTAGACTTCACTATACTGGAGATAAGCAATGCAAACTGTTTAATAAAATTAGGCTCATCAAAAGTAGAGTTTTCAATATCTCAGAGTCAGTTGCTTGATAGCACATCTGGAACAGAGGATTAAGAAATTTCTCTCTAGCCTCCTTGTGGAGGGGACAATACAGAAGCAGATGCTCAATAGATTTGACAACAAGCTTGTCACAAGGGCAGAGCCTATCTTGGTAGGGAGTTCCACTAAATCTACCCCATAGTACTGCAGAAGGAAGAACAGTGCAGCGGGCAAGCGAAAAAGCCCTTCTAACTTCAGGGCACTCCAGAATATAGAAGAAAACAGGTAATTTACCAATAGCAACAGGAATTAGAAGATATAGAGGAGAACAAAATTTATTGGCCGCACTTAAAAGGTTCTGGGCATGAATGTCTTAAGAGCCAGAGGCATTTGTGGCTGCTGAAGCAAAATGGAGGAAATGTCTCCACTTTGCTTTAGCTGCCACCAACGGCTCTGAAGGTGGGGGAGGGGCCGCTTTATGCTAGCTTTTGGAGCCTAAATGATTTAGCATTTTGCCCCCCTCCTCTGAGAATGCCAGTATCTCTTGTCCTCTTTACCAGCCTCGACCCACCTCCCTGGGTCCAGTCAGAACTGCCAAAGTGCTGGCGCGGGTCTGAGCAGAACTACTGTACAAATGTTTCCTCAAGAAGGTCACCAGGACTGCCTCCTCTCAGTAAACAGCATGTGCTCCATTGGCTAAATGGGAACAGTTTTTGAATGTGGACTACCCAGATTCTGGAAAATTAAGCCTCCCTTAAAATGGGCTTGATTTCCCAGGGTAAAGGAAAAGCCAGCATGTAGGTAACCGTGAGTTCTCCTAGCTTGTTCAGAATGAGTGGATGGAAGAAGTGTGTGAGCCAGTCTATTCTCTCTTCAGGGCCAATTCTGGGGAGAAAATAATGGCCAAAGTCATGTCCCCAGAGTAGCCAAAAGAACATAAGAAAAGCCTTGCTGGATCAGGCCAAGGGCCCATCTAGTCCAGCTTCCTGTACCTCACAGTGGCCCAGCAGATGCCTGAGGGAGCACACAAGACAACCAGATATCTTGCTGCCACTCCCCTGCCTCTGGCACTCTGAACTAGCCTATTACCCTTGCACCACCCGCAAGGAAGACACCAGACTGAGGGTGGCGTTTATTAAACACAAGTGTAAATCATGAAACCTACTGAACACGCATCCATCCCTCCCAGTCTGGGGTATGCCAAAAAACTGCCATTCATGCCCAATTCGGATGACAGAAAACAATTCCTACCTGTCCCTCATGATGCATTTCATCTTGTCAGATAATGTGAAGGAGAACTCTCATGGAGCTCTTCTTCAAGCCGATGAGGAAAAGGAGGGCACGTGTACACAAGAGAGATCCCTCTTGCTTGTATAGTAGTACCAGGCAAACAGAAATTATTTTACTGGTTGGTCAGTAAACTGGGTTCTATCAGATAATGATTATTGGAGTATGATAAACCAGTATATTGTGCTTCATCCATTACTTACCAGCCCCTTCGATGGCTTTTTCCGCTGCCTCTGCCCAATGATATTTTTGAAACAACAAGTTGGCATTCATAGCTGTAAGTGTGCTGGGTTTTTTTTTCCTGACAGCATGTTGAAGAAAGGTTAAGTTGGCTGCCGTCTTGAATTCTTATCTTACTGACAAGCAGGTCAGATGAGTGACCGTGACAATAAAGTTGTATTGGTAAAGTGAGACCTAGAGGAGTAGATCTGGAAGGAAGATGCATTAGAAAGCCAACTGCCTTGGGCAGGTCATCTGTTTGCTTGTTTGTTTATTTTCATCCCTGGTTTGGGGATAAAATATGAAGCTGTGCTTGTTTGAAAATCTGACTTATGATCTGTCTAATCAGAACTCTTATTTCTGGAATAGGGAGTGTTTTGAGGGCAAATGTTGTGGATACATCACACCCACAGAAGAGTAACACTTCTTTGGTGTGAAAATGTACATAGCTAGAAAGACGACACATCAGAGGAATGTATTTACTGCAGAATCTTTCAGATCAAGGTTGCAAATCCAACTAGGAAAATCCTTCTTGTTGCCTGACGGGTGTTGGAAATTTCAGCAACATGGATTCCACGCAGCATGTGAACTGGCAGGTTTTCATGGAATTTTAATCTCGTATTACAGAGTATGGAATGGCTAAAGCTGAGCCACATTTGCCTCATGATTTTCCAGCAGCAAACTCTTTAGATCTCCCACTGAGATCTGCAGCTTGAGAACTCGTCCAGTGTCATGGCTAAGAGCAAAAAGACTAAGCTGTCAGCCAGGAAATATCCTATACAGACCTTACCTCAATCAGCAGCTTAGGAAAGCTGTTATCTCTCACAGTCCAATCCTAACAAGTCTCCACCCAGTGATGCAGTGGTGTTGGCACTGAAATCCATGGGGGATTTTTGGCTGCTGGAGGTCTCGCCAGGGTATCAGGACATTGCAGTGCAGTGGGTCAGCTTGGACCTGCATCAGCAATATTGCTGATGCAGGTGTGGGATGATTTGTGCAGGTGGATCAGGCCTGGGAAGGTGGTCAGGATTTGGTATGTGCCTCCGCCAAACCCTGTTCCTGGGCCTTATCTGCCCACGCTAACCCCATCTCCTCCTTGTTCCACCCACCCCATTCAACGCCCTTCCTGCTCCATTCCTCCCCTTCGCTTGGCTTATTTGCTCTGGCAGGTTTTCATCGGACCACTGGCTCCCTGCAATACACATTTCCAAAATGAAGAGCGAAGGACGCTGCTAGGTCCTTTTTTAGGGGCACAATGGATTTGTAGAATTCTAAAGAAAAGGGGCATCGGTTTTCACCAAAGGCTGTAGACATGTGTCTTGGATGTTCCGCTTCAGAGTGTAGTGGAGACTCACAACACCAGGAGGTGGTGATGGCATCTGGCCTAGGTGGCCTTAAAAGGGGACTGGACAGATTTCTGGAGGAAAAGTCCATTGCAGGCTACAGGCCATGTTGGGTGGCGCAACCTCCTAATTTTAGAAGTAGGCTTGAGAAAGCTAGATGCAGGGGAGTGGCAATGAGAGGCAAGTATCTTGTTGTCTTGTGTGTTCCCTGAGGCATCTGGTGGGCCACTGTGAGATGCAGGAAGCTGGACTAGATGGCTATTGGTCTGATCCAGTGGGGCTCTTATGTTCACCATTGACTGCTGCTATATACAAAAAAATCCCCTCCCTATAGAGCACCAGCAGTTCAGGGAGAAGAGTTCTAGTCCAGCCTGCTCCCTGATAAGCTGATTTTCTATGTGTAGGAAAATTCTTTCCCACGGGAGCATTCCATCCTGTAAACCAGGAGTGGCCAACCTTTCAAATTTAGGGCTCCTGGACGTTTAACAACTGTGCAGAAGAGGGAATTTCAGCAAGTTCATCTCACAGATAGGCCACAGGTTAGTCACGGCTTCTGTAAACTGCTACCTGCAATCTGAAGTGGTTCAGACCAGGTCCAAGTTTTACCACCTCCATGTACAGGACTTCTAGAAATTGGAAAATTGTTGTGATGTCTTAAAATAGTGTTTCCCAAACTGTGGGTTGTGAAACTGAAACTGACAAGGAATATATCGAGTCTTATGGAAAATGAAATTAAGCAGCATATTTCTGTTTACTTATAAATAGGCAAACATACCCCAGTCCACTCTGAAGAGCAGGCCGAGAAGAACGCAGCACTTCCAGAATGGTCCCAATCTGATGAATGCAGGCCCCAAAAAACACTCAAGAAGGAAGTTCCCCCCCCCCCAGCTAACAAGAAAAACTGTATTGAGCCCTATGGAAAGTGAAACTGAGCCGCACGTGTGTTTTTTACTCATGAATAGGCAAACATGCCCTGGCTCTTTTCAAGGGCCAGGCAAAGGGGCATGCAATACCATCAAAATGGTCCTGCTCCGATGTATGTGGAGCTCAATAAATGCTCCAGAAGGCAGGTCCCACCCACAATAGCAAAAAGGGATACAATAGAGGTTGACTGGCTGGTAAAGAGAAACTTTTTTGTAGTCCTTTAAAGCTAGATGGATCCCCATAGAGTGTCATTTTGAAAAGTGGGTCCCAGTGCTAAAACGTTTGGGAACCACTGTCTTGTCTCCTTTAATAGCCATTTTGTTTTTCAGCAAAATGGTTGCATGATTAGTGATGCAGTGTCCCCAAGCTCCAAATCTGGAGTGTGGGTTCCATTTAGCTTTTTGACCTTAATCTTTCCTCCTTTCTCCCACGCCTCCATTGATTGTAATTGAGAGCATTACAGTCATTCATTAGTTAAAGGTAAAGGTTTCCCCATGACTGAATGGACTAGTCGTGACTGACTGTAGGAGGCAGTGCTCATCTCTGTTTCTAAGCCTGTAGAGCCGGCGTTTGTCTGAGGACAAGCTTCTGTGGTCATGTGGCCAGCATGAATATACGTCGTAGCACACGGAACGCCGTTACCTTCCCACCAAAGTGGTACCTATTTATCTACTTGCATTTTTAGATGCTTTCGAACTGCTAGGTTGGCAGGAGCTGGGACAAGCAACAGGCACTCACTCCGTCGTGCAGTCTTGAACTCCTAACCTTCCGGTCAGAAAGCTCAGCAGCAGTGGTTTAACCCACTGCACCACCACGTCCCACATTCATTAGTTAGGACACTGTTATTGACAAACAGGACAAATAAAAGATCAAATGGCAAAATAGACCAAGCCCAGTCGGACTTCAGTTTCATGAGACTCTGTTAGCATAACCATCATCATGCAAACAGTTTTTGTCCAGGTGGTCTTGGATTAAGCCATTCTGACAGCCTAATCCTCAGCGTGTTTACTTAGACGTGATTCCCATTTACCTAAGTGGAACTTGCTTCCCAGGAAGTCCTGGAGTTAGGCTAGCACAGTTAGGCTTGCAAAGTTTGGCTGGCACAAGGGACACTGTAAAATATGTTTGGACCACTCTCAGAGTCAGAGAGACCAGCACACAGATGTGCACAATCCTCCCTGACTCCGAGAATGGTCCAAACATGCTTTACGGTGGCTCTGGTGCCAGCCTAATTTTGCTGGCCTAACTGCCGGCCTAACTCCAGATTAAGATTGCACCCTTAATAAATTGCTCCTGTTTGGAAGAAGCTCTTCCTGGTTCTTGCTCTTTCACAGTGTGCTTCGATACTGCCCATTGCCACACATTTTCAGCTGTCAGGATACATGGTGCTGTCAAGTGCTATATGACAAGACACATGCATATTCTGCTCAACATGATAAAGGCTGAAATAAAAGGTATAGTAATGGAAACAGTTGTTATCTGTGTACAGATATATAAACCATAGCCATCTCCATATCATTTTTCTTTCTTTCTGGAAAGCAGAAGTGGTATCTTGTCAACTGAAAACCACAAGGTTACAGAAAGATAATATTCCCTGCTGCTGTCTTTTCCCAGGCTTGACAGAACAGCTGAGGGAGTTTTGCACCGTCCTGAATGGAGGAAAACTGAGAAATGAGAGTAACGCTCTGATAATGGCTTAAGCCAGTGATTCCCAAACTGTGGGTTGGGACCCACCAGTGCATTGTGAGCCAATTTCAGGTGGGTTGTGAAGCACCTAAAGCAGCCGTATTAAAAATATGGAAAGATGAGATGCTGGAAAGGGGGAGAGCAGTGTAAATGTTTTGCTTGAGTAAAGGTTGTAAACAGGCTTTTTTCACTTTGGTTGAGAAATATCCCATTTTATTGCTGCATTCTCAGGAAAGCAGAAGGCTGTGGCATCACAATGATGGCACTTTCAGCCATGACATCACTTTTTGTGGGTCCCGGACAAATTGTCTTTCTAAAAAGTGGCTCCTGGTGCTAAAACGTTTGAGAACTTGAGAACTTAAGTAATTTCTGTGGCAACTAGGTCGCTTGGCAGCATTGCTGGATGGAAACTTCTCCTCCCAACCTATGAATGAAACGAGCTTCCTACAAAGGTCTGTTGGTGTAACTCAGGGGTCTCCAAACTATGGCTCATGGGGCAAGTCTGGCCCACCACAAAACTTTATCCAGCTGCAGCAACTTAAAATATTTGATGTTTTTACTCGTTCTACATCATTTCTCAGTTAAGCATGGCCTTGTTTCTTGGTTCTTTGTAAATGTCACATTTTTCTTTTGTTCTAAATCAGTTTGTGCTGGTTACAAAAAAGGATCCAAGAAAAATTCAAATTTCATTCATTCATTTACAAAAATGGTTTTTTTGGCCCACAAAATAAAATATGTGATTTGGCCCTTGTGCTGAAAAGTTTGGAGACCCCTGAATGCAATTATGTTGGTTGCTTTAGTAATCTGCTTTTATTCTAAGAATCTCTGAGCATCACTCATCAGGTTTCATTTAGCCTGACAACAATCTTGTAGTGCAGTGGTTCCCAAACTGTGGGTCATGAGCCAACTCTTCGTAGGTTGTGAAAAAGTTATAGGCCGGTGCTGACTGTGGCTCCACAAGGCATTTAGCGGTGCTATGCAGCCAACACAGCCAATGTTGTAAGCTAAAAGGTTTTTGAAGCGCTGCTGTAGTGTAATAATACTTAGGGTGCAACCCTAACCAACTTTCCAGCACTGACATAGCTGTGCCAGTGAGTCATGTGCTATATCTTGCAGTGGAGTAGTAGTCATGAGGGCCTCCTCAAGGTAAGGGAATGTTTGTTCCCTGGTTTGTTACCTGGTGCTGGAAATTTGCTATCTATGAGGTTTTCCAGGAATCTAACCCTAGCGGATAATGAGGAATGACTGTATATATCCTTTCAGAATGTTCAGAACACTTCATGGACATTATTTCAGTAATCCTTACAACAAGCCAGCAAGATAGTCCAGTTTTTATCAGCATGGTGCAGATCAGGGGCTTGTGTGTGACTGGAGACGGAGCATAAGATACCTATATGTCTGAGGCCACCTTGTGGATTTAGGGCTGAGGCAAATATTGACCCAGGGACTCAGGAGATTAAGCTGAGAGATCATGCAGATCTGCCTAAGGCCGCACAGTCCTCATCCTGACTGAGCAAAGATTTGGACTTGAGCTTCCCATATACAAGCTCAGTGGTCTGACCGCTGTTAACATATTGGATCCTTGAAAAAGCACTGAATAGGAGATTCAGAAACTTTGATGGAGCATGCCATAGTTGAGTTTAGGAGGTTTCCTCTGGGTAAGGGAACAATCATTCCCTTAACTGGGGTTAAGCACCTGAGGTCTGGCTGTGTTCTTGGACCTGCACTAGATAAATTGGTGGTACAGGTCTGCGTGGATCTGTGCCACAGGATCAGGTCCACGAGGGGGAGTGTTAGCATTTTGTGTCCATTGCCCCTGCTGAACTTGCCCCCTTCCTGGACCCAATTTGCTCATCTTCCACCCCACTGCCTCATTCCACCACCATCCCTGAATTTATGTCATTCACATACATTATGGGAGTTATCTTTTGCTATGTTTGGAACAAATATATGAACGAAGCTAGAACACCACAGAACAAGTGCAACATATTTCCCATCTATGGCTGAGCTTCCACTATACAGGCATACCCCAGTATCCGCTGGAGTTTGCTTTCCGGACACCCCCCGCAATGGATTCCTGAAACAGTGGATACCTCAGATGCCTTTTTAAAAATAGGGGGACATCAGTGATTTTCCTGCAACCAGGTAAAAAAAGGAGATTTGTTTAATGTTCCTCTATCTTTTTAACTGCCAACCTAGCAGGTCGAAAGCACCTAAATGCAAGGAGATAAATAGGGACCACTTCGGTGGGAAGGTAACGGCGTTCCGTGTGCTATGGCGTAGAGTCATTCTGGCCACATGACCATGGAAGCTTGTCCTTGGACAAAACGCCGGCTCTACAGGCTTTGAAACGGAGATGAGCATCGCCCCCTACAGTTGGTCACGACTAGACCATCCGGTCGTGGGGAAACCTTTACCTTTTATCTTTTTAATAGATATTCCAGTATCCATAGATAACTGAAACCGTGGATACCAGGGCATGCCTGTACACAGAACTGATTGAGGGTTGCTAAGATACATGAATAGCTCCAGCTATATGCTTCCCTTAGGATCCTTAGTACAGAACAATTTTCTCTCCCTCAAAAACAGACTAGAATATTTTGAAAGTGATATAAGTCTCTGTTCATTTGGGATTAGGCATGTCACAGCCATCATGGAGAAAACATATTTGGGCAGGAACCTTGGGAAAAATATGGGGCCCTGGGGAGGACTGGCACGCACCCTGCCCGGGACTTCCCCGGCTCAGTCACAAAAGCAGCCAGGATAGTATGACTACATAACATTTTCCTCTAGGAAGAAAAGCATCATACGTTTACTTACCCAGTCTTAAATAGCCAGTCAACAGTGCACCCCCCCTCCCAATCTGCAAAAACACCTTGGAAGATCCTGCATGGATGTGATCTGTGGCTGAATTCAGAGCGCAATCCTAACCTTGAGTTAGGCCGGCACAGTTAGGTCAGCAAAGTTTGTCTGCCACAAGGGCCACTGTAAAGCGTGTTTGGACATGGTTTGGACCATGCTTGGAGTCAGGGAGGATGGCACACATCTATGTGCTGGCCTCTCTGACTCCGAGAGTGGTCCAAACAAACTTTACAGTGGCCCTTGTATCGACCAAACTTTGCTGGCCTAACTGTGCCAGCCTAACTCCAGGTTAGGATTGCACCCCTCAGCCATATAAAATACAGAGGAGCAACTCACTGGTGTTCCTATTTTGAAGTTCAAATTTCTGTTGAGCAGAAAGTGTGACTTTTTAAGGTTGCAACCTTATGCACACTTATCTGGGAGTCAGTCTCATTGAACTCAGCTGGGTTTACTTCTGAGTAGACATGCCTAGGGTGCACTGTTGATGTGTGGAACAGACCTCACTATTACAAGTGGCTGTGCATCTCTCAACCAAGCTCTTTGCCAAATGTCAGATGACGTGATGCTGCCCTGTTGCAGTAGGGGTCCGTCCACAAGTGTGGACCCCTTAGGGCATCATGATCAGAAGCACTACATTCATATAGTATCTCTATATGGAAAGAAATACAAAACATTATTGTTAAGAATATTAACATACTGATTTAGGCTTCAGAGCTAATTAACTATTTCATTCATTCATTCATTCATTCATTCATTCATTCATTCATTCTGCCTGAGGAAGTAATCAACAATGCAAACCAGCATCAGATTGAATGGCAATTTGAAGCAGATAATGTGTGGTGTAGTTGCAGGATTGTGGAACACACACATTTTATCATACTTTTATACTTTCTTTTTGAAAGTGTGTGTGTGTGTGTGTGTGTGTGTGTGTGTGTGTGTGTGTGTGTGTG
>JAJKFI010012061.1:0-10926 GCA_029204185.1 Lerista edwardsae | reverse complement strand
ACTGGCACAGCTGTATCAGTGTTGGAAGGGTAGTTAGGATGCGCCCTTACCTTCAAAAAAGAGAACTCCTTAAACACAAGAGAACTAGTAAAAAGGAAGCTGAAAGGGAAAGTCAAGCAGGCCAAATAATGCATGGAAACCATTTAAAACCACAGTAAGAAAAGCTCAACCAAAATGTGTAACAAATAGGAAAGGCACCACATGTTCAAGGAGGAGGCCAGCGTGGCTTACAAATGGCATTAAGTCTTCTTGTATCTTGGTTACTATAATAATTTCCGCATTCTCCAAAAGTGATAATCATGTTGCAGCCAGACAGTTAAGAAATGACTGCAGACAACTTCCCCTTGAGACCTGCTAGATAATGTCTATGTATTTTATATCACTTTTCCTGAGACTGCTACAGCTCATGCTTTTGTTTCCAACCTGCTACTCCAAAGGAATACAATCTTGTTTCTACTCCAGTAGCTATTTTTCGGGATACAATTATCTGACGCTTGTGAGCAGGCTGAGATAAACAAAATACATTTTAAGGTTCCATCTGTTCATGGAATACAGACATTTCTAATATTGGATTTTGGTCTGTGCCACTGGAACATTTTTCGAAGTGTCCCTCTCTTGCAGGTACCTGCATTATGTTTTTTAAAAAAAATCATAGTTGATTATTTGAATTAACTGAAGAAATTAATCCATAACATTTGCATATTAAAAAAAAGATTCAATCCTGTGCGTGAGAAGAGGAATTGTGTCTTTGCAAAAGGTGCTGTTTTTGTAAGCATTTGTATTAAGAAAATGAAAAATGAATACAAAAGTCCCCAATGGGCTCATCTTTTTAAATGAACCCAGTGGTTTCAAACTAGTCTTTCCAAGAACCTTAGTTTCTGAGATCAGAAATGGTGGACAAGCTTTCCCAAAAGTCCTCTATCAATATCCATTTCCTCCTGCAATGTAGGGGATTATTAGAAATGCTCTAGAATAGGGGTCTCCAGACTTTTCTGTATGAGGGCCACATTGCATATTTTACTGATTTTATAAATGAATGAATGAATGAAATTTAAATGAGTTTTACTTGGATCTTTTTTTTTGTACTCAGTATGATATGATTCAGAACAAAAGAGAAATGTGACATTTACAAAGAAACGAAGCAGTGCTTAAACTGAGAAATGATATATAATGAGTAAAAATGTCAAATGTTTTGCTTCAGGCTGCATAAAATCTTGTGGTGGGTGGGATTTGGCCCCAGGGCCATAGTTTGGAGAATATATTCTCAGTTCTTGAAGAGCAACAGGGAGGTCCCATAGACCACAGTACTCTGTGTGAACTGCATTTTTGCCCCTGAACCTCTGCAATGCACTGGAATTCCATGGCAGATGCAAAGCATCTGCACTGCTTTGCAAAGTAATATGCTGCACATAATATGCAAAGCACTGGCATATTATGAGGAAAAGTGTTCCTTGAAGGGAGAAAAACATCTAACCAGTTAATTGGATAACATAGCAAGAGGCAGGAGGTGAGGAAGAAGATAGGATACTGGCACAGGTATCCTATCTCCTCCATTTCCTCCTACCTCTATTTCCTCCAGCTCCTTTGCACCGACCAGCTCCTTCGCATATCCTAGAGGGGCCAACTATATTGCCTATTGATTGGCCTGGCTTTTTGGCCTGAGCAATTTCTCATTCAGGTGCAAGCCCAGCTGCTCTCAAATGACCGATCCCTCCTTCCAAGTCCCTGGCTCTGATAACTAATTTGAAAAGCACTAGATATGAAGGGGTGTGTGAAGGTGCGGTATTTGAGCTGTGGGTTGGGCTCTCCTTTTTTGAGCCCAGTTATTAAAGAACACAAGTCATCATTTAACATTGCAGCCATCAATTACATGACAGTACATTAATAACAGAGATAAAAAGTCTAAGTTTTATCTCTTTTAGCATGTATAATAACAGAGATACTTGTAAGTACAGGAGTAATCTACAATGAGGCACATTTTGATGTTCTGCAAACCATGCCCACATTACATTCATCCTACCGGCGTTGACTTCAAATTTCAGTTCAGACAGGTCAATGTAGCTGCTGCTAATGGAGAATCCTTATTTAATTAGGTTCCCTGGAGCCATATACAGTACCTCTTGAAATATCTGATTCCACCCAGTAGAGGGCAGTAGTACACAACAACACAAGATATCGGATGTCTCATCATATCTGTACTTTATTGAGGTACCTTTAATCCAAGATGCAACACATGCTACAGGTGCATGCACCACCTCCTCTCACAAAAGCTAGAGCTTGGGACATTTGTAACGTAACCTGAAACCGAAGCTATAAGGAATTTTAGATACAACACATTACATTTTACACATCTAACAAACAATGATTTCAGAACCTGCTGACTTTGAATTCCCACAATAGTGTTTTTCACCAGAACAAGGACCACACAATAGAATGAGTGCAATTCATCAAGGGCACAGGAGAGCTCCAAGACAGCATGAAGGTCCTTGGAATAGTGCATATGATCTTGTCTTTCATCCCGTCCAGGGCTCCATTTTTGTGCTGTTTTGTTCACAACCTTTCCATCTCATTGGGTGATAATGGCTCTTATCTGTGCAGCAGGATTGAACCCCGCTGCTGCAGTGGCTAACAGCACCATCATTCTTGTCTGGTGAAACGTCCCTTCTGTTTAGCCCTAGATGCTTATTTGTTGGGATACTTCACACATTTCCCCCCCTGAATATTTCAAATGTTATGTGTGTACACATAACCCTGATATTCTGTAAATGTAATATAATGTAGTATATATAATAATGTGCCTATTTGCAAACACACACACTGCACAGATTATATGTGCACCAAAGTCAAAAGTAGCTGTAGCTCCCTGTTTAGCATACACACATTGCCAAACCTCCACAGCCAGGATGCGCTGCTATAAATTTGTTGCAGGATATTGGTGTAGGGGAAGAAAATGGCTGATATAAAAGGCATTTTGTCAGTAAAGGCGGTTTAGCAGTGGAACAGATTGCCGAGGGAGGTGGTGGAGATCTTCAAGCAGAAGTTCAATGTGTGCCTGCTGGAGATGCTCTAGGAAGGATTTCCTGCTCCAGGCAGGGGGGTTGACTAGGTGACTTTGTGAGTCCCTTCCAACTCCACGATTCTAAAAGGCAACTTATGTATCTGAAGAATTTATATCCCACCTTTCCCATGCTGAAGCAAATGCCCAAGATGGCTTACACAGGCAGGCTAGTCTAAATCACCATTTTTCAGTGGGGTTTTTTTTACATGGAAAAAACCCCATTTTTTCAATATTGTATTATGTGATTCACGAAATCCTCAGCCTCAGATGTAGCCTTCACAATGTGGTTCTCTCCTCTGGCTGTGTACCATCAAGCTTCTGCAGGCAATCCTAAGTCTAGCTTGGATAGGCAGAGGCGTTTCTACAGGGATGGCAGAGCTCTAAGTTTTGCAGGAAGCCTTACCCTGTCATGTAAATCCCTCCTCTCCCTTGCTGCTGTGCCAGTAAGCAACGCCAAGATGTTGCTGTTCCCTGTGAGGATTGGCTAAAATGGTGCAGGAGAGGAGTGATTTCCACTGCAAGGTAAGGCTTCTTGCAAAACTTAGAGCTTTGCCATCCCTGTAGAAACGCCACTGTGGACAGGTCCTCAAGATCATACTCCATTCTTTTGCCGGTTGGCTTTCTCACACCCTCCCCCTGCAGCTCTTTAATCAGCTCCCCCCTGCAGTGACTAATCATCTCAACAGCTACTCCATCCTGCCACAACAGATACTGTAGCTTGTCACAGCTTGACATTCTGTATCTCATCCAAAAACAAGACCACAGGTACTCCTGCTTAGTTTCAGGCAGTACCAGCAGCTCAACCATCAGTCCATACATCCTGCCTCCTGCCCTACAATATACTGAGATTGTACTCACAACTACGTGAGTACACTCCCTCTTGCAGCAGTTCTTTCAGATCTCAAAAGGAACTCCTTGCAAGCTTGACAACCTGCGGTCCTTAAAGGTGCCAGAGTGGAATCTGAGGCCTTATCTTTGTTGTGGCAAGCACATACTCCACCATTAAGCCATGGTCTCTCCATATTGCTGGCATAGCTGTGCTGATCCACACTGTTGTACCAGCATTTTTGTCTTGACAACATAGTGATAGAACATGACATTGCATTGGTGCAGCAATTGTTGGATCAAATAGCTGTCTGCCCTTCAGTTGTAAATTAATTAAATTCAAGTGCTCTAGTACATCTACTTATTCCACCTTTGGTGGAAAAAAAACCTTGGGTAGCAAATAAGTGATGAAATTGAGCAAATAAACTTTAGGAGAACAGTGGGCAACATTCTTCTATATTTCCAAGATTTTAGTACTGAATACAGTTTCTACATCTTAGTTTTTGTTCACACATACATACACCTCACTCAGTTTCTCTGTACTTGATTACTGTACACTTGAAAGTTGATAGATGGATGTGTGAACCTCAGAGGAAAACATTTAATTGAAGATTATACAAAATGTCTATCTATGGTATTGTATTTGTGATGGCATGTTCACGCATGCAAGTCATCACATCACGTTGCAGGAATTCAATGAATATTCAAATGCAAACCTGCCCATAGGAAATACGTTTTTTACATTCATCTACCACAATTGATTGATCTGTTTGTATCATTGTGCCACACATCTCACATTCAGAGCATAATCCTAACCTGGATTTAGGCTGGCACAAGGGCCACTGTAAAGTGCATCTGGACCACTCTCAGAGTCTGGGAGGACGGCGCACGTCTGTGTGCTGGCCTCTCTGACTCAGAGAATGGTCCAAGCATTATGGTGTCCCTTGTGCTGCCTAACTGTGCTGTTCTAACTCCAGGTTAGAATTGTGCCCTCAGAATGACAATTGTCAATTTGGAAATTAGGATGCACTAGCAAAGCTGTTAGACCACATCCTACGATAATGTAGCAATGGTTATATTTGGAAGCCATCTTATTTTAGTTTCTGGCAGATCAGATTTTGAATCATGAATAGATTTTGTTACTTTGCCATCTCATTCTCACTGCCAGGAACTGCATGGACCCTGGGGAAAGGAATTACAATTATCATTGCCACTAGTCTTTTATCATGTATGTTAGGGCTGATTCACACAAACAAGTTCATCATATGCTGATGACATAATTCATAACTTGCAGCTGAAGGTATGAACTAATTTAGCTGAAATGCTTGTGCTCAATGACATACAAAGGTTCTGATCCATTCTGTTTCACACATGCAAGCGATCAAGGCATTAACACACGCGTGAATCGTCCTTTTCTGGGAACTGATCTATTTTGTCAGCTTCTTGGATTTTGAAACTCTGAAAACCTCAGCGCTTTGGAAGTGAGATGTCACCCAATAGTAAAAAATGTGCTACATCTAAATGTAAAAATGAACTTTCTAGGTTTTAGGACAATATTTATTTTGAAGCCAAAATGTTTTGTGTTGCATGCCTAATAAAGGACTAGATTCAGGTACATACTGTGGAATAGACCTGATCTTTGGACTGAGTATTGGCTTGAATGCATTTTAAGTTCTCTTTAACAATACTGTATATTAAAACCAGTTTTGTTAGTTTGCTTACTGCCTTGCTAGGAACCCTTTGGATGCAAAACATAAGGAAGTCTTTTCACGGATAAAAATCCCAAACATCTTTTAGCATTAAAAGACTTAAAGTCATAGCCTAATCCTGCTGGCATGGTATTTTGACCCAATAGAGCAGAGAGAGGATGCAAATAATATATTTTTTTTGCTGCAAAGTAGGGGCAGTTGCTTCACACAGGTACTAAATAACACAACTGGAAAGCTGGGAAAAACATGGATGCTAGCCTCACATAAAATGGGAGGGCTGTTCTCAGAAAGTGATGAAAAGCACGAAGCAAACTTAAGTAGCGAGGCTTAGGAATGTCCCAAGGTTGTGCTGAGCTTAAGTAAGAAATCACTCAGAGACTTGGGTTAGCAAGAACTTCTATATTTCCAGAAGTTGTCTTCTTGCAACAAAGGATAGCAAACATATAATACATACAGTAAATGTTTCTGTAAATCCAGCAGTAGCAATACTCAGAGAGAAATGGAAGATTGAACAGAACAGCTCTCTGATCAAGACAGGACAAGAATGAACACACGCTCACTGTGCTCAACAGACAAGCAACCAGTGTTCCTGGGATTGGCTAAACAGCTTGCAACATTTACCCAGAGATCACATAGTCTTGTTACAGGGCAGAATCTAAGCTAGAATTACCCTCACCATTCAGGCCTGCAAATTCCCTGGGCCCTACTTTAACATCCCAACAGAAACCAAGGAGAAAACCAAGCAGAAGGAGGATAAAATCTCCCAGAAGAATAGAGAATCTACTTGCCATGGATCCCTTTACAAACCTGATCATAGTGGACAGCAGCGTAGTTACATGAGGATGCGGTAAGTATTGCACGTGCCATGTAAGCAACAACTCCCATTTGCTATTGGAGCCATGCCGGGAAGCGATGGCAATAAATGCCCATGGAGCCTGGCATCTGGGAAGATGGAGCAAAGCAGCTCCCACCTTGCCATGTGAACTTAGGAAAGGCAGGTAAAGTGATTTTAAAAATACCTGAAGTTCCTTAATTAAAAGGCTGTCAACGGTATCACAACAATGGAGAACAAAACATCAAAGGGAAAAAGGCAAGAAAAGATAATCCAACCAAAAGACAGGGGAGGGGGTGCGGCAAAGGCTGGCAAGGGTGTTAAAATGCAAGATTGAAATAAAGCAAAGCACCAACATGACTTTCTAGGCACTTCTTCTACCTGATGTAGACTCGTCTTTGCCCCCTACCTATCCAGGCACTAGATACTCTAGATCAGCTATTTTCAGAAGTGTGCTGTGGCACATTGTGTTATGAATTGTTTGCAGGCGCGCCACTGGAATTTAAGGGGTCGGTCAATAGGGCCATTGGGGGATGTGTGAGCCCTCCACCAGCAGTGCAGGTGTGCCTTGTCATATATAAAAAAATGATGGTATGCCTGGACAATGTTAGCATCTTATCAGTGTGCCGCAAGATGAAAAAACATGATAACTGCTGCTCTAGATGTTGAATCAGGATAAGTTTGCAAAGGGGAATGCATGACCTTACTTTCTATAGCATGTGAGCATTTTCCACCAATGACAGGAAGGTACAGGAAGGTACCAAATGACAGGAAGGTACAAAGTAGGTGAAAAACAGGCAAAACATGGGCAAAATAGATTTTCACTTCAAAGGCACAATATTATATAAACCTTGGTGTTGAAATATGCATGTTCCACAGCTAACTCAGTGCATGCCCGTATTCTTCCCAATAAATCATCTGTACATGCTCAGAAGCACTCTTTCCATGTATTCCTGGACCCTGGGCTACTAGATATTGACCTCAACAGGACAGTCAACTTTTGGTTTCGAAAATATTGAATACTATATTGACAGTAGCAGAGCCTGTTACATCAGAGAAGGCAGCCTGAGAAGAACTTGGGGGGGGGGGGTCTATCGTGGGAGCCAGGGTTGAATCTGGTTCCTGTGGAGCCTGAACATGCCTCCCCACTCCAAATCTTGGCCAGGGTCCCTCTGAAGTTTACTGACATTTTGGAACTCACTGCTGGGTACCAGACTATGGCTTACTGGTTGGAACAGTTTAAAAAAAAACAAAACTATTGACTTGACAACCCGTATTTACTTCGTATTCCAGTAGCCAGTCTCTTTCCACCCGCATCATAAAATCCAATGGTTGACTAAGTAGTAATATGAGTAGTAAGTTAATAAATATTAATGTACTAGATTACTGTTAAATGCAGTTAATAACAACAATGTATGAATACTCCCCTCTCTCAGAAACAGATTATTTCTTTCAGAGCCTTCATGTATTCTCTTTCAGTACATTCTTTCAATACATTCATGTATTCTTTTTCAGTAAGCCAGGATGGCAAAGTCCAGTGGATCTTAAACTTTTTAGTACCAGGACCCACTTTTTAGAATAACAATTTGTCTGAGACCCAGCGGAAGTGATGTCATTAACCTGGAAGTGCCATCATTGTGACACCAGAGCCTGCTGCTTTCCTGAGAAATGCAACAATCAGTTGGGTTATTTCTCAGGCATTGTCCAATAGCAAAGAAAATTAGAAAAAAAAAGCCTATTTACAACCTTGGCACAAGCTAAACAACCACACAGCCCTCCCTCTTTCCAGCATCCCATCTTCCCACATTTTCAATGGCGGCTACACTAGGTGCTCTGCCACCCACCTGGAACTGGCTCGAAACCCACAGTTTGTTTCTCAGTTTGTTGTTTCTGTCGTAGTGGTTTGGGAGTTGGAGTTAAACTTGGGTCAAATCCCTGCTTAGGCACGAAGCTTCCTGGGTGATCTTGGGTCAGTCACTCTCAGCCTACCCCGCAGGGTCGTTGTGGGGAGAAACGGAAGGGAGCAACGCTATACGTCGCCCGGAGCGCCTTGGAGGACGAGGAGCGGGAAAAGGCCCGAGGCCACCTTGCGGCAGAGCTGAAAGAGTTTCGCTCCGGCGCAGGAGAGTTTGGACACCTTTGCCTCCTGCAGAGCTGAGTCTCCAGCCAAGGAGGGGGAAAGGGCAGGGCGCCCGCCGCCCCCGCCTTGGCAAGCGGGTCCCTCCACTGCGGACCTCTCGGCCGGCCAGGCTGTCGCATCGTCGCCTTGCTGCACTGCACTCCGCCGCGGCCAGGAGGAGGGAGAGCCGGGGAGCGCCTGGACTGCGGTGGGGGAGGGGACAAGGGAGGAGGAGGAGGAGGAGCGAAGCCGGGTCCACGTTGCTGCTTTTGCGCCGGGCTTTTGCGCTCCATCCCCCGCGTGCAGAAGAGCCGCCGCCGCCGCAAGGCCCGGGGGAAACGCGCGCGGGGGTGCCTCTCCCCCCACCCACGACGCGTGTCGTTTTGGCGCACTGCGAACTCGCCTTCCCGAGAAGGGGCGCTCGAGCAGCCGCGGAGGGGGTGGGTGGAGGGGTGGGTGGGTGAGGCGCCTCCTTCCTCTCCGCCCCGCCCTCCCATTCCCATAACAACCGACTACAGCCAATGTGTCACCGAAACACCCCGCGCTTTGGAGCAGCGGCGCGCGGGAGTGTGTGTGGGGGAAGTCCAGGCTGCCTCTCGCGCCCCCTTGCCGTCCACCTGGCCGCGCGCCGTGGGAAAGTTCACTCCTGTTCTGTCGGGGGAAAGGAGCCACTCGCGGGGGGGGGGAAGAGAAACTCGCGCCGCCCCCGCCTCAGGGATAGCCAAGCCCGGAGTCGCCAAGAGCGCAGCCTCCCTTCGGGCAGCCAGAAGAGCCTCGGCGGCGGCAGGAGGCAGCACGTCCTAGTCCCGGCTGAGGGGCTGCAGGAATCCTTGGTTGCTTCTGCGCCGAGTTCGGGGCGCGCTGGCTGGCCGGACTGGCCTGAAGGACGTGCCGCCCGCTGCTGCCAGAAGGGCGCCTTAAAGGAAGCGCAGAGGAGGGAGGAGTGGTGGGCAGGGAGGGGACCCGCCGGCCGAAGAGGAGGAGGAGGGAAGTCCCGGCGCGCGTGGAGAGCGCAGAGCCGGCGAGCGGGCGGCGGCGGCCACCAGGAAGTCTGCGCGCGCGGGCGAGGCGAGGAGGCGCTCGGCAGCAGCCAGTGCGGGGAGGAGGAGGAGGAGGAGGAGGAAGCGCCCCGGGAAGAGAAAGCAAAAGCCGCCTGAGCCGCGCGCCCTCAGCATCCTCCTGCTCCTTCTCTTCCTCGGTCCCCTGCCGCCCGGCTCGCATCCCGCCGCTGCCATGGCCCAGGAGAACGGCGAGGACGGCGGCGGCTCCTCCTGGAAGAAGCAAGCCGATGACATCGGCCAGATCTTCGAGTTCAAGGAGACCCTGGGCACGTAAGTGCGCGCGCGCTGGGCCGGGGGACCAGCAGCGAGCCCGGGAGGGAGGCACGGTCCAGGCGGGCGAGGCAGGCAGGTTTTGGTGGGTGCCGCTGCGAAGGATGGCAGGAGGGCTCCGTCCGTCCTGCTCCAGCGGCTTCTCTTTGCACCTGCCTGGTGCAAGAGTCTTTGCACCAGGCAGGTGCACACAAGTGTGAAAAGCAGGCGACCCTCGGGAGCCCGGACTAGTGCGCAGCTCTGCGTGGCCCTCGTGCAGGGGGGGAGAGGATGATGATGGCCAGGGATTCCCCCCCCCCCCGCCTTCCCAAGACAACCTCCGTTCGCCCGCAGAATCTCACAACTTTACTCATCAGGGAAGACAGGCACGTCTTTCTGCTGCACGTAGGACAGGCAGCCCCCACAGTAGAACAGGAAACACCCCCCCCCCAAAAAAAAGACTAGGTATCTCTACACAGTCTGGTATAACTGATCCATTCGTTCTCAGATCTGCAGAGTAAATCCTGTAAATGTACAAGAACACACACACGCACACAGATACACACACACTCCTCCCTCCCTCCCTCCCTCCCAGGGTCCAACAGCCCTCAAACCTAAGAACCCCACCACCACCACAGCGCCTACATAAATAAGGGATATCTATGGCGTAGATATCCTTATGACCCAATAGAGCCCTAGGGATTAAATACCTTCAGAAGTGTGTATAATGATTTGTAAAAGTCTTATAACTCTGGGTAAGGGGGAAACCTACAATGTTGCAGAAACCCTTGTATTGCCTGACAGCTGCCCAAGCACAGAATGCAGAGAACAGTGTTCAACCCCTTTGAAAGATGCTTTAGCTAGAGCTGTAGAACACAAAACATTCACCGTTTCTTGTGATCCTTATGTTTAAAACACAGTTGCTAGCAATTCTGGTTGATCTGTGGCAGTTTGCATGCAGAGGTATATAAATGTGTGCTTGACAGTCTGTATGTCTTAGAGTGCATATTTGGGGATATATGCGTTTGTGTGTGTGTGTGTGTGTGTGTGTGTGTGTGTGTGTGTGTGTGTGT
>JAJKFI010012058.1:0-20602 GCA_029204185.1 Lerista edwardsae | reverse complement strand
TAATAATAATAATAATAATAATAATAATAATAATAATAATAATAATATCATCTGTTTTCATTTGTTACAGCCCAAAATGTACAGATTCCTATATCCTATAATCACTCTAGTGCAGTGGTTCCCAACCTTTTTAGCATCAGGACATCCTTTTTGGATAGGACAACTTCTTGGGACCCACTAAGACCTAGGGCAGGAAGTGATGGCATTAAGCGGGAAACAGGAAGTGACATCATTGTGCTGGAAGGCCAGAAGAGAGCAGAATAGAAGTAATTGTTTATAATAAATCACATTTTTTAAAATAAATCACATTTTAAAGGTTGTACTCATAACCAGTCCCACTCATAAACATCCCCATTTGGAGAAATGGATGGAAATTGTGTGTGTGCCCAATTAGCCTTTTCCCGAGTCCGACACTGCGCCCAGGGCTATGCTTGTGCTATGTTACGCTGCTGTACAGTGAGGGCCTGAGGCAGTCATTCCCAGCTCTGTCCCAGGTGGAACAAAACATGTGAGGACATAGGGAGGCAAAGTATTGCACTCCCTGCATATGGAGAGTTGGTTGTCAGGAAAACATACTTACCACCAATTATCACTCAAAGAATAATAGCTAAAGTGAAATTTTTTTCTGTTTATTGTCTCTCTCTTTCCCACCTCACATCTTAATCTCACCCAACATATTTTTATTCAAGCTCTGCCTTATAATTGGGTGGCAGATGGTAGTTAAAGATAAGTTTTCAAGATGTGGCATCCAGATTTTCAAGCTTTTCAAAATGGTGGTGCCCAGCTCTCTGTGACCCTATGAAAATCAGCTCACGATCCCTTGGGGTCCAACCCCCATGTTGGGAACCACTGCTCTAGTGGGTAAAAAAAAATGCAACACCAGGGATGATAATTATATTTCCCCCAACAGCTGGCCTGCCTGTTCCAGCACACTTTGGGATTGTGCCTTTAGGCTGTTTAAGCATCTCAAGCAAACAGGCAGAATCAACTCTTTTGTAGCTGAGGAGTATTATTGCTATTATTATCAAGAATACAGGCATGCCCCAGTATCCACAGTGGATATGTTCCTGGGCTTCAGGTTTCAGGTATATTCCACAGTTTCAGGTATTCATGGATACCTGAAATCATGGATAAGAGGGAGCCCATATTAAGTAAAAGGTTCTCCCCTGCCCCCACCTCTGAGCAAGATTTTTTAGCAGCCCAAAGTAAAAATAAAAGGAAGATAAAGGTTGGCCCGTGGATAAGTGAAATTGTGGATGTGGAATCTGTGGATATGGGGGCCCATCTGTATAGTAGTGCACATGGTGTGTTTCACAGAATTTTCATTCAAAACAAAGCACATGTATTTCCAGGAAAAAATTATATGTCGCCAAAGAACGTTAGTTATGACTCTTGATATTAATCGAACTTATGTTCCTCCTTACTAATGATGCTTCATCATAGCTAACATTGTTAGCCCACTGGAACTGGCAGTGATCCTCATATTTTCAAGTTGTTTTTTGCAGATCCAAACTATTTTCAGCCACTTTTTCAATGGAGTAAAAAGTCTCTGGAAGTTAATGTTAGAGATATCCGTGTACATGCTGCTTCATAGCAAACAAAGAAAGTGAACAAAGACAGGTCTCTGTTCTAAGGACAGGATTTCCCCTAAGGCACTAAGGGTTTGTTGACTGTACAGTCATTTCATCTCTTCTCCGTTGGATTGTAATGTTTGCCCGTTTTGATGTGGCCCCCGTTGGGTAAGAGGCCCAGGGCAATTTCCCCCTTGCTCCTCCCTTTAAAAAGGGGCCTGCACAAGGAGCTTATAAATTAAATTTTGGCAACAAAGAGAGAAAACAGGAGAAAGAAAAGATAAAACAGGGAAAGAAGAGAGAACAGAAGAAAGAAGAGCTTTCATGAATGAGTCATATGTTGTTAATAAAGTATCAGGATTTCCAATCTGTAGCCACTCTCTTTGAAATCATGACATTTAAGGAAAACAATGCACTTTCAGTTTTTTTTTAACACAATAAATCGAGTAACAAATGGTGTGTAGTTATTACAAGAAAGAATTCCTGTTCTTGCAGTCATGTCAGACAGAACCTGTCTATTTTTATTCTGCATATAGTTTTGTGTCTGTCTCCTGGGTTGTCAGATTTCAGCTGTTCATTCCGAGCTTAGAAGTGAAATTGTCTTAGAGCAGTGTTTCTCGAACTGTGTATTGGGACCTACTTGAGTTGCAATCTGATGTCAGGTGGGTCGCAGAAATCTGGGAGCCACCATTTAGAAAGCTGCAGACCTTACTCTTGCTATATTCCTTTTGTGAGTGTTAACAGTTTGAATTTTCAAGTGTTTTTGTTTAAATTTTTAGTTCAGTGCTTTTACATAATATTTTGTCCTCATCTTGCTTTTGGTCAGGGATGTTTCATGGTTGTGCAATTGCTGCAGTCCAAGAATGCCAGTTTGTATTCCAGGAGTGTCATTTGATGATTTCACAATTATGATGATGGCACTCCCTGCTTGATGATGTCACTTCCAGCCATGACATCACTTCCAGTTCAATAACATCACTTCTGCGGGGTCCCAACATGAGTGCCATTCTAAAAAGTGGTCCTAGTCTACGAAGTTTGAGAACCAATGTCTTAGAACTTGTTATGTTGGAATGACAGTCATCCTTTAAGAAGGCTGCACATTAAACTATTCTTGATTTGCATTTGCAAAGAATTGCTCAAAGGATGCTGAAATCAAACTATCCGAGGTTGTATTTGCCTCCTCCACCTTAAAGTTGATGGCTTTTCCTAATCAGTCTTCAATCATCATCATCATCATCATCATCATCTTTGGCTATTTTAACACTGAGCATATTTTGTGGCACAACAGTCATCCCTTCAGGCAGTAAAAGGATGAAACACCCCAGAAGATTCAAGGAACAAAATGTATGCAGAGTCCTTCGTAAAGCCCTAAATAAAGGCTTTTTTGTTTTTGTTCCTGCTAGAGGCAGAGAGGCTGCAAAAAGAAGATACTGTCATGTCAGGTTAGCTGTATGTCCTCAGTTCACTCCTTTTGTTAGCCAGACTCTCTTGCGCCTACTCAGCATTTTCTTCTGGTTTCTCAGCAGTGTCTATGCCTGGTCTGTGAAAACAGAGGATTTAGTTTCCCATCATTGTTGATTGGGGCTATTTGACAAGTGCAAATATAGATCTATTTTACAGTTTACAGAGCGATTTCAGAAGCAACTCAGTATTGATCTAGCTTAAAAGTTAGTTGTATGCATTACTGACTTTGTTAATGTCAGGGCAATTTTAGGGAACGTTGTGCTAGTTTTGCCAATGCGATAGCAACAGGGATGCCATCAGCTTGGTTGGCTTGATTAAACACACCCATTGACACTATTGGCAAAGTGATAGCCATAATTTACCATGCAGGCTTAATGTACCTTCATTATAACCCTGGTGATAATTAAAGGCACAATCCTAACCAACTTTCCAGCACTAGGGTAAGGGCAACACAGCTCTAAGATAAGAGAACAAACATTCCCTTACCTTGAGGAGGCATCTATGACTACTACTCCACTGCAGGATGCAGCACATATCCCATTGGCACAGCTATGTCAGTGCTGGAAAGTTGGTTAGGATTGCCCTCTAAAAATTGTTCTTTTCTTCAACCAACAACCAGTGCACACACCATGCAGGCTGTTCCTGCTTCACAGGAGCTTCAGGAAGAGAAAACATGAGCACAATAACAGGTGTCAAGGAAAGGGAATGAAAAGTCTGTGGAATGCGATAGAAACTGAGAGCTGCAGTACATAGCAGCAAAACAGAGGAGAGATGCAGAATGAAACATGCCCAAATGGAGTGGACGGTTTATAGCCACACAGTCTCATGACTAGGGCTGTATCCATTCAGAGCCCAGTCCTATCCTTCCCCTCTGCCAATGTAGCCATGCTGGAAAGGAGTGTGCTGTATCTAGCGGGCGTGCAGATTAGGAGCCTTCAGAGGGGAAAGGGCAATTATTTCCCCTTACTCCTCTTGTGCCCAATTGGTCTTCTGGGACCTGTGCCAGCTCTTTAACTGGTGCAAGTCTGAGGAGGAGAAGAAAGGGGTGGGGAAATTGGATAAAGGGAGAATAGGATTTGGTGTACACCGTTGCTCCTGGATCCTCCCCTCCCGCCCCCTATTTCTCCCTCCCCCTGGCCGTGTCCCTCCCTGTGTGAAAAAGGTTCAGCATCTCCTCACACAACTGCTCTTAAATCTCCCCTCTTCAGAAGCTGCTTTATTCTTTTTAAAAGACCACTGTTGCATGCGTTCAGGTGTCACATGTAGCTAGCAGCCTCTCAGTGCGCAGTTCACCGAATGCCCTTAAATAAGCTAAATAAGTTTAAAAATGTGCGGAGTTTATTAATAATGATTGCACCAGTGGAAATGGCCCCTGGAATCATATTATTTCTAGCCTTCAGAATCTATTGTAGGACGAGGGGAAACACATTTTGTGTTACTATTGGATAAAGTCAAAGTTTGCCATTTGGATTGTGAAGAGCTAATTTTCTTTCTCTTGGCATTAAAGCTGTGTGATTTGTATCTGCCTTTGAGGCAGTGATGACACATTACAGCATTCAACATTCATCAGGGAAAAAAAAATCTCCAAGTCTAAACAGTTTCATTATGCACACATATACAGTACTTGGAAGTTAAAACTCGTGTATCCCTTTCCTCTTTGAAGCGCATAGCCAGGCTGATAGATTGCCCTTTGATTTCTTATAAACTAACTGAAAAAGAGGATGACTTTGCATCTGCTTCAGCAATGCACAAAAAGTACTCAATAAGCCTTTGTAATGTATGTGATTAGGTATTCAGGGCTGGGTAATATTGAGGATCAGTCTACACCAGGGCTGCCAAATTTGTTTCATATAGTGGGCTGAATAGCTTTCATGGAACCAACTGAGGGTTGGAAGTGACAAGCAGGACGTGATGTCATTAAGCAGATAATGACCAGAAATAATCACTTTGTTCTTATGTAGGAATTCATTACCTGCAAATGACAGAAGAGAAAACATGCAAATCTTGATCATATTTGCAAGATATGGGAGTGCCCAAATATCATGAGGGCTGTTCTTTTGGCAGATGTCATGCTGCTGAAAGAGCAGCCTACATGATAATTGGGCTCTCCCAGCATTGCCTCCTTCTCTTTTGGTCTGCACCTTCTCCCATAGTGTTCATTGCCTTCTGAGTCCTCCTTCCATTTCTCCCCCCACCCAGAGCTGCAGCAGATGTGGTGCTGCTAAAGGGGCACTGCTGGGAGAGTCCAGTTGTCATGGGGGCCTGATAAAGAGTTTCTGGGGGCTGCATCTGACCTGTGGTCCTTGTGTGTTATTCTCCTGCCCTAGCATATGCAGGAGTTTCATGACAAACAGATTAGTGCAGAAAAAGTAAAAGGTCCAATGTAATTCTCTAATATTCAAAAGACAAACCTTGAAATTTATAGAGCTCTATTTTAAGAAACACAGTCCCACCCAAAACACAACCTAAAGTGGCTCTCAAGTAATTTGAATGATTCTCTAGATTTTTATTGTTGGGGTGAGGACTGCAGCAGCTAAAAATGCCAGGAGTGTAAAACTCATCTCAGAGTAAAAAATCATTCCTAGCATTTTCCCCTGAGTCGCTATCTTGCTAGCAGTGGAAAATTTGGTCCATGGGTAGGGGTACATTTTTTTTGGTGCTATTCTTCCCCCAAAATGTCTTGATTAAGATAGCAAATTGTGGTGTTATGTGGTTTTATTCAAATACTTTAACCCTCAAAACGTTGTTTTTTGTTTTTTGGTTTTTTTGCATTTTTAACAACAACAGCAGCAGCAACAGCAGCAACAACAACGACAACAAGAAAACCCCCATCCCTATCCATGGGCAAACTGAAGAATTAGCAGAAGGCTGGCATTTATGTAAAGGACTTTTGCCAACAGGCATTTGGGAGCTTGTAAAACAGGAAATCAACAAAATGTACATTATTTACAATTTTGTGTTTTCTGGGTTTGCAGAAAGTGAAGCCTTTTTAAAGAATGGCATTTTTCTCAATACGTGTAAGCACAAAGGAAACGGAAGTGAGCAGATTCACTGAGCCCTACTCTCATAATGGGAGCTGGTTTGCGTAGGTCAAGAGTATTGGAACAAATGTGGTTAGGAGGCTTTCATGGAAGTGCTTTTTTGAATATGGTCTGGCCAAAAAAGAACCTCAATAATCACAAAAATTATGGTTATTATGGTGCCATTTCTCAGGAGTATTGTGCTGAATCCAGTGAGACTGACTTCTCAGAAAATGTGCTTGGAATTGCACATCATAAGTCAGTGTTGCTGTCGTTATATTGGTTCACGGTCCTGGAAGTGGGGTTGTTGGTTTTAGTAACTTGCTTTGTCTTATTTGCATTCCGTTCTGTGCTTTCGTCCCTCGTGTGTGAGCAATACATTTGTCTGCTAGCTTCTTTTTAGCTCAGTTAAAGGGTCACTATTAATGTACTGCAGGACAACAAATTCTCCACAGCACATGTAAGTGGACAGAAGCCCAGAAAAAAAGTAAAAACATTCTCTCATTTGGGATTCGTTTCATTTTCCTTAACTTAGCCATGACTCATGTCAGCTTTCCAAATACCACTGGAAATTTTAAAATGACCTTTCTCCCTCCAGTGAGAGTCGTAGTAAATGCTATTTTTCCTTTGTGTCTGTATTTCATCTGGCGCAAGGAAGACATTCTTTCAAGATCATGAGTTACTATGTAAGAACATTTTTCCATATATATTTTTTAAAAAACTAAACACACACACACACACACACACACTTTATGCTCAAGATTTTTGTTCCCTTCATGGGCCACCCTCCCTGACTCCAAGAGTGGTCCAAACATACTGTATGATGTCCCTTGCACTGGCCAAACTTTGCCGGCCTAACTCCAGGTTAGAATTGCGCTCCTAGTCAGTCAACAGAGCCACCAGTTGAAAATTTTTAAGAACCACTGCTATAGAGGGTGGCTATCTCACAGATGGCACAGCAGTGGGGCTTGTGTGAGCACAGTACTAAGAATAAATATCTTCGTTTTTTTCCCCTTCAGTGCTTTCTTCAGTAAAGCAAGAAGAAACAAAAAAAAAAAATTTCAGCTGTGTCTGTCTATATCAGTGATGGCGAACCTATGACACGTGTGTCAAAGGTGACATACCACAACACTTGGGGTGACACACCAGCATTCACCAAATACATGACAAAAACTGTGTTTGTTTTACTAATTTTTCATTTTTGTAATTATTTGATGTTTCTTTATGTAATGCATAGCACCACATATGATTGGACTGTGTTTTTTTGTTTAAATAAATGAATATAAAGAATTGTTTCTCCTTTGTTTGCAAGGGGAGGTGTTTCTCCTTTTACCCGCCACCCAAGCCAAGTTAAACATTTTCCTCAGTTTTGACGCACCAAGCCCAAAAGGTTCGCCATCACTGGTCTATATCACAGTCTGCCTCTCCCTGAGCCTTACTGTTTTGTGTGTTCTGGGCACAGCTGTTTTATCAGCCAGCCAATCATTTTGCAGTACTTGGTTCAACTTCTTCAGTAGTACAAGGTGATTTTCATTTCTCCATCTGCTCTTGGAAATATAGCAGAGTCCATGTGCAAAATCGTCTGGTCTCATTTTGTTGGGTTTCACACAAACCATCTTCCCCCCCCCCCTCCAAGTTTTGAAGCTGAATTGGCTAACAGGCAAAGTAACTGAATTATATTCTAGGCTATCTGCACAGGTCCAGGTTTTTTTCTGAGCATCTGTTCATTCGCGAGTTTCACTTTCATGCACACACATCACAAGCCTGTCTGTTCATTTGCAATGATGTTATAAGTAATTTACTTAAATTTACTTACTGACATAATTTTAATTTAGAGAGCAATCCTAACTTGTGCTGGAACAGCAAGGCTGGCGGGCCTGCGCTATATTCAGTGCAAGTTGGGAGCGCTCAGGAGCCTCCCCTGTGTTCTCCTCAATCTGCGCCTGCTGTATAGCAGGAGCAGAGCCAAGGACACCGCACAGCCTGAATTGGGGCAGCACAGCCTGGGGACAGAGGCTTGCATGCGTCCTAACAGCTGCATCCCAGCTCCGCCCACCACCCCACCCAGTTCCTCCCTCCCTCCCCCTGGCTGGCGCTTGAGTTTGATTGGCGCATGAGCGGTGCAGCACTTAATATCAACACTGGTGCCATTGGCCCGATGCAAGTGGCTAACATCAGTCCAAAAGCGTGTACAGGATTGCGCCCTTAATGTTCGTATTTTTTGTTTGTTTCCCGAAACCTTTATTGGCATACACAAAATACATGCAGCAACAACCAGCATATAGATACAGGCAGTGCATAGATTAAAAAAAGGAAGAAGGGGTAGATTTAAGAATCTCATATAGATAACTTGCAACGGCTGCGGTAAGAAAATCACACACATCACTCATAAAAATAGAAAGAATAGCATCGGTCGGATTTGAAATGAATGAGATCCAGGGTTCAAAAAAAGTATTTCGGAGATGTTGGTGTGCTGGGCATTGAAAAAGAATATGAAACAAGGTATCGGGGGGCCCATGGCAAAAAGAACAAAACCTTTTTTCACGGGGAATGTGAAGAAAGCGGCCAGCATGAACAGCCGAAGGAAATATATTAAAACGTGTCAGCATAAAAGCTCTTCTAAACGACGGATTAATTAAGGAATAAAAATAATTGGGAACAAAATCCAGGGATGGGGTAATACCTAGAGATAGGGAGGAGCAGGTAGGATTAATATTAGTACATAAATAATTGAATTCAAATTGCCAGAGTCTATCCTTTATCATGGAGTAAGCCCTTGAGAGGCTCATATCCGCAAGAGATTCCAAGGAAAGATTGAGTGAAAAAAGCTTATTGTCAAGAAGAAGGAACCAAGAAGAAAAATAAGAGTCTCATACTTTGTAATGAAGAGTCTCATACTCTTGTACTTTGTAATGTTTGTAATGAAGAAGACCACGTACTAAACTGGCCTGATCTTCAGAATTAATAATCTCCTTCCCTCCAGGCATTCTAAAATGGTTTGCAAGAAGGAGTTGCCCACTGTTGGCTTCGCTTTACTCTCTCTTTTAAAGCTTCATTTGATTATCCCACAAAGCCACTGCAGGCCAATAAGTAAATTCAGTTGGGAACTTTTCCATGTGCACATATAAGCACCTTTGTCTAATATACAATAGGACAATAGTTCTAAACTGTGAGGTTTATTTCAGGTGTTTCTTGCAATCTGAAAGGGCAAGAGAGCAAAAGTACTCCTGAAGTGGGGAAATAACAGAAAGAAAAAGTGTAGAGGGGGTATGGGGGAATGGGGCAAAAGAGATAATTTTGCTAGTCCATGGAGCAAAGCAATTCACTTTGCTTCTGAATCTCTAGGTTTGTGTGCTTATTTGTTTAATCCAGTTTTATCCCACTGTTTAGTATCAAAACAGTACCAGGGTGGCGTTCTTGATAAATTCTTAAAAAATGCAACAACAAAGAGCAATAAAACTCTGATAAATAAGCAGCTCTCTCTCTCTCTCTCTCTCTCTCTCTCTCTCTCTCTCTGCTTATTTATCAGTTTTATTGCTCTTTGTTGTTGTTGCATTTTGTTGTTGACGAGGCTCTGTCTCGTCACCACCACCACTCTGACTTCACAGATTAGGGGAGGGCATTCTGCTTGTTTCATTGTAACAGAAAGAATACTGTGAATAATCTTTTCTTGACATGTTGATTTCCCAGTCAAAGGACGATCCAATGGCCCACCTAGGGAGGAATTCTCACAGTGCTCCATTCCACCTTCTCCTTCCTTGGTTCACATATGGAGAACCCATTGGGAACCCTTGTCTTACAGTGTAGGCATTTATTTGTCACAGCACAGTTGAGGAAAGGATGGAGACCACTACGTAATTTTTTAAGGCAAGAAGTTTGTTAAAAAATGTAAATGGCAGTATTTTTATATTATTTTAAAAGGACAAATACTGAATTTTACATGCTTGCTTTTCACACTTGTTTGGATGCACAGGCATTTTGTATTTGGTTGTTTGCACATGAGAACACAGTTTAGGAAGGACACAGCTCCCTGTGTCACGACAACAGGACCTAATATGAGGCAGGTATGTGTGTTGAAAGATGTTATACATTGTTGCATAGCACTGACATAAAAGAACAGCACTAAGAGTGCAATCTTAACCTGGAGGTAGGCCAGCACAGTTAGGCCAGCAAAGTTTGGCCGGCACAAGGGCTACCATAAAGCGCCTTTGGACCATTGTTGGAATCAGGGAGGATGGTGCATGTCTGTGCTGGCCTCTCTGACTCCGAGAGTGGTCCAAACTTACATTACGATGTACAAACTTTGCTGGTGTAACTGTGCCGGCCTAACTCCAGGTTAGGATTGTGCTCTAAGAATCATCAGCCTAATCAGAGGCAGTTCAGTTAACTGGGAGATGCAGTTAGCTTTTGGAATCTTAATTACAGCCGTGCATTATGCACTACAGTAACTCCAGTAACTGTTATGTTGCATCATTTGACACCCATGGAAAAACATATATAGCTGAATCCGGTGCATGTCTTCTTGGAAGCAAGTTACACTGAGTTCAGTGGAATTTGTTCTCAATTTCCATAAGCCTGGAACCTTCAGAAGGTTTGTGCGTTACATTTAGAGAGACAGTAAGATGGTTTGGGTGATAAGGAAATTGCAAGTGGCATTTGTCTTGCTGTCCGGCTGGTGTGCTGAACCTTTAACGATCCGTTTGGGAAAGCAGGGTTGTGCTTGATGTACAGCCTTCCAAGGTTTTATGATGTTCAGTCTATAGGGCTAAAAAAAGATAGGGACAGGGGTGTGCTTGTTCCTGTTGGAGAGGACAGGCTCCTGCTGCTGCCCTATAAATGCCTCATTTCTTTAAAACTTGAAGGAAAGCAGTGAATGCCCTACGACGATGCTTAAGAGTGAGGCAGCCAGGCCTAACAGGTTGCTGTGCCATCAGAACTTGTGTTCTGACAGCGCAGCAGCATTTCTGGTGTTGCAAAATGTGATAATGCTATCATGTGCAAAAGGGCCACTGCTGGAAACGGCATGCAGCCACAGCTGCGCAACAGCAGTCTTTGAAGATGTCCTGGGGCTGGTAAGTTGGCACGGGGGTGGGCAGAACAGGGAAGGGACAGGGAATAATGATGTTGAGCAGGTGGATGTCAAGGGAGGGAAAAGGGTGCCTATCAGCGGCAAAGGCTCTGCTGATATCTCAGGGGCATTCCATGGGAGGGGAAAACACTAAGTCTTTCAGGCCAGTGTAAAGCAGCCCCTTCACCTGGTCTTCAGAGGCATTTCAAATCAAATCAAATCAAATCAAAATACCTTTATTGGCATACAAGTCATACACCAAAAAAGACAACAAAAGAATAAATAATACTAAAAACCAAGTGGCAGAGTCTTCAGCTGATAGACATAGCCCTGCCAGCTCGTGCAGAGTTAGACTTCACTATACTGGAGATAAGCAATGCAAACTGTTTAATAAAATTAGGCTCATCAAAAGTAGAGTTTTCAATATCTCAGAGTCAGTTGCTTGATAGCACATCTGGAACAGAGGATTAAGAAATTTCTCTCTAGCCTCCTTGTGGAGGGGACAATACAGAAGCAGATGCTCAATAGATTTGACAACAAGCTTGTCACAAGGGCAGAGCCTATCTTGGTAGGGAGTTCCACTAAATCTACCCCATAGTACTGCAGAAGGAAGAACAGTGCAGCGGGCAAGCGAAAAAGCCCTTCTAACTTCAGGGCACTCCAGAATATAGAAGAAAACAGGTAATTTACCAATAGCAACAGGAATTAGAAGATATAGAGGAGAACAAAATTTATTGGCCGCACTTAAAAGGTTCTGGGCATGAATGTCTTAAGAGCCAGAGGCATTTGTGGCTGCTGAAGCAAAATGGAGGAAATGTCTCCACTTTGCTTTAGCTGCCACCAACGGCTCTGAAGGTGGGGGAGGGGCCGCTTTATGCTAGCTTTTGGAGCCTAAATGATTTAGCATTTTGCCCCCCTCCTCTGAGAATGCCAGTATCTCTTGTCCTCTTTACCAGCCTCGACCCACCTCCCTGGGTCCAGTCAGAACTGCCAAAGTGCTGGCGCGGGTCTGAGCAGAACTACTGTACAAATGTTTCCTCAAGAAGGTCACCAGGACTGCCTCCTCTCAGTAAACAGCATGTGCTCCATTGGCTAAATGGGAACAGTTTTTGAATGTGGACTACCCAGATTCTGGAAAATTAAGCCTCCCTTAAAATGGGCTTGATTTCCCAGGGTAAAGGAAAAGCCAGCATGTAGGTAACCGTGAGTTCTCCTAGCTTGTTCAGAATGAGTGGATGGAAGAAGTGTGTGAGCCAGTCTATTCTCTCTTCAGGGCCAATTCTGGGGAGAAAATAATGGCCAAAGTCATGTCCCCAGAGTAGCCAAAAGAACATAAGAAAAGCCTTGCTGGATCAGGCCAAGGGCCCATCTAGTCCAGCTTCCTGTACCTCACAGTGGCCCAGCAGATGCCTGAGGGAGCACACAAGACAACCAGATATCTTGCTGCCACTCCCCTGCCTCTGGCACTCTGAACTAGCCTATTACCCTTGCACCACCCGCAAGGAAGACACCAGACTGAGGGTGGCGTTTATTAAACACAAGTGTAAATCATGAAACCTACTGAACACGCATCCATCCCTCCCAGTCTGGGGTATGCCAAAAAACTGCCATTCATGCCCAATTCGGATGACAGAAAACAATTCCTACCTGTCCCTCATGATGCATTTCATCTTGTCAGATAATGTGAAGGAGAACTCTCATGGAGCTCTTCTTCAAGCCGATGAGGAAAAGGAGGGCACGTGTACACAAGAGAGATCCCTCTTGCTTGTATAGTAGTACCAGGCAAACAGAAATTATTTTACTGGTTGGTCAGTAAACTGGGTTCTATCAGATAATGATTATTGGAGTATGATAAACCAGTATATTGTGCTTCATCCATTACTTACCAGCCCCTTCGATGGCTTTTTCCGCTGCCTCTGCCCAATGATATTTTTGAAACAACAAGTTGGCATTCATAGCTGTAAGTGTGCTGGGTTTTTTTTTCCTGACAGCATGTTGAAGAAAGGTTAAGTTGGCTGCCGTCTTGAATTCTTATCTTACTGACAAGCAGGTCAGATGAGTGACCGTGACAATAAAGTTGTATTGGTAAAGTGAGACCTAGAGGAGTAGATCTGGAAGGAAGATGCATTAGAAAGCCAACTGCCTTGGGCAGGTCATCTGTTTGCTTGTTTGTTTATTTTCATCCCTGGTTTGGGGATAAAATATGAAGCTGTGCTTGTTTGAAAATCTGACTTATGATCTGTCTAATCAGAACTCTTATTTCTGGAATAGGGAGTGTTTTGAGGGCAAATGTTGTGGATACATCACACCCACAGAAGAGTAACACTTCTTTGGTGTGAAAATGTACATAGCTAGAAAGACGACACATCAGAGGAATGTATTTACTGCAGAATCTTTCAGATCAAGGTTGCAAATCCAACTAGGAAAATCCTTCTTGTTGCCTGACGGGTGTTGGAAATTTCAGCAACATGGATTCCACGCAGCATGTGAACTGGCAGGTTTTCATGGAATTTTAATCTCGTATTACAGAGTATGGAATGGCTAAAGCTGAGCCACATTTGCCTCATGATTTTCCAGCAGCAAACTCTTTAGATCTCCCACTGAGATCTGCAGCTTGAGAACTCGTCCAGTGTCATGGCTAAAAGCAAAAAGACTAAGCTGTCAGCCAGGAAATATCCTATACAGACCTTACCTCAATCAGCAGCTTAGGAAAGCTGTTATCTCTCACAGTCCAATCCTAACAAGTCTCCACCCAGTGATGCAGTGGTGTTGGCACTGAAATCCATGGGGGATTTTTGGCTGCTGGAGGTCTCGCCAGGGTATCAGGACATTGCAGTGCAGTGGGTCAGCTTGGACCTGCATCAGCAATATTGCTGATGCAGGTGTGGGATGATTTGTGCAGGTGGATCAGGCCTGGGAAGGTGGTCAGGATTTGGTATGTGCCTCCGCCAAACCCTGTTCCTGGGCCTTATCTGCCCACGCTAACCCCATCTCCTCCTTGTTCCACCCACCCCATTCAACGCCCTTCCTGCTCCATTCCTCCCCTTCGCTTGGCTTATTTGCTCTGGCAGGTTTTCATCGGACCACTGGCTCCCTGCAATACACATTTCCAAAATGAAGAGCGAAGGACGCTGCTAGGTGGAAAAGTCCATTGCAGGCTACAGGCCATGTTGGGTGGCACAACCTCCTAATTTTAGAAGTAGGCTTGAGAAAGCTAGATGCAGGGGAGTGGCAATGAGAGGCAAGTATCTTGTTGTCTTGTGTGTTCCCTGAGGCATCTGGTGGGCCACTGTGAGATGCAGGAAGCTGGACTAGATGGCTATTGGTCTGATCCAGTGGGGCTCTTATGTTCACCATTGACTGCTGCTATATACAAAAAAATCCCCTCCCTATAGAGCACCAGCAGTTCAGGGAGAAGAGTTCTAGTCCAGCCTGCTCCCTGATAAGCTGATTTTCTATGTGTAGGAAAATTCTTTCCCACGGGAGCATTCCATCCTGTAAACCAGGAGTGGCCAACCTTTCAAATTTAGGGCTCCTGGACGTTTAACAACTGTGCAGAAGAGGGAATTTCAGCAAGTTCATCTCACAGATAGGCCACAGGTTAGTCACGGCTTCTGTAAACTGCTACCTGCAATCTGAAGTGGTTCAGACCAGGTCCAAGTTTTACCACCTCCATGTACAGGACTTCTAGAAATTGGAAAATTGTTGTGATGTCTTAAAATAGTGTTTCCCAAACTGTGGGTTGTGAAACTGAAACTGACAAGGAATATATCGAGTCTTATGGAAAATGAAATTAAGCAGCATATTTCTGTTTACTTATAAATAGGCAAACATACCCCAGTCCACTCTGAAGAGCAGGCCGAGAAGAACGCAGCACTTCCAGAATGGTCCCAATCTGATGAATGCAGGCCCCAAAAAACACTCAAGAAGGAAGTTCCCCCCCCCCCAGCTAACAAGAAAAACTGTATTGAGCCCTATGGAAAGTGAAACTGAGCCGCACGTGTGTTTTTTACTCATGAGTAGGCAAACATGCCCTGGCTCTTTTCAAGGGCCAGGCAAAGGGGCATGCAATACCATCAAAATGGTCCTGCTCCGATGTATGTGGAGCTCAATAAATGCTCCAGAAGGCAGGTCCCACCCACAATAGCAAAAAGGGATACAATAGAGGTTGACTGGCTGGTAAAGAGAAACTTTTTTGTAGTCCTTTAAAGCTAGATGGATCCCCATAGAGTGTCATTTTGAAAAGTGGGTCCCAGTGCTAAAACGTTTGGGAACCACTGTCTTGTCTCCTTTAATAGCCATTTTGTTTTTCAGCAAAATGGTTGCATGATTAGTGATGCAGTGTCCCCAAGCTCCAAATCTGGAGTGTGGGTTCCATTTAGCTTTTTGACCTTAATCTTTCCTCCTTTCTCCCACGCCTCCATTGATTGTAATTGAGAGCATTACAGTCATTCATTAGTTAAAGGTAAAGGTTTCCCCATGACTGAATGGACTAGTCGTGACTGACTGTAGGAGGCAGTGCTCATCTCTGTTTCTAAGCCTGTAGAGCCGGCGTTTGTCTGAGGACAAGCTTCTGTGGTCATGTGGCCAGCATGAATATACGTCGTAGCACACGGAACGCCGTTACCTTCCCACCAAAGTGGTACCTATTTATCTACTTGCATTTTTAGATGCTTTCGAACTGCTAGGTTGGCAGGAGCTGGGACAAGCAACAGGCACTCACTCCGTCGTGCAGTCTTGAACTCCTAACCTTCCGGTCAGAAAGCTCAGCAGCAGTGGTTTAACCCACTGCACCACCACGTCCCACATTCATTAGTTAGGACACTGTTATTGACAAACAGGACAAATAAAAGATCAAATGGCAAAATAGACCAAGCCCAGTCGGACTTCAGTTTCATGAGACTCTGTTAGCATAACCATCATCATGCAAACAGTTTTTGTCCAGGTGGTCTTGGATTAAGCCATTCTGACAGCCTAATCCTCAGCGTGTTTACTTAGACGTGATTCCCATTTACCTAAGTGGAACTTGCTTCCCAGGAAGTCCTGGAGTTAGGCTAGCACAGTTAGGCTTGCAAAGTTTGGCTGGCACAAGGGACACTGTAAAATATGTTTGGACCACTCTCAGAGTCAGAGAGACCAGCACACAGATGTGCACAATCCTCCCTGACTCCGAGAATGGTCCAAACATGCTTTACGGTGGCTCTGGTGCCAGCCTAATTTTGCTGGCCTAACTGCCGGCCTAACTCCAGATTAAGATTGCACCCTTAATAAATTGCTCCTGTTTGGAAGAAGCTCTTCCTGGTTCTTGCTCTTTCACAGTGTGCTTCGATACTGCCCATTGCCACACATTTTCAGCTGTCAGGATACATGGTGCTGTCAAGTGCTATATGACAAGACACATGCATATTCTGCTCAACATGATAAAGGCTGAAATAAAAGGTATAGTAATGGAAACAGTTGTTATCTGTGTACAGATATATAAACCATAGCCATCTCCATATCATTTTTCTTTCTTTCTGGAAAGCAGAAGTGGTATCTTGTCAACTGAAAACCACAAGGTTACAGAAAGATAATATTCCCTGCTGCTGTCTTTTCCCAGGCTTGACAGAACAGCTGAGGGAGTTTTGCACCGTCCTGAATGGAGGAAAACTGAGAAATGAGAGTAACGCTCTGATAATGGCTTAAGCCAGTGATTCCCAAACTGTGGGTTGGGACCCACCAGTGCATTGTGAGCCAATTTCAGGTGGGTTGTGAAGCACCTAAAGCAGCCGTATTAAAAATATGGAAAGATGAGATGCTGGAAAGGGGGAGAGCAGTGTAAATGTTTTGCTTGAGTAAAGGTTGTAAACAGGCTTTTTTCACTTTGGTTGAGAAATATCCCATTTTATTGCTGCATTCTCAGGAAAGCAGAAGGCTGTGGCATCACAATGATGGCACTTTCAGCCATGACATCACTTTTTGTGGGTCCCGGACAAATTGTCTTTCTAAAAAGTGGCTCCTGGTGCTAAAACGTTTGAGAACTTGAGAACTTAAGTAATTTCTGTGGCAACTAGGTCGCTTGGCAGCATTGCTGGATGGAAACTTCTCCTCCCAACCTATGAATGAAACGAGCTTCCTACAAAGGTCTGTTGGTGTAACTCAGGGGTCTCCAAACTATGGCTCATGGGGCAAGTCTGGCCCACCACAAAACTTTATCCAGCTGCAGCAACTTAAAATATTTGATGTTTTTACTCGTTCTACATCATTTCTCAGTTAAGCATGGCCTTGTTTCTTGGTTCTTTGTAAATGTCACATTTTTCTTTTGTTCTAAATCAGTTTGTGCTGGTTACAAAAAAGGATCCAAGAAAAATTCAAATTTCATTCATTCATTTACAAAAATGGTTTTTTTGGCCCACAAAATAAAATATGTGATTTGGCCCTTGTGCTGAAAAGTTTGGAGACCCCTGAATGCAATTATGTTGGTTGCTTTAGTAATCTGCTTTTATTCTAAGAATCTCTGAGCATCACTCATCAGGTTTCATTTAGCCTGACAACAATCTTGTAGTGCAGTGGTTCCCAAACTGTGGGTCATGAGCCAACTCTTCGTAGGTTGTGAAAAAGTTATAGGCCGGTGCTGACTGTGGCTCCACAAGGCATTTAGCGGTGCTATGCAGCCAACACAGCCAATGTTGTAAGCTAAAAGGTTTTTGAAGCGCTGCTGTAGTGTAATAATACTTAGGGTGCAACCCTAACCAACTTTCCAGCACTGACATAGCTGTGCCAGTGAGTCATGTGCTATATCTTGCAGTGGAGTAGTAGTCATGAGGGCCTCCTCAAGGTAAGGGAATGTTTGTTCCCTGGTTTGTTACCTGGTGCTGGAAATTTGCTATCTATGAGGTTTTCCAGGAATCTAACCCTAGCGGATAATGAGGAATGACTGTATATATCCTTTCAGAATGTTCAGAACACTTCATGGACATTATTTCAGTAATCCTTACAACAAGCCAGCAAGATAGTCCAGTTTTTATCAGCATGGTGCAGATCAGGGGCTTGTGTGTGACTGGAGACGGAGCATAAGATACCTATATGTCTGAGGCCACCTTGTGGATTTAGGGCTGAGGCAAATATTGACCCAGGGACTCAGGAGATTAAGCTGAGAGATCATGCAGATCTGCCTAAGGCCGCACAGTCCTCATCCTGACTGAGCAAAGATTTGGACTTGAGCTTCCCATATACAAGCTCAGTGGTCTGACCGCTGTTAACATATTGGATCCTTGAAAAAGCACTGAATAGGAGATTCAGAAACTTTGATGGAGCATGCCATAGTTGAGTTTAGGAGGTTTCCTCTGGGTAAGGGAACAATCATTCCCTTAACTGGGGTTAAGCACCTGAGGTCTGGCTGTGTTCTTGGACCTGCACTAGATAAATTGGTGGTACAGGTCTGCGTGGATCTGTGCCACAGGATCAGGTCCACGAGGGGGAGTGTTAGCATTTTGTGTCCATTGCCCCTGCTGAACTTGCCCCCTTCCTGGACCCAATTTGCTCATCTTCCACCCCACTGCCTCATTCCACCACCATCCCTGAATTTATGTCATTCACATACATTATGGGAGTTATCTTTTGCTATGTTTGGAACAAATATATGAACGAAGCTAGAACACCACAGAACAAGTGCAACATATTTCCCATCTATGGCTGAGCTTCCACTATACAGGCATACCCCAGTATCCGCTGGAGTTTGCTTTCCGGACACCCCCCGCAATGGATTCCTGAAACAGTGGATACCTCAGATGCCTTTTTAAAAATAGGGGGACATCAGTGATTTTCCTGCAACCAGGTAAAAAAAGGAGATTTGTTTAATGTTCCTCTATCTTTTTAACTGCCAACCTAGCAGGTCGAAAGCACCTAAATGCAAGGAGATAAATAGGGACCACTTCGGTGGGAAGGTAACGGCGTTCCGTGTGCTATGGCGTAGAGTCATTCTGGCCACATGACCATGGAAGCTTGTCCTTGGACAAAACGCCGGCTCTACAGGCTTTGAAACGGAGATGAGCATCGCCCCCTACAGTTGGTCACGACTAGACCATCCGGTCGTGGGGAAACCTTTACCTTTTATCTTTTTAATAGATATTCCAGTATCCATAGATAACTGAAACCGTGGATACCAGGGCATGCCTGTACACAGAACTGATTGAGGGTTGCTAAGATACATGAATAGCTCCAGCTATATGCTTCCCTTAGGATCCTTAGTACAGAACAATTTTCTCTCCCTCAAAAACAGACTAGAATATTTTGAAAGTGATATAAGTCTCTGTTCATTTGGGATTAGGCATGTCACAGCCATCATGGAGAAAACATATTTGGGCAGGAACCTTGGGAAAAATATGGGGCCCTGGGGAGGACTGGCACGCACCCTGCCCGGGACTTCCCCGGCTCAGTCACAAAAGCAGCCAGGATAGTATGACTACATAACATTTTCCTCTAGGAAGAAAAGCATCATACGTTTACTTACCCAGTCTTAAATAGCCAGTCAACAGTGCACCCCCCCTCCCAATCTGCAAAAACACCTTGGAAGATCCTGCATGGATGTGATCTGTGGCTGAATTCAGAGCGCAATCCTAACCTTGAGTTAGGCCGGCACAGTTAGGTCAGCAAAGTTTGTCTGCCACAAGGGCCACTGTAAAGCGTGTTTGGACATGGTTTGGACCATGCTTGGAGTCAGGGAGGATGGCACACATCTATGTGCTGGCCTCTCTGACTCCGAGAGTGGTCCAAACAAACTTTACAGTGGCCCTTGTATCGACCAAACTTTGCTGGCCTAACTGTGCCAGCCTAACTCCAGGTTAGGATTGCACCCCTCAGCCATATAAAATACAGAGGAGCAACTCACTGGTGTTCCTATTTTGAAGTTCAAATTTCTGTTGAGCAGAAAGTGTGACTTTTTAAGGTTGCAACCTTATGCACACTTATCTGGGAGTCAGTCTCATTGAACTCAGCTGGGTTTACTTCTGAGTAGACATGCCTAGGGTGCACTGTTGATGTGTGGAACAGACCTCACTATTACAAGTGGCTGTGCATCTCTCAACCAAGCTCTTTGCCAAATGTCAGATGACGTGATGCTGCCCTGTTGCAGTAGGGGTCCGTCCACAAGTGTGGACCCCTTAGGGCATCATGATCAGAAGCACTACATTCATATAGTATCTCTATATGGAAAGAAATACAAAACATTATTGTTAAGAATATTAACATACTGATTTAGGCTTCAGAGCTAATTAACTATTTCATTCATTCATTCATTCATTCATTCATTCATTCATTCTGCCTGAGGAAGTAATCAACAATGCAAACCAGCATCAGATTGAATGGCAATTTGAAGCAGATAATGTGTGGTGTAGTTGCAGGATTGTGGAACACACACATTTTATCATACTTTTATACTTTCTTTTTGAAAGTGTGTGTGTGTGTGTGTGTGTGTGTGTGTGTGTGTGTGTGTGTGTGTG
>JAJKFI010012053.1:0-13580 GCA_029204185.1 Lerista edwardsae | reverse complement strand
AGGTGGTCCAGTGGATGGAGGGCAGAAAGGGTGGAACAGGGGTGGGGCTAGCCCAGGAGGGGGTGGCACTGGCAGAGGTCTCCTCCAACCAACCCCCCTCCTAGGCTTGAAAGCTTGCCACAGAACTTCTGGCGCAATAGCTGGTGCCAGAATAGCTGGCACAAACTTCTAGCCAAGGCTTTTTGTTTGCCTCGTAGATACAAGACACATGATACACATTTCAGGCAAAAATCTACCTGTTGTATGTGACACAGAATTACAGAATGGAGATGGTGACAGGCCGATTTCTACGTAGCCCCATTGAGCAAGCTGGGCTTTACCTGGGGAAAGGGGACAACTGTCCATCTACTCCGAAGAGACCTCCAGCCTGCTCAAGTCCAGCACAGAATGCAGCGGTGGGTGTTTAGTGCCACTGCTCCTGGGCTGGATAGGATCGGGCTACAAGCCTTATTCTCAATAGGTCCTCAAATGAACAACTACAATCTTTAACAAATCACCAAACTACTGTACAAGCAATTCAAAGGTCAAGTTTTGCTGTTATCAATACAATAAAACTGGCCACTCCTTCATTTCCCTGAAAGTTCTCTAGAATTTGCACCAGATGCCATGGAATGTAAGCCCAGCTCCCTCCAGAGGTAAAAGGCCCAAGTAGCCTTTGTAAGACACAACACAAAACTCTGAGATGCAGCTGAACTGGAGCAGATCCGAACTGCTCACCCAGAAAGAAAACTGTCTGCCTTGTATGCTCCAGCCCCAACTAACCCCCATCAAAACATTGAGCCAACAACTAAGGGTGCAATCCTAATCTGGAGTTAGGCCAGCAAAGTTTGGTTGACACAAGGGACATTGTAAAGTATGTTTAGACCACTCTCGGAGTCAGAGAGGCCAGGACACAGACGTGCGCCATCCTCCCTGACTCTTGAGTGGTCCAAATGTGCTTTACGATGGCCCTGGTGCTGGCCAAGCTTTGCTGGCCTAACTGTGCTGGCCTAACTCCAGGTTGTGCTCTAAATGTGGTTGTGTGTTCTTCTTTTCTTTCCCGTTTTCTCTGGAGAACGTATCCAAGTGTTCTCCATTCCACATTCTTTGTAGACATTGTGTGAACATACCAATGTTGGATGTTTACATAATGACAGACTCTGAATCCCGAAGGCACAACAATTTAAAACAATTCCCTATATAACAGAGAAGCATAACAGAAACTCTTTTCAGTCATTTTTTATTTTTATTTTTTTGCAGAATTACTCACGTCTCTAGTGATCTAGGGAAACTTAAAAAATAAAAAGACTTCCTAAGCTTTAAATGTACACATAAATGTGGTTTCTTGTATTGACTTCTGTTGCAAGTTGCCTTGGTAGTCCCATGCTGGGAACAAAATGCAGCATATAAATATTTCAAGTAAATAAATACTGCATATTGAGTTCATTGTACTCAATTGTATCATTGTATCATCACAGACAACCTCTCTACTAAGGCATACTTTTGAAAACGGACCACATTACAATTGGATAAGAGTATCTACTTTACAAAAGCATGCTCATCTCTAGAATGTCATGGCCCAATCCTATGGGCACATAATGCTGGCGGAACAAGCATTTTGCTGGAATAATATACTTTGGGGCTGTCACAAATGTGACACTGCTGGAGCACATGGCCTACCACTGCAAGTGGCAAGTGGCTGAGTCCACGTGAAAACAAACTAAGGACCCCCCCCCCCATGCAGGGGGTCAAAGGGAGGAAGGTAGGGACTGAATAGGGCAGGGTGGGCAGGGTGGGGAGAAAATGGGGAGGGATGGAGGGCAGATCGGGCCTGGGAAGGGGGAGGGTTCAGCAGCTTAGGTGCCCACTAAATCCTAACCCCATTCCCAGGCCTGATCCACCTTCACGATCCACAATGTGGACTTGCAACAGTGATATCACCAGCACAGAACCACATTGACCTATGGAGGCAGCTGGGGCTAACCCCAGGGGAAGGGAACAAATGTTCCCTTGCTCCGAGGAGGCCTCAGTATGCCAAAACTTCCCCACAGGATACAGCGAATGTTTGTTGGTGCTGCTGCATCACTGCATGGGGTGGATTGGGCTGCCCATGCTGGAGACCCTATCACATTTTTTACAACCTCTGTCATCATTACTAGTAATTTATGCCTTCTTCATTCAAATCTGTATTGCGTTCACATCTAGCACTTGACTTCCTTCCAAATTATCTCTTGTAAACTGAAGTTTTTATGTTTTTACATCTGTAGTCTAGTCATGATAAGCAGTTCTTTTTGGTAAAAAACCAAGCTCTTGAACTAGCACTTTGTACATTTTTGGAAAGAATCTGGTAATTGTCTCAGAATTCCGATAGAATCTTGCCAATAGCACTAGGGCATTAGGACCTGACAGCGCTCATTATCTGAATTGGTCTCATAGATACACTTTCACTGTTGGTGTACTACCTTCCCTGCTCCCTAAGCTTCAGAATTTTCCACCACTCTCCCCTCCACTTGCTTGCAATGTTAGCCTTTGGCGTACAAAAACTGCATTACAGTTAAGTCAATACATTTATTCATTACATTCTATTTGCAGAACCACAAAGCTCTGCTAGCTACACTGTCTTCCTTGTTTTTAAATACCACACTTAGGGAGCTAAATTTTAATTGTTTAAATTAATTTATTGGAAAGCACTGCAGAATAAATAAAAACATCATTCATCATATAAGGTTGAATTAGTACAGGATGTTTTAAGAAGACCTGTCTGAGGCGCAGTCCTAACCTGGGGTTAAGCCGGCACAAGAGACACCGTAAAGTCATGTTTGGACCACTCTCGGAGTCAGAGGCCAGCACACAGACGTGCGCCATCCCCCGACTCCGAGGGTGGTCCAAACGCCTGTTATGGTGGCCCTTGAGCCAGCCAAACTTTGCTGGCCTAACTCCAGGTTAGGATTGTGCCCTGAATGAAGCAGGAGAATCTGTTTGATCCCAACTCCTCTCAGCAGGGTACATGGGACTAACTGATCGCCAGTGTGTAGCCATTCACCTCCAAAGGAGTGGAAAGCCAATTTCAGATGGTCCACCCTTGAAGGTTAAGAGGACTGGGATAGATCCCAGAAGGCTTTAGGGGAGCACTCAGCAGATTCTGCCAGACCTTTTACTGAAGCCCTGAGGATTTATAAGGAATTACAGACATCACAGTAAATGAAGAAACCAACTATCTAAATGAGAACCAAGTTTAAATAAAAAGGATATTCACCAATAGTCGCCTGCAGTAGCCAATCTTTCTACTCCCATCAACATTGGTGAGGACAAAAGAAAATGTTTCACTGAAAAGAAGAATAAAGACATGGAGTTTTACCAGTCTACGAAGAATCCTATGGGAAAAGCAGGAATCATTTCAGGGCCACCAAAAGGAAGAACATTTTGTTTTGGGACCTAGAGACTCTAACATTTTAAGGTGCAGCAGATACAGTCTCTAGGTGAGCACAGCCCTGTGCATTTTCTTCTCTCCTTTTCAAAACTGCTTTACATTTGGGGCAGACAAACAACCTAAACCATGAATCATGAACTTTATGAGCATAAGGTGAGAATATGCATACCAGCCCAAGCTTTCCAAATGTAAGTTAAACAATACTGTGTGAATTTATGACTTTCCCTCACGACAAGTGATTCAGGGCACAATCCTAACCTGGAATTAGTCTGGCACAGTTAGGCCAGCAATGTTTGGCCGGCACAAGGGACACCACAGTATGTTTGGGCCACGCTCCCTGACTCCAAGAGTAGTCTAAACACGTTTTACAGTGGCCCTTGTGCCAGCCAAACTTTGCTGGCCTAACTGTGCTAGCCCAGCTCCAGGTTAGGATTGCGCTTTCAGACAACACAATTTACTACAAACAGGAAGCACCAAAATACCTTTAATCTAAAAATCTGTACGTGGTTCAGTGCAAACATCTCACGTGGGTGTAATGTTTTCTGACCACATACCCAATGCTATGCCAGCTTTTCCTGGCAAGCTATACCACGATTCGTAAAGCAGGGCTATCTATTCTTGTGAAGTGAACTGAAAGGTAACAACTGTTTGTTCAGCACTCAACATTTACACGTTGCATGCAGTCAATGCCTGGGGACAGGGTGGGGGGAGAAAACTGAACTCCAAGGTTTGTTTTTTTAATTTATAAAATGTGCGAAAAAGATTTATAAGGACCTCAGATATTCCTATTTCTAGGTCATTGTGGAGAGAGTGCAAAAATGAAGCAAGCCAATATGACAGTTTGTAAGAGAGCTTACAGTGATTGTTTAACTTCAATCCTTTGAAAAACAGGAGGACAAATAGACGCCTTTAACTCCAGCAGAAACTAGCTAAACCAGACCAAGGTTACAAAGCCTCACCCTTGCCTGGAAATAGGGATCCATGAATTGGTGGTTTTGCACAATTTCCAAAAGGAAGTTCTGCCCGCAAAGATACCAACTTAAGGCTCTGTCTGTCTTTCGGGGCAAAGCAGAAGGATCTTGTTTTGCTTCCCCAGTTTTCAGCAGTACAAAACATCCTTTTAGCACAGCAAAAACTAAAGGTGCTGCCCTTCATCCAAGGACAATTACCTGGTATATTCTGTTAGAGGCGCCCATTCATTGCCATCTGGAAAGCAGAACAAAGGAATGGCCTGCAACAACCTCTCCTCTTCTTCACGCTGCCCCCTCATCAAGTTCTCACGCTGAAATAAACAATAAAGAGAAAAATGCACAAGGGGCTACTTTTTATATCAATTCTTACAGACACGACTGAGAGCACACTCCTAACCTGGAGTTAGGCTGGCACAGTTAGGCCAGCAAAGTTTGGCTGGCACAAGGGACACTGCAAAGTATGTTTGGACCACTCTTGAAGTCAGGGAGGGCAGCACACAGACGTGCACCATCCCCCCAACTCCAACACGCTTTACGGTATCCCTTGTGTTGACCAAACTGAGCTGGCCCACCTCCAGGTTAGGACTGCGCACTGCGATGTGTGATGATGCGTAATGAGGACGTATGCAAATATCACTGACCAGTGGCCTCACTGTCGACACTAGGATTGTTCTAAGTGTACTGCAATAATGTATAAGCGTTCTGATCATTGTAAATTTCTTATACAAATGCTAATAATGGGGATAAATTATGCATGGCTAGCCATTAGGATATCATTTTCAAACATTTGCCTCCACAGTGAAAGAGGAGGGGGCATGAGCATTAAGGAAGAGGCCAAGGGGTGAGAACACAGGAGGACGTAGGAGGGTAAACAGTGAAAGAGCTCATTACCATTCTCAAGAAAAGCTTGTCCACATTATGGACTTGGCTCAAGGAATCCACTGAGGGTGCAATCCTAACCTGGAGTTAGGCCAGCAAAGTTTGGCCGGCACAAGGGCCACCGTAAAGCGTGTTTGGACCACTCTTGGAGTAAGGGAGGATGGCGTACATCTGGATGCTGGCCTCTCTAAGAGTGGTCCCAACATACTTTACAGTGCCCCTTGTGCCAGCCAAACTTTGCTGGCCTAACTGTGCCAGCCCAACTCCAGGTTAGGCTTGTGCCCTAAGGCGCACACAGAAGTTGTGCATGGAGAGCAGTTGTTTTCAGCCAGTGTGCTGCGGCTCACTGGTGTGCTGTGAATGGTCCATAGGTGTGCCGTGACAGTTGGGCAGATTTATTCATTTACTAGCTTTTTGTTACCCGGCGTTGCCCGGGGGACAAAGTATCCCCAGCGTGTAGTAGGAGAAGGAATGAATACAGGGACAGAATCAAGCAAAGGAGCGTACTGAAATTGTCACACGCACTGATCAATGTCTGCAGGTCCCGTGGCAGTGTGAGAAACTCACAGTAATGTTAATTTAACTCAAACCCTGTTTGTAACCCACATTGTTAGTTTCCCCTCCAGGAGGAAGAATAAATATGAGGAGACAGGGACACAATCAAGTACAAGGGCAAACTGGAGCAGTCATACCCACTGACCAATGTCTGCAGGTCGTGTGTTAGGATAGCACTGAAGTATGAGAAAGTGGAAGAGGTGGCCAGCTAGCTCTCTGGAAATAGGTCCCTCTCAGATCCGACTGGGTGCTGGAACTCTCTGGATCATTTGCAACTCTTTTAAGCCAGTTTCACTTTCGGTTTGGCTTTGTGAATCACATAACCTGCAGAATTGTTTCTGACCACAGGGTGGCAGCAGACCTGTAGCCCAATGCAATCCCTTTGGTTCCTGACGATCTGGCCCCGCTCCCCCAAAAACAGGGGGCTGTAGGGGGGTCTGACCCCCGCAGTGTTCTTTGCCAGGCTGCAAGGTACGTGTGTGCCAAGTTTCGTGGCTGTGGGTCAAGGCACGGAGACGCCTATAAATAACATACATACATACCCACATACATACCCACACACATACACACACACATACACACATACATACACACGTCTGTTTTTATATATATAGATTAATAATAGACCATTGAGGGATGTGAACCCCACACTAGCAGCACGGTGTTTCTTGTGAAACACTGAAAAAAGGTTGAAAAAGGTTGAAAATCGCTGATCTAGAGATTGGCAGTTCAGGCAAATGCTAACAGCTTTTACAGAAGGTCCACTGGCCCAACCAATGAAGCCAGCAGTGGTTTTCTAGCAGAAGTACACTGCTGGCTACTTGGCTATACTTCCAGCCCCTCATATCACGCATCCACAGAGTAAGAGAGGGTGAGAATGAAATGGCTCTGGGTCCAGATACGGGTCATCCTCTTCCTTATCCCAATGCGTTGTGAAAAGCTATTTGCAGTCATGGAGTCCCCTCTCCATGGTTGCTATTTTAAAGGAAAGCAAACCTCAAGCAAGACAACAATGTGTTTAACGTCATTTCTAATTTCATGTTCCCAAACGCCTCTGCAAAACTCTCCCTGGGCATGGAATGTAAGGGCATCTAAAAGCTAACTGTCAACTGGGGAACTAGAAGTCAAATGGGGACTAGGACAGCAGGTTGTGCATAAGGTACATCTTACATCCACACAGCGGTTTGTGTCTCACCATTGCGTGAAGTACAGGCGCGTGAGAGACTTTTGTTTCTCTTTGAAGCAATCAAGCAATGGTCCACAGAGCGCAGATGTTGAGGGGTGAGAAAGCTGCAGAACCACCCTTATAAAAGATCTCAAAATGAAACTGCTGTAATGGGAAATAAGGTCAACCCACAAAGGCACCTGGGTTTATTTTTTTGTTTTGTTTTCTTCTGTTTCATCTTTAAAATAATACCAACACGCACATTTTCGCAAGTGCTGCCATACACGACAAACCCTGAGAGTAATAGGCCGTTTTCTAACTTTTCTGTACAATGACAAGGCTTCCCTCAGAGGCACAGATAACGGCAGCCAAAAAGACAGAATTAATATGGTGAGATACAATATTAGGCCAGGACAGAATCAGATAGTTGGTCCACAGGTTGTGGCTTTAATTTGGGCTTGGTGCCCCCTCCCCTAGGTCCACACAGGTCCAAACTAGATTGTTATTTTTATTGATTGAAGCTATTTATATACCACTTTTCCATTTTCAATATAATGCTCCAAGTGGCTAAACAGCATATACAAGTAATCTAAATATAAAAAGACAATTGCACCAACACCAACGAATAATAATGCCTGTGTTAGGCGCTCCCAGTGCCTTTTTCTTTACAAAAACTAGCTGTGGAACCTCCAATCCAGACTGGAAACCCGGTGGGACAGAGGGAATGTCCCCAGCACCATTTTCCTGTTGAAATCCTCCACTTAACCCAGGTGCGTGTCCTTGTCCAACTGGAAAAATTTACCTCAGTCACTTCTGGTCCTGGGTGTTCCCCCACCCCTTCATTAGCTGGGCAGCCTCGTTTCAGAGTTTGGCAATACTGTGAGTTCTCACTGTGGTAGTAAATCTAACTGAGCAAAGTCATTTCAGACTAGAGGTGGAGCTTCAGAAAAATATCCCTGCACCATATATAGCAAACAAGCATGTAAGGGAGAACATTAGCTGAGATTCCTTCTTCTCCCTGGCATCTAGTTTCTTGACATGAGGTGGTACAGCCCAAAGACAGATTTAACACCTCAGCAGGAACTAGGCATAGGAATGAAGGGCAGGAAAGTACAGCTGGGGTTTCAACATAAGGTTATGTTGTCAAACATAAGGCCCATAGCCTGGATGCACACACACCCTTTATCTGTATCTGCCTTCCCTTGATAATTGGGCTGTCCTAGTGCCACCCTTTCAGCAGCATTGCTTCTGCCAAAGCTCTGAAAGGGAGAGATGGAAGGAGAACTCAGAAGGCCAGGAACTCTATGGGGTAAGGGGTAGACCAAGAGGAGTGACAGCACAGTCCTAAACTGGAGTTAGGCTGGCATAAACTAAGCCAGCAAAGTTTGGCCAGCACAAGGGCCACCATAAAGCATGTTTGGACTACTCTCGGAATCAGGGACGATGGCTCATGTCTGTGTGCTGGCCTCTCTGACTCAGAGAGTGGTCCAAACATATTTTACGGTGTCCTTTGTGCTGGCCAAACTTTGCTGGCTTAGCTTATGCCAGCCTAACTCACTTTAGGATTGTGCCCTGAGGGAGGGAGATGCTGCTGAGGTGCTGGGACAGACCAATTAGCAAATGGGCCGCCCTTTCAGCATTGCTGATTCTGCTGAGGTATAATTTTGCAGACTACCTCTCAGCTGCTGAGCTGTGAAGTGACACTGAGGGTGCAATCCTAACCAACTTTCCAGCATGGTCATGGTCTTGGTCTGCCCCTTACCCCATAGAGTTCCTGGCCTTCTGAGTTCTCCTTCCATCTCTCCCTTTCAGAGCTTTGGCAGAAGCAAACTTTCCAGCAGCAGGGTAAGGGCAATGAAGCTCTGAGGTAAAGGAACAAACATTCCCTTACCTTGAGGAGGCCTCTATAATTACTATTCCACTGGAGGATGCAGCACATGCCCCATTGGCACAGCTACGTCAGCGCTGGAACTTTGGTTAGGATTGTGTCCTGAGGCAGTGTCAACAGGCAGCCCATATAATATGATAACTGGCTCTCCCATATCCTGAAAATATGGTCTAGATTTGCACATTTTCTCTTCTGTCGTTTGCAACTAATAGGTTTCTATGTGAGGACAAAGTGCTTATTTCTGGCCCATCACCTGCTTAATGACATCACTTCCTGCTTAGTTATGGCATTTCCGGTGCCATAACTGCTATTCAGCCCAATGTATAAAACCAGTCTGACACCCCTGCCTTAAGATGTTAAGGAGCCCCTGTCAACTACGGAGTCAGGCCCAGAGGTGATGAGAAATATTATAAATATTATAATTATAATATAATCAGGTAACTGACAAACACACTTCTCCACCCTCTCACTGAATCAACAAAAAGGCAGCCTGGACTACCTGACAACAATAATGAGCATGGTAAGTGGGGCAGAGATGGTCAGGATGATGTGCATGTGCAGAGTCCAATGCTGGGATGAGACTCAGAGTGCAATCCTAAACTGGAGTTAGGTCGGCATAAACTAAGCCAGCAAAGTTTAGCCAGCACAAGGGCCCCCATAAAGCATGTTTGGACTACTCCTGGAGTCAGGGAGGATGGCTCACGTCTGTGTGCTGGACTCCGAGAGTGGTCCAAACATACTTTACAGTGGCTCTTGTGCTGGCCAAACTTTGCTGGCTTAGCTTATGCCGGCCTAACTCACTTTAGGATTGCACCCTTAGAATCAGAACCCACTGCGGAAACCCCAATGCTGGGGCCTGCTATATTAGCCTAAGAAATTCAGGTGCTACTCAACCTTCAGCTTGATGAATACAATCAGTCCTCATTATCTGCTGGAGTTAGGATCCTGGAAATCTGTGCAGATAGTTAATTCACAGATAACAAACCATTGATCCTATGGGATCAATGGGTTAGGTAGAAGGGGCACCTCATCTGGCATCAGAAGAATCAAGCAGACACCCTCAGGGAGGCAGCAGAATGCAACAAGAAGTGCCAAAAGATCTTGGAATGCTGCAGTGACCTTCCAGAGGCTGCAGGGATCTCCAGAATGGCACCTGTAACCAGCACGGACCCCTTAAACATGGCTGATGGATGCTTCTGCCAGGCATTTTAAAGGGGTCAGTGATGGTTGCAGCTGCCATTCTGAAGGTCCCTGAAGCCTTTGGAAGGTCTCGGCATAGTAGATAATGAGGAAAATAGCAATTCTGCCTCTCGCAAATAAGCAAGGTCACAGATAGCTATGTTGCATATAAAGAGGACTGACTGTATATGTTTCCACTGCAGGGATCCAAAACTCCTATTGCATAGTACAGTAGTTGAATCATCTCATCTCAATGGGTCAGCAAGGACAATTCTTTACTGCTCAAACCAGCCCCATATGGTTCCCAGCATGCATACCCATACTTCAGGCACATTGGCTCCTCCCCTTGCTGCCTTGTTACTTTTAAAGTGGGTTTAGACGTGCATGGGGGATTCAGATGAAATGGCCCCCTCAGCAATTAAAAAAGCTGGGCCGGCACAAGTGGCATGTGTCGGCCCAACGGCGACTTGGGATTGCACTGTCAGTGTCTGAAATGAGCCTACATTAGTACATGACAACACTCGTATGGCCACAAGCCCATCCCAGTGAAATGAACATGCAGAGGTGGAGCAGAGCCTGCCACTGTGATGCCCATTCTTGCAGGCAACTTTTCATTTCTTTGCGGTATAATGGATGAAAAAGAATTCCCTTGAATACATTTCAACAACGCCACTTGACCACGCAGTCATGCCGGACTTCTTACCTTTGGAAACTGATAGGTAATCTTGGGCTCATAATCTCCCTTAGTGTTCTTTTTCAGTGAGACCACAACTAAATATTCAAAGAAGAGCTGTCCTCCTGCGGAGTAAAGGTAGCTGTTTCTGTCTTTTGGCCTCTCCGAAGTAACAGGTTTGCTTTCTACTATTGCTCCTGGGGGCTCATCTGAAATGCAAAACGACAGTTACACAAACAAAACATTAGGCCTTGCAGCAGGATCGGAGGGACACAGAGTAATTTCTCCAATCAGATTGACGTGAAGTTGGACAGGCATCAAGCGCCGAGAAGAACACGGTTCGAACGTCACTGCCCTGAAAACAAATGAGGCAAGCAAATGTGGGTTCACACCACTTCCACCACCTTTAGAATGTAATTCTAGTATCAGACAGATGTTCAGGTGCTGAATGAAAGTGTGTCCAGCACAGGGAAAACAAGCTCCACACCCTATCACTGTCTCTCATGCATATGCAACATGCCTACTACATACATACGTTTGTGCACAGACAGGCACCTCTCTGAGCAATCAGAAACTCTACAAAGTCCTGTCCACTCCATATCATACCTGCATTCATTCAATTCTGGCCTTCCAGAAAATTGCTGTGTTTAGATTTAGAGCCCAATCCCGAGCAGCACCCCCAAATCTGTGTTAATGCTCCCAGACTAGTGCTCGCTGTAGCGCTGGCCTGGGAGCGCAGGTGGAGAGCCGCCTGTGCACCAACCAAACTCAGGAGGGAGGTACCGGGGGGGGGCCTACTGGCAGGCATGCTGGCCCAAGGAGGGGGCAGGCTTGGGATGTGGCTGTTAGGCTGTTAGGTTAGCCTCAATTTGGGCCGCGCAGCCTCCTTGGTTCTGTGCCCGCAATTTCACGGGTGCAGATCTGAGGAGCACATTGGGGAGGACACACTATTGCCAGACAAGGAATACGAGGTAGACCACCAAGAACACTGCCAGTACAAGGAATGAAGTTCAGAGGATCATTGCAAGCAACCTCTGAAATTCTGGCCTTTGAAGAAACAGACCTGGCTGCTATGACCCAGACCAGAGTAACCCGGACCAGAAATTCCCCCTTCGTTTCTTTATTGTTGACAGTCTTGAACAGCACTTCTAGTTAATCGGAGCATGAGTCAGCTAAACTGTAATCAAACACAGTTGCTAGGAAGTAAGACCCACTGAGCTGTATTCTCCAGGAAGTTTCTTCAGCACAATTTCCAAACACTTGCACAACTGGGTTGACATCTCTCAGAATGGTTAAGATAACAATAGTTTCTAGGAAATAAGTCCCACTGAATTTCATAGTAAGATCTTTCCAGTTGAAATAAATAGAGTTCATAGGCTTTTAACCTTTTCTAGATCATTCCCTGAGTTGGCCTTGGGAACAATATCATCAACAATGCTTGTTGACTGTTGCTTTTATGATCTCATCAAATAATGAATTCAAAAGCACACTTCTCATCCCTTGGTAAATTCATGCAACTTTGGTTTGGAGAAAAGAAGCCTCTAATTTACACAGTCATACCATAAGGCCTGTTTCTTGCTTCAGAAATGGCCACACACTATGGAATGCCCCCAGGAACTGAGGCAATTGAGTCGGTTAGTCAGGTGATCTGCCCATTTGTGTGTGTGTGTTTTTAAAGCCTCTCCGCCACACCTTTTCAAGTTCTATGGCTTCCTGTGGAGGTGTTTGGTTGCAGAGCTGCAGCCTGTCTTTATCGCAATAGGAAAGTTGCTAAGGCTCACTGAGTACAAATTCTTCTACAACAGAAAAAACCAAGCACACCCAGGGTGCAAGCCTAACATGGAGTTAGGCCAGCACAAGTTAGGACAGCAAAGTTTGGCCGACACAAGGGCCGACACAATTGTAAAGCACAATTGGGGGAGTCAGGGAGGTTGACAAACATCTGTGTGCTGGCCTCTGACTGCGAGAGTGGTCCAAACATACTTTACAGTGTCCCTGGGGCCGAACAAACTGTGCTGGCCTAACTGTGCTGGCCTAACTCCAGGTTAGGATTGCACTCACAGTTGCATCAGACAGGTTAGGTGCAGGAATGAAGGATTAATTAACACCCAGGAAGTAAACTCATTTCAATGCACCCAGAAAGGAAATGGAGCAAGGAGCAGAGGACAGAGGAGTAATACTTGCTACATCAATTCTGGCAGCAACTTTGCAGTTGGAGACCAGGCTTTATATTTCAGTTCCTGATTCACGCGGCTGCAGCAGCAGCAGTAAATTTCTCCACTGCATAAATAAAAGGGAACCTTGGAATGGCGACAAATTCATGGACTCTACCTGTAGCAGCAGAAGCGAAATGGTGTAATCAGCCTTCACTAGGGATTTCTACTTTGAACAATGACCCCTTGACACCACTAACAGCCAGAGCCAGATTGTTAATACAGGATTGTTGTCCTACAAGAGCAAGAGCAAACACTGAGAGTTTAATCCAGTATTCGGATCATTCCGAAGGTCGTGTACTCAAGGTGGGTGGCTAAAGGGACAATGCAGAACAACACAAACATATACCTTTTCACATTTCCTTATTGTCATAATTAAAACTTTCAGAAGCAGTTTACAACAGCTCAAATTATCTTCCTCAACGTCCAAAATGGAAGGCAGTCTTTCACTTATTTTCGTCTTGGCCAAAAACGAGTTCAGCCAGTTTTTGTTTTAAATTATGCCGTATCTTTAGGCATTAAAAAAAATTAAATGATGCTTCTCTTTCTCTCTCCCTGTATTTCAGGCCTGGACAAATTACGTCTGCATGTGTTGGGGGCGGGCGGGCGGGCGTGTGTGTGTGTGTGTGTGTGTGTGTGTGTGTGTGT
>JAJKFI010012052.1:21922-33774 GCA_029204185.1 Lerista edwardsae | reverse complement strand
TGATTGATTGATTGATTGATTGATTGATTGATTGATTGATTGATTGATTGATTGATTGATTGATTGGGGTCATGGAATTGAAAAGATAGAAGACCACTGCTTTAAAGGGTTAAATAGCCACCTTTGGGGGGTGCCATTTCCACCAGGAAAATGGCCATACTGTGACCCCAATCCAAGCAGTGCAGACCTATTAAGAAAAGACAAAACAAAAGCAAAACCCAAACTGCATGTCATGTGGCGTAAATGTAATAAATGGGTCAAGTCTAACGTTTAGCAAGGAAGGACAGCAGGAACTTTGACACTTATCTTAAGGATCAAAGAAGGTGAAAGAAGTCCTTAACCCAATTGCAGGCTCTTCAGGGCTTTAATACCAGCACTTTAACAGAGCTTGGAAATAAATGGGTAACCAATGAGGTTGGTAAAGCATTAACGAGATATGCGCCGATCACAATGTTTTGACCACAATCTGGCTGCTACATATCAACTGGAGATTTCCAAACTGTCATTAAAGGCAGCCCTGTGGAAGGAGCATGATGCCCAGCGCATACTGGAAGTGGATTCTGCTATGTCCTAATACTGCCTTGGTTTTATTGTTTTTAACTGGACAGTGGTGTCATAAATATTATGCATAAGTATTTGTGATTGAAGGGAAGAGTATGGACACAATGCGGCCCAAATGAAGCACTGTTAAGTCCCTGGCTTAAAAACATGCACTGAAATCAATGGGTCATAGAAGTGCTTTCTTTTGGTTGGGTTGTGCCCTACACTATCTACACTATCTACACTATCTAGAATTACATAAGAAAAGCCCTGCTTGATCAGGCCAAAGGCCCATCTTGTTCAGCAACCTGCCTCTCAAAGTAGCCCACCACCTGCCTCTAGGAAGTCATCAAGCCGGAAAGAAGGGCAGGCCCCTCTCCTGGCATTGCCATTCAGAGCCCTACTGCCATCAAAGCTAAGAAATGGCAATACCCATCTTGACTAGCAGCCACTGATAGACCTGTACTCCATGAATTTGCTCCCTTTTAAAACCAACCAAGTTATTAATCATATCCATGTCTTATGTCAACAAATTCCACAGATTAGTTATGTGCTATGTGAAGTACAGGTGTGCCCTTGTATCCACTGATTCAGTATCCACAGTTTTAGTTATCCACGGATACCAAGGATACTGGGTCAACTATTAAAAAAGATTGGGAAAAATTAAACAAATCTCTTTTTTTACCTTGTTGCAGCAAAACCACAGATGTTCCCCTATCTCTAAAAAGGCATCCCCAGTATCCACAGTTTCAGGAATCCACTGGGGGTGGTGGTTCTGGAAAGAAACCCCAGTGGATACTGGGGCATGCCTGTATCTCTTTTTGTCCATTCTAAATCTCCCGCCAATAAGTTTCATTGGAAGACTCCTGGTTCAGGGAGGGGGAGACAAACAGACCTTCTCTCTAGTCACTTCTTCTACACCATGCATAATGTTATAAGCTTTATTCATGCCCTCCCTTAACTGCCTTTTTTCCAAACTAAAATTACCCAAGCATTGTAGCATTACCTCATTAGGAAGATGCTTCAGTCCTTAAATCATTTTGGTTGCCCTCTTTTACACCGTTTCCATCTCTAAAAGATCTCTAAAAGATCCTCCTTAAGGTATGGCAACCAGAACAATGCACACAGTTCCAAATGTGGCTTATTATTATATCTACTATATGTGGGACTTTTCATTTTCAGATAGGTAGCTAATGAAAGAATACCTAGCGAACATGGGTATTCTATTACAGTGGTATTCAAACTTTTTAGACTGGGACCAACTTTTCAGAATGGCACTCATTTTGAGACTTACCGGAACTGATGCCATTAACTTGGAAGTGATGTTGTGGCAGGAAGTGACATCATCAGGCAGGAAGTGCTCTCATTGTAGCATAATAAAATGACACTCCTGAAATGCAAATTGGCATTCTTGGACTGCAGCAATTGTACAACCATGAAACATCCCCAACAGAAAGCAAGATTAGGACAAAATATTATATAAAAGCAATGAACTAAAAACAGAATTAAAAAAAAAACCTTACTTGAAAATTCGAACTGTAACACTCACAAAAGGAATATAACAAGAGAAAGGCGTACAGTTTCCAAGATGGCTGCTCCAAGCTTTCTGTGACCCACCTGACATCAGGCCCCGACCCACCAAGTGGGTCCCGACCCACAGTTTGAATAACACTGCTCTATTACATCTGTGTACAACAAATCCACAAGTACAGACAAACAATACACAAATACAACATAATGTGTGAATCAGGCTTGGGTGACCTTGGGCTAGTCACTCTGGGTGGGTTCGGTGATACTTGCTTGAATTGATACTTGCTGAACTCTTCGCCTGATTACATATCCCATATGGGCTCACATATCCCAGTTCTCCTTTCTACTTTAAGTAGTAACTAGATCTGTGTGAGCTAGTAGTTCAAGTGAGCCCCCTCCCCACACACACCATGTGACAAGGAAAAGAGGAAAGGTATGCTGGAAGGAAGATAAACCTCACATCTAACTGTGTGGGGAGGGGCTGGTTTGGCAAGTATCAATTGAAAGAGTTCTGCCCCCTTCTCTCAGTCTATTATTTATTTATTTATTTATTTATTTATTTATTTAATTTATATCCCGCCTTTCTGCCCAATTGGCACCCAAGGCGGCTTACAACATAAAATACAATAAAATTACAGTGTATAATGAAAGACAATAATTAAGAACAATATTAAAATGATTTAAAATTTAAAACATTTAAAAAGAAGCCCTGTGGATCCTAAAAGAGAATATAAAAACCAGCCAGCCTGTCAACAGTTAAAAGCTTGACGAAATAAGAAGGTCTTCAGCCCCCGCCGAAATATTGCCAAAGAGGGAACAGTTCTTAGTTCTAAGGGGAGGGCATTCCAAAGTCGGGGGGCCACCACCGAGAAGGACCTATTTCTGGCCACCATCCCTTCTCCTGGTGGCGGCACAGTCAAAAGGGCCCCTCCAGATGATCTAAGAGTACGGGTAGGATTATATGGAAGGAGGCGGTCCCTCAAATACCCCGGGCCCGAGCCGTAAAGGGCTTTAAAGGTCAAAACTAGCACTTTGAATCGGGCCCAGAAAGGAACCGGCAGGCAGCAGCCAATATAGTCACCAAAGCAACAGCTCCACAGAGTCGAACCGATGTGCCCCAGCACCCACACGAGCAGCCGCGTTCTGTACTAGTTGTAATTTCCGGACCGTCTTCAAAGGCAGCCCCACGTAGAGCGCATTGCAATAATCTAATCTAGATGTCACTAGGGCGTGGGTCACTGTGGCCAGGTCCGCACAGCTCAGGTACGGTCGCAGCTGGCGAATCAGCCAAAGCTGAGCAAAGGCACCCCTGGCCACCGCCACCACCTGGGAATCCAGGCTCAGCTGTGGATCCAGGAGAACCCCCAAGCTGCTGACCTAGTGCAGTGTTTTCAACCTTTTTCATCTCAGGGCACACTGAGAAGGTACTAAAGTTGTCAGGGTTTTTTTTTGTTTTTTTTTTTGTTTTTGACAATTTGCATACCATGCTGCAAGTGGGGGGTGGGGGTGGGCTCACATCCCCCATTGGCCCAATTAATAAATGACCTTCACCCAAATTCCCATGAAACACCTGTGGACTACTCACAGCGCACCAATGTGCCATGGCACAGTGGTTGAAAATGGCTGCACTAGTGACTATACTAGTCTTTCTCACAGAGTTTGTGAGGATAAAAAAAATGGAAGAGCCATGTGGATTGCCTTGAATTCCTTGCAGGAAGGGTGGGATAAAACATCACAAATAGAAGCCGATGTATGCATGATGTATCTTCCCTGATGGTGTGAATACATGCTCAAACAGGTGGTTTATTCGTAACAAGGAACATGGGAAGTCACAACAAAATATGTCCTATATTTTGATTCCATCCTTCCTTCAAGGTACTTAGGACAGACTACATTTTACCCTCACAACAATCCTGCAAGGTTAGGCTGAGAGTTAGTCTTGTGCACAAGAATTACAAATGAGTGCAGGAAAGTGTGGATGGCCCCCAGAATTGTGTCAGCTTAGCCCTGCCCCCACACATTTGCAACAGCAAACACTGAACATGGGGATAGGAAGGCCCCTCCTCTTGATTGCTGTCCCAGAATGTTCCATGGTAGTGACTATGGAGAGCAGTTCTCTCTGTGTTTACAGGTTGTCACTGCAGAATGCTGAATGCAGGGGCTATGTTGCCTGCATCTCTGCCTGAGGACAGGGCAAAATGTTAAAAGCAAAACAGGGGCTTCGAGTGAATTTATTTTCTCACCACCAGATGGCAGGAGAGCAGCAAAAAAATTAGGTGGTTTCAAAGAAAACCCCCTACTGACATAGCCTAACTATAACTGAAATGGCATCAACAAATTCTCCCAACCCTTGCAACAAGAATCCGACATAAATTGATTCCATGTTTTGTGAGCAGTTTGTGCCTATTTTGAAGTGCAAAATTGCTTTTGAAACAGCTCTATTATCCCTGACATGATGTGCATGTGCTGTGGCCTGAGGGCATAATTCCGATTCTCACAAGTGATGTAGGCCTGAAGGAAATTTGCTGGAAACCATAAAGTAATGGCGACATGGATGGGCAAGCCCTATTGCTGCAATCCCTCCCCAGCCTCCTTTGGGCATCATTTCCATCCCCCAAGCACAAACCCAGCAAGATGAAGAATTTGGCAGCATGCCAGGCTGGTCGGTTGTGACCCCCAGTGCTACCCTGAGTAGCATATCCTGCAGGACAGAATGACAGAAGGAATTAGGGGGCTTGTTGTGAATGGCGGCTCTGGACTGAGTCCTTGTATCCTGCGAGGCCTTGGAATCTTCCTCAGCAGGGCTGGCTCCAGAAGAGGCGGGGCCAGCGATGGGATCTACAAATGAACAAGGGGAACGCTGGGCGGGACTTACGTGGGGCTTCTGCGTGATTGGCTGCCCGTCTGTAGCATTCCACAGCAGGCTGCCACTCAAGCGGAAGTCCTGCCTACGTCCCGCCCAGCGTTCCCATTGTTCATTTGTAGATCCCATCGCTGGGCGGGGCCCAATGCAGCACATTTCTGCGGGCCCCCACCCTCTCTGTGGGGCCCCCCACTCACCAAGAACAGCACTTGTGGTGCCATGTGCAAAGCATGCCACCTGGAAATAGTTGGTGGTAACACGATGATGTCAATGCCAACTGCTTCCAGGAGGCCCATTTTGGGCGGTTCCGAGGCTGGAACAGGTGGGAGGGCCCAAGGTGAAGCTGCTCTGCTCACTTACGGCCCACAGAGATCCCGGGTGCAGCAGAAGGCGATCTGTTCACTGTGCTGGGGCGGGGGGCCCTGAAGCACGGGGCCCAATTTGACAACATTGGTCACATTGGCTTAAGGCCGGCCCTGTTCCTCCGTGACTTTGTGACATTCTGCAGCCCTCCCAGTCAGGTCCTCCTCTTTTCATAAGGAACAGCAGGAGAAGAATTGTGCTCATCATTTCTGCTTGCAGTGATTTACAGGGGTTCCCAATGGAATGGAGGCTAGGTCGGCCTCCTGCCTAAGTTTGCCAGGAGATAATTACTAAGGTTGGAAGCCTCCCTGGCCAGTCAGTTTGGAACTCTCGTTTGAGCTGTTTAATACATTCTGATAATCCCTAAGTATTTGTTGGCATTTGAAGCAATAATTTACTGTGTGCCTCACCACACGAAGTACTTTCTCAAAGGCCATGCTAGTATAGGTTTACCCTGGAGCTTGTGGGATCAGATATCTAGGTAGTACTTTCTCTTCTTGTGCTCTGGCTTGGCAGATCCTGTCCAATCAGGGAATTTCGCTGACCTCATGAATCACTTGGGGCCCAATCCCAACTGGGCTTTGCGATGACAGCGTACGTGCCTTTGCAACCCCGCAAACCGCGCAATGCTGGCAGCGGTTTTGGGACACCACCTGTGGCAGGCCCAGCATGTTGCCCCAGAGGGCAATCTGAAGTGGGGTAGAGAAGCTGTTGTGGGAGGTAGACAATAGTATAGGGGGAATAGGGCAGGGAAGGAGAGGAACAGGGGAGCTACTGGGCAGGAGGAGGGCAAGCAGGAGGTGGAGGGGGAAGGGAGGAAGAGGATTGTAGCAACACTGGTATGTGCCAGGATCCTATCTTCATTCCTTCCCCGCTTCTTTCCTCTTACTGTCCTCGGTCCTGCACCAGGAAAATGGCTGGGGCAGATCCAAAGAGATTGGGGCAGGGGTACCTTTCCCCAAAGTAGGGGAGCAAAAGTTCCCTTACCTCCAGGAGGCCTCTGGGCTTGTCCCTCACAGGATGCAGTGCACGCTCTGTGGCAGTGGTGGTCCTATCATTAAGAAGGGGGGCAAATGCCCCAGGCACCACAATGGTGGACTGGCGCCATGTTGAAGTAGCTCACCTCTCGGAGAGGCAAGCAGTGTTGGCCCACTCACCTTCCCTTGCCCTCATAAGGCTCCAAAACGGAGCGTGGCATGGCGTGGGGGATTGGCAGAGCAGTGCAAGGGTTGGGAAGCCGCCAGAGTGGGTGGTGCTCCTTGTTCTTTGCCCCAGGGTGGCCCATTGGCTAGGTCCACAACTGCTCTGTGGGGCAGCTACAACAATGCGGGGGAGTGAGTTAGGGTTTGGCTGTAAGGAAGCAATCCTATTCATGTCCGTTCAGAAGTAAGCTCCACTGAGCTCAATAGGAATTATTCTCAGGTAAGTGTGTATAGGATTGCAGCCTTTGATATGCAAAGAAAGTAAGCAGTTTCACAAATAACATGGACATTTACAGTTAAAACCCTTTTAAATATATGGCCTCTTTATTTTTGATTGTGCGGTTGCCTCAGTTTATATAGGGAGGTTTAATTGTTCTTGCTGTGGGATTTCTTTGCAAATAAGTGGTTAGATGCCATATGAAGACTCTGCAATATTTATCAAAAATCTCTTAGTGCAGCTCAGCAGTTAGCATGCCCCATTAAGGAATTTTGGCCAGTTGGATAAAACAAATTGTACCATCGTATCTCACAAATGCTATAGCTTTCCAAAGCTCAAGCATCCAGCACAACATTTAACAAGTAAATATTATGGTACTGTATGTAATTAGCAGAATTAGAACAGCTGGATAATACACCCCAGGATTGTGTATAAATGGGGTTCATGCTGTCCTGTTTACTAGTCTCCTCTCTGGAATCCTGATTCCAGTTTTTTATAGTAGCTCTGAAGGGTTACAGAACACATTACTGTCACTACAGGGATGCTGCTAAAATGTGCTTCCCTGTGGCAAGTGATTCCTGTCCAGCATATGTTTAGAAGCATTTACTGTTCTGACCTCAGAAATCAAGTTGCAAGTCTTCAGGATCCCTCCAGTAAACACAGGGACAAAATCTTCTTACATGAACCCCACCCCCACCCCGAGCAACAAGAAGCTCCAAAAGTGTGCTATTAGTTTAGCTTTATTTGGATGAAAGAGCACTGAGGAGAGAAACTACAGAAGGAAAAAAACAACACATGGCCCAATCCTATTTAACATTAAGCCAGCGGAACGTGTGTTCCACTGGCATAACGTGCTTTATGGCTGTCACAAGAGAATGGAAGAAGAGCCCTGCTGGATCAGACCAAAGGCGCATCTAGTCCAGCTTCCTGTATCTCACAATGGTCCACCAGATGCCTCAGGGAGCATACAAGACAACAAGATGCCTGCATCCTGTTGCTATTCCCTTGCACCTGGCATTCTGAGGTAGCCTACTTCTAATGTAAGGAGGTTGCGCCACCCATCATGGTCTATAGCCCATGATTGACTTTCCCTCCAGAAATCTGTCCAATCTCCTTTTAAAGGCACCTACGCCAGATGCCGCCAACAATGGCACACACAACAGGGCAGAGAATAGAATTTATAGTCTGTATGTGGGAATGAGCGTAAGACCTTCTAGTGCTCACACTACAAAAAGTTACAAAAAAGACTTGGATAAAAATGTCTGCATTTGGGAATAGCCTGGATTTCAGATGTCCGGATAAGGGATAATCTACCCGTATACAAGCAGATATAAGTGGTGGCAACAAGGTACGCGAGGCCACAGGTGCCTGAACCCACATCAGTCACCCAGAGAGAGATCCTGCAGCACAAGGCATTACAGAGTCAACCAACTCACAGCTTCTTTTTAACCTCTGAACCTCAAGCTCAAGCTGCCGGTTTCTCCCATACACACACACACACACCTGCTGGAGTGCGGTCACGGTCACCTGGCTTCTCCAAAACAACAGAGATATCCTCTCAGGCCTGGCTCATCCACATAGCCAATCAGTTGCAGCAGATTGGTGGGGCATGCCTATCTCTGTCCCCTGATTTGTCTTTACTGCCCTTCTTTCCACAATCTGATCGGAAAAGGTAGGGGGATCGGAAAAGGGCTGAGAGGAAGAGGAAATGTGGAGGGGTGAAGAGTGCTAAACTAGAGTGTCGGAGAGTGGGAGAAGCGAAGGGTGGCACATCAGGGGTAAGGGGAGCAGCATCTGGCATGCCGCCTGCATCAGGGGGCCTTGGCATGCATCAGGGGGCCTTGGGCCTGTATCCTCTTATCAAGAACCTGCCTCTTATCCTAGCTCTTGTGGATGAAACATCAACCAACGATTCTAAGCCTAATAGCCTACTGTTGTTGATCTGAACTTGCTAAGCTTTTTCTAAACATTATGGCTTGAATGTGAATCACTCATCATAGAGAGGCTGTTTTCAGTGGCATCTTGATAGCAACTGTCATGACTCAAGGGTCAGAATCCAGAGCAGTCCCTGACAGCCCTAGCGTTTCAGTGTCTTTCGAGAGGCTGAATCTGACAAGTCAAGCAAGAAAGAGTCTTGTAGCACTAACTCTGCATTTCTACATCTACCAACTTGTATAAAGCCAGTTGGCTTGCAGTGGTATTTTTCGGTGACTATGAAGTGTACTGTACAGTATACATTATCACGTGGCATGCCTTGTGAGAAAACAGGTGGAAGGCATGTACAAAGTAACATATAAGAGCCCTGCTGGATCAGACCAAAGGCCCATCTAGTCCAGCTTCCTGTATCTCACAGTGGCCCACCAGATGCCTCAGGGAACACTCAGGACAACAATACCTATATCCTGTTGCCACTCCCTTGCCTCTAGTGTGTCAGAAATAGCCTACTTCTAAAACCAAGAAGCTGTTTATATTCATCATGGCTTGTAACCTGTGATAAATCTGAAAAAAAACCCTTTGAAAGCATCTAGGCCAGACCCCATCACCCCATCCTGTGGCAAGGAGTTCTACCAGAGGCGGAGGGAGGGTGCTGCGGTAGGTGGCAAGCATGACAGGTGACCGGCAGGCAAGCCCACGTGCTTTTCGGCCTTCTCACCCTCCCTTGTGCTTGGATCGTCCCTTAATGGAGCAATTCTGGGTGCTGGAAGGCGTGGCCGAGTGACACATGGGGGCGTGACGGCTGCGCTGGGGGCGCAGTGATGTTGCCCCGCCCCCAGGTGCACTGTGAGCCGGGAAAGGCTCTGAGTTCCACAAATTCATTACGCACTGCGTAAAGAAATATTTTCTTTTGCCGGTTCTAAGCCTCCTGCCACTCAATTTTAGTGGATGTCCCCTGGTCCTGGTGTTGTGCAAGAGGGAAAAGAGAAATAACAAACAGAGCCATTAACACAGAGACAAATAATGAATGGAAAAACTTAGGCTTAAGTTTCCCCATGAGATAGATTGCCTGGCTAGCAGAAGCCTTCTGCAGGGCCCTTCAGGGTCTTAACAGATTGTGATAATTAAAGTTAACCTTTATACCACACTACAGAACTCGCCTTCCCTTGCCAGAACTCTCAAGGCTGTAGACTCAGGTTCTGCAGTGTAGAGTGCTTAAAAGTGAACCAGCCTCTCACACGTTATGGCACCCTTCTCAAATCCTTCTCCCCCTGGGATCCCAAATATTGACAGGCTAGGTAATAATGTGAATCCTGTGTTCCTGCAGTTCTCACTCCACAGGATCCCAGAGGGGTTTACAGACTGCGAAGTGAAATGTATCCCTCACATTCCTGCAGGAACTTTTCTTGGCAGGGTCCTAGAATATTTATAGACCACTTAATAAGTGCCCTGCTAGCATTCTTTCCTCTTTGACAGGATTGTCAATCAGTAGAAGAAACTGCACCCTTCGCTATCCCCCTCTGGTTTGTAGAGTTATGCTGGTTTTCAGACTAATGTCAGCCCAAGTTGCTTTGGTGCCTGAAACATCTAGAGAGCACCGACAGCTACCAACAAGTATAGGGCACATGTAGGATTCCTGCATCGCTCCTCTTCATTGTACAGCCTCACTGATGGTGTAGGACTTCTGAGGAAATTGTGCCCCCTGGTTCAAACACATGATATGCAAACATGTAACTCTAGCCTACTGGCCCTTTTTGAAATGTAATACAGTAGTTGCTTCTGAAGGTGTTGATCAGGAGTGGAGGAAGGAGGCAAGCTTCACCACTTCTCTGCCCACCATCCCAATGGTCCTTCAATGGCTTTCCACCCTACAGCAGCTACTTCCATGCTGGACTCCTTTAGCAACGCTGAGGCATTTTCTGAAATTCACTGAAAGCAGAATTTGAAAAGAGGTTCCACACAGCACTTTAGAGTGCAATCCTAACTTGGAGTTAGGCCGGCACAGTTAGGCCAGCAAAGTTTGGCTGGCACAAGGGCCATCGTAAAGCATGTTTGGACCACGCTTGGAGTGAGGGAGGACGTCTGTGTGCTGGCCTCTCTGACTCCGAGAGTGCTCCAAACATACTTTACAGTGTCCCTTGTGCTGGCCAAACTGTGCTGGCCTAACTCTAGGTTAGGTTGCACCCTTAACATGTGACACCATTGTCCCAGCCTGTCCATTGTCTAGAGGTGGGTGGGTGACTATTTTTCTCAGGGTGGGTATATATACTGATCTGCAAAAATGATGAGAATGGAGAAAGATAAGAACTATCACGGACTTGGTTTCCTGCCAGAAAAGGTTCTCCTCAACCTCAAACAGCAGCAATTAATTAAAAAAAAATCCAAAGACAACCCCCTGCCATGATTTCTTCAAACAGAAAAAATCCTCCCCACCCCCAAGCAGCAATACGTTTGTAGTAATTAGCATGTTCTACAGTAGAAGAAATAGCACCCTCCACCCCCCCGCAGCCAGCAGAAATAGAATCTCTTCTGACCATCCTTGTAGCTGCTGTCTGCCAGCCCTGCTCCCAACGTGCTCTGGAAGGGGCCTCTGGACTCTGTTTGCCTCTGCACCAGCCTCCCTAGCCTTCAGAACTCCCTTTCCCCACCAATTTTTTTCCCAAAAATGCAAACTGCTGAGTTGGGAAAAGCAATGCCAACCCTGGCCTCCTTCTAGCTATGGGCCCGCATTGTCCAACAACCTCCCTCTCGCTGAGCACGATCTTCTTCTGGCCCAATCTTATCTGGGTCTTCCACTGAAAGAACTTGGGTTCCATTGATGAAAGCCCCATGCTATTAATGTGGCAGCCACAGTGAAGGTGTGGGGAACAGGGCCAGCAGAGTGAATGGCTGGTGACTGGAGCACCCAGCCACCCTGGTTGTTGGTACATTTGTGGTGAGGGTGGGTCATGGGTGGGGAGGATGACAATCAGGGCAGGGATCTAGGCCAGCCAGGAGCATGTCAGGGGAGGACAGAGAGAGGTTGGTGGCCACAGCTCTGCTGAAAGTGGCTAGGCCACTTTACCAGCCTCAACATGCCCCCTGGGGCCCACTTGGACTTCTGCCAGCCAAAGGGCTAGTGCAGATTTAAGTAGGACCAGCGGCGGCATTCAGCTGGTACGCTGGGCGGGACTTACCTTTGACCGGCAGTCCGCCCGTGGCG
>JAJKFI010012052.1:0-16922 GCA_029204185.1 Lerista edwardsae | reverse complement strand
CCATCGCTGCCTTTCACCCTCCCTAACTACAGTATGAATTATGTTGTGAGTGGAAGTATATTAAAAAAGTCTATCCCCCCAAGTGCACAAAGACCGTGAACCAACCAGAAGGTAGTTTTTAAATTCTCTCTCTTTTGAGTGATCAACTCTGCCCTATCTCCCAGTTCACACCTGTCATCGTTGTTCACAAGTGAGGTAAGTTTGCAGCAGTGTCACACACACATAATGAGCAGTGTATGCTCTCTGTTTGTGCAGGGTATCCGAGGCAATGTGACTAAGCCTGCTCTGAATGTCATGATGACACCAAGTCTGAAAATGTTACTTCTCCAAGCCTAGAGAGACACATGAAACAAAATTCGCCTTGAAGGGGGCCTTGTCTGTGGCGGCATTTGCAGATGATGTTTGTGAGCTTTGCCCTAATCTCTGAAATGTTGTATAATGTTTTTCTTAGCAATGAGGTGTGCAGGCTGGGCTGGAGGGGGAGGGTGAAGAGCAAAAACAAGGGTTAAAGGCTCAAAAGGCAAAGAAGCCCTGGAGTTTGTCAACTGTGTGTAACACCCATTGGCAAATGCACTTTGATACTTCATAGACAGGTAAATCTTTAGATTTTGAGCACCGACAGGATGATTCCACAGGGATGGGCTATGTGTGACTTTTCATTTTTGCAGAGTAAGGGCACAATCCTAGTCAACCTCCCAGCACCAACGTGAGGTGCTTTCCAGCAATGCAACTCTGAGGTGAGGGAACAAACATTCCCTTACCTTGAGAAGGCCTCAATGACTACTATTTCACCAAAGTCAATGAATAGTTAACACAACCCTGAATTACATTTTACAAATGGCTAGATCAGGGATTTCAAACATAAGGCCCACAGGCCAGAAGCAGCCCTCGGAAGCTCATTATCTGGCCGCTGTGACGATTGGTCTGTCCCAGTGCCGCCCTTTCAGTAGCACTGCTTCTGCTGAGGCTCTGGCAGGGAAAGATGGAAGGAGGCAGGTATTGCACTCTGGGGGTTTTCATTGAATTCCTGGTGAAATTCCACATCCAACGGTATACAGCATGATGGTATTATTCCTTAAAACAGCTATTTTAAAAACCGCAATTTTTACAAAAGAGGTTTTATTTTCAGTTTTTACTTTTTTGGCCATAACTTTTGATAGAATAGAAATATTACACTCCGGTTTTTTCATTGAATTCCGGGTGGAATTCCACATCTAAACAGTATACAGCATGACCATATTATTCTGTAAACTCGGAATTTGGGGTTCAGTGGTGAAATCCCCCCTGAAGATGGCACCTGGGGCGCTGTGCCCTCCACCCCATTGGTAGCTACGCCACTGAGCTAATGAGTTCCTAAGTAAGAAAAACATGCTTATTTCTGGCCATCTTTTGCTCAATGACATAATTTCCTGCTTAATGATGGCACATCTGGCCTTCGGCAGGCACCATGAATGCTATTTGGTTCACAGTATGAAATGAGTTGGGACGCCCCTGGGCTAGACTGTGTAGACCCAAATATTGACAGCAACATCAGAAATGTCATGTAGCGGGTACGCGGGGGTACGCGCGTACCTATTCCTAGGATTAGGGCTGGCCCTGCCCATTTGCCCGCCCACTCATCGACTCTGTTGGTGCTCCACTCCACCCCCTGCAACGTTTGAATTGCCTGCACATTTGAGTTGCCTGCACATATTCTCAGAGCCAGGCAGGCAGGCAGGCAGGCAGCGGAGCGAGGGAGACCGACGGCGGCAGCAGCATGAGCAGGTAGGCTGCCTGGGGCTCCCTCCAGAGGAGGCGTGGCAGTTCTGGGGGGGGGAATCGGTAGCCTGCGCAGCGGCCCCGGGGAAGGCCCAGGACTTCCGGGACTTCTCCCAGGCTGCCGTGCGGCCTACTGAGGAGGCGCAGCGGTTCCTGGGGGCAGTTCCTGGGTTCCGGCTATAACCGCACTTCTGGTGGGCGGGCCCTGACACAAGTGCCAATCAAAAGTGAGTACCTGTTGCTAAATCATTTAGATGCCATTACTGAGCAACATGCCTTGATTTCATGGCCTACAAAGCTGAAGCTAATCTGCTAAAGCAATGGTTTTCAACTTGTGTTCTAAGAAAACTTTCCCTAGAAGCTTAACAGGAGGTTCTTCAATTAGAACAATAATTGTGGAGAAGCTTTCAGAAAAGGCAATTTGCCCATCACTATTGTTTTTCCTTTACCATATGTAACCTCAGGGGAGTGGTATGTGTATTCCAGGGCATGTTTTCAAGTCATGTGGACCAATTGTGAGACCCACTTGGCCTGGCTAGAGCTATGTGGGCTATAGGACATACCCTTTAATTCTCTTTAGCTACTACAGTGGTTCCATGACAGGTGTGCAGGGATATGTTCGCAGATATATCCGGAAAGCATGATCTGAAAGTAGAAAGTTTAAAATCCACTGCACTGCAGTAAATGTAAGTGGTTGGATTGACTCCATAAGAATTGCAATTTATTTCATGTTTGGGGTACAAATGAAATGGTGGTTCGGTGGAAGGAGTGAAGCGCTGTCAGCAGAGCATCGCTGGACCCCTGGAACATTAACATTAAGTGTGAAATGACAACTCCAGCTGCACCCCCTGCACCATTTTCAACACGCACGCATGACTAATGAAATTCCATGGGTGGAATCGCCATGGGGGCACACTAGGACTCGTGCACAAGTCAATTCATGAGTGGGTGGAGACTTGAGAATTGACTCAAATTTTGAGACTCATTCCCAACACTGGGAAAGACTTTGGTCTCCCCACTGGTGCTCCAGGAATATGTGAGTATGCGTACTGCCAGAGCACCTTTTACAGCTGTGCTTATTGCTTTATGGCAGTCAGCAGCAAAATGACCGTTCCACAGCTAACTAGACCCATCAGAATTGGGCTGTTAACATGCCATGTGAAATCAACTTAAAAATAATCAGTTGCCCAAAACAGAGGTTGATCTGAAAAGGATTTCTTTAAAAAAAGGGAAAAAAAGCAACATGAAGTCAAGGAGATGTATTCTTCCAGTGAAGACTGGTGTGAACCTTTCGACCTTTAAGATCTCCTTCATCAAGTGCTATCTCAAGCTACAGGAAAATTGCTGGCTGCTCTGTAAATGAGTCACTGGAGATGGAACATATATGAAATCAAACACCTGTTCAAGTGTTGGAGCAAAATTAAGACATATGCCCAGGAAACACTGAACATTGCAGCAGGGGTGGGGCAGACTCATGAACTCAGTAAGCTGGATCGTGGGTTTGGAAATCAGTACCAAGGTTAAATGAAATTGTTCTTTGTTTTTTCAGTGGTCAGTTTCAAGAACAATGCCTGGCAAGTGTAGTGGGTCAGAATGACACATTTCAGCCCATGAATGGGGAACAGCTCAGTGCCAACCCTGTCCCCACCCCCAACACAGGACTATTAGGACATGCTTTGCAACATGGATCCTACAGCTCAGAAGGGCTGACACTGCACTGCAACTGTGCAAAAGCAGTAGTGCAGGCATGCTGTCCTTGTTGATCCTCTTTCCATGCCATGTTGTTACAAAAGAGAATGCACCAGGCAAGATACTGCTTCAAGAATTGCTTGAGCATGACAGGTTCAGTAGAGGCTTCTCACTTTGGATGCAATGAATCTCCTCTGATTCCTGTACTAGAGTCAGAGCCAGCCCATCCATGAATCCAACTGGAGCAGTTGTGACAGGTAGCAGGCTGGTGAGGAAAGCCCGTCCTTTTCCAACTGTATTACTTGCCTCCATTGCTCCTCCTCATCCTTTCACTCCCTGGGTTGGAAAAGGAAGAGGGAAGAAAGAGGAATAGAAGAGGAAATGTGCGGGAGGGGAGTGCTCAACTAGAACACTGGATAGTGGGAGGAGCAGAGGCTGGTTCATGCAGCAGTTCTCTCTAGCCATGGATTTGCTACCCATGGATGCATTTATCCATGGAGAGCAGGATAGCCACCCCCCTCTCTGCATTCACGGGGTGTTCTTGGCTATCTGCAGCATTATGAAGGTCTCTGCTGCATTCAGAATGGCAGCAGAATACTTCAGAAGCTTTCCACCATCATTTTAAAGCCACCTGTGCAATTCTTGGGTGCCATTTTGAAGGTCTCTGCTGCGTTCTGAGGGTCTCCACTGCATTCAGAATGCAGTGGAAACCCTCAGAGACTTTCAAAATGGGGCCCACAAATAGCGGGGATAGCTTTAAAATAGCCATGGGACGCTTCGAAATGTTGTGGGATAGTTTCTGAAGGTCTCTGCTGGCATCCTGAAGCGATCCATGCCATTTTGAAGCTTCCCATGACCATTAAAGCTACCTGTGCTATTTGTGGGCGCCTTTTGAAGGGCTCTGCTGCATTCTGAGGCTCAACTTTGGCCTGATCCAGCAGGGCTCTTATGTTCTTATGTTGGCAGGTTAGTTAGCAGCAGGTCTCCTGCTGGCACCTCCCCCTACTGTCATTGATCCTATAGGATCAATGACTTCCTATCTGTGGATTTGGGTTTCCAGAATTCTAACCTAGGAAATACCAACTATAGTTGGGTAAGGGGAAGAGCATGCCATCTCAGGGATCAGGAGGCCTTGGGAGGGCACTGACTACAGTAAAGTACTTCAAAAAGAGGTCCTACTGTTGTGTATTTGGAGTGTTTATAGCAGAGTTGGGGGCTTGTGGACCCATTTAGCGCTTGCCTAGCGCGATCGGAGCGGAGGAACGAAGCGATCGCTACATTTCAATAACAAAGTCTTTTATTGGTTACAGTAGCGATAGTTAGAAAGTGAGAAGTTCTATTTGCCGGTCAGCGAAAGCCGGCGAAGGCTTGCCGCGTACAAGCGGCTTTTCAACGCATGTTGTTACATTCTCAGTTACAGTCTCAGTCTCAGTTTGCAGTGCGCACACAGTAAAAATATAAGTTATATAGGAACAAAGGGGTGTAGCCAGAGCATATCTGGTAGGTGGATACCTGAAGACCCTTGTGCCCCATGTTAACCAATGGGGTGACCCTTTGAACATCATGATCTCATGAGAAAGTGGATGTTTGCTAGCCAGCGCTTCCCGTGAGAAACATTGCCTGCTTCTGTTACACTATCTAAAGGGAGTTCAGCTACTGTGTAGCAGGTTGCACTAACAAGCTGGGAAGCTGACCACCTCAAGGACACGCAGGTGCTCTATCTGATCTGGAGACGAAGAGACGGAATGCCGGTTTCCACCAGTTCTGGAGTGTGTGGTGTGAAACTGCAACACTACTACCCTAACAAACAGCACACACCTTCAGACACATCACACTATCCATATGCTTCAGGAAATACTTTAATATCACTCCTCCTCTCTACAATAATAATCTCCAATTTCTAAGTGCTCAGTTTTTTTAAGCCCCTCAAAACCTTTACTGCTGCAAGGTTTAATAGCTTCTTGTGAGTTATAATTTAATTATAGTTTATATATTATTTACTTCTTGCATATTGCTTATCATAAACTATAGTTATAATACTATTTTTAGTTCACAAAACCCAAGGCCACAATAAATCTTGGTCTTTAAGTTGCTCCAAGACTTTGCTGTTTATTTTGCAATAGACTAAAAAAATGACTGCTCCTCTGGAATCGGTAATTTCATTGTTTATACAGATTTTCAGTCCTTCATTTCAAGCATTTTGGATTGGCTGTCTTTTATTTTGATTGGTTGTTCCACATAACATTTCATCCCACTTGTTGCAGTGGTTTGGAGTGAGCAATTTGATTGGTGCAAGTCATGTGGCGGTACCCCGCCACTACATAAATGTCCCATTAAGCTACATGATAATTTGAGAATATCATAGTGTAGGTGGCTCAACCCAACTTCCAAAATGACACAAAAAGGTGGGGAGGGGGTTACCTGAATATTATGTTCTTTAAGACCAAAACATTTCCAGAAATCTCAGAAAATATTTTGCACATGCTCAGAGGCAATCCTCGGTCTCTCCCGTCTGGCTTTTTACAAAAGGACAGCATAGGAAACGGTTACAGAGCTAACCGTTGGCAATCCTTGCCAAATCAGATTAAGCTTTGCTTTGGTGACAGACGGATTACTCTGTTTACTGATGTCCGACGGAAACTGCCTGAGGGCTTGTCCCGGACGGTGCCCCGCAAACCGCCGCTACTCCCGAGAAGGTGCTGAATCTGCAACTTGCAGCTGCTGGACAGCGGCTATTCCTGGCTCCCCCGCCCGCCTAGACAGGTGGGCCAACGAGGAGGGGGCGGCGGGCGGCTGAGAGCCTTATAAACCCCCTGCCCCGATCCTGCGAAGAGCAAAGCGCGAACTTCTTCCAGTGCTGAGCACCGCGAAAGGAGCCCCCGGCACCCCAGTTCCTTCAGGGCCAGCGACCCCCGCCCGAGGCCTCCACCCCACCGGACGCGCTACCCCGCCACTGGCTGCGCCCCCGAACGACGCCCATGTCCGACCAAGAGGCCGCCCCGTCGGAAGCCCAGGCGGCTGCAGCAGAAGCTGAACCTGCGCCTGCTCCTGAGCCGGACCCTGCAGCAGCAGAAGCAGCAGCAGGAGAGGCAGCCCCCGTCGCTGCCGAGCCTCCTGCCCCGGCCCCAGCTCCGCCACCGCAGAGCGCCCCCGCTCCAGCGCCGAAGAAGAAGTCCAAAGAAGGTGAGGGCAGGAAGACGGGCTGCTGCGGGAGGGCGGAGAAGGGGCACAGAGCGGGAGGGAGCACGTGGCTTCTTCCCTCCAAGCGCGGTGGGGCGGGGGCGCGCGCGTGGGTCGGCGAGCTGGCGGGAGGCCGCTGGTCCGCAGTGGGGCGATTTTCGGTTGCCCTCGGGACTGGCTGACCCGTCCGTTTTCAGAACGTTGGCCATGGTTTGAGCGAAGCGTCACTTCCTGCGGGGAGCCTTCTGAAAAGAGAGAAAAGGCTCTGGTTTCCAGGCTTTGCACGGCCTCTTTGACGGGATCTGCTCAGGGATCTCGCTCGTGTTTTCTGGTTTGGCCTTTAGAAAAAAGAACACAGAAAGAGAAGAAGCCTTAAAACTCGCCTGGTCACAATTTATTCTGACCCTCACATTGGGATTACAAATTTTCCTCAGGGCCACTGCAAAGAGAGAGAGAGAGAGACCCATATGATAATCTTAGGGGGAAAAACGCTTGATAAAGCACATCAAACCCTTCTTGACCCAAAGATTGGGTTGGGTAAGGGATAATAATAGTGCTTAACATCGGTATTGCGCTTTCTGAGTGTGCAAATTGCTTCATGATGAGTACTACCTTGGTGCATAATACTTGGTGCATAATACATACTATCTTGGTGGATAAAACAGTCCTTTATGGGTGAGAAAGTCCTGTGTTGTTCCATTGCAGCTCACTCACTGCAGCTGAGTGAGCTGCCAAAGACCACCCAGCAAGTTGATGGCAGAAGCAGGATTCAAATCAGGAAGGGCCTGATTCTCGGCACAATTTTTCGCTGCCTAAATTCCATCAGGACTGTGGGTGTAGATGTGGCTACTGGCCCAGCCATGAGGCAACCGGTGTCAGCGGTGGATTTGGGATGCCTGTCACTTGGAGCGTGCCCCTGCCTCCACCCAGCGCACCCTAAAAGCAAGTGAAAATCAGACCATCTGCTTCCCCCTGCACTCTATCCTCCCAGAGAATGTATACAGTTTAAAGGGAATGTGTCCTTTTAACCCTTAAGCCCCATGAAAGGAAGGAGCACTTTGCGATCCCTTCCCTTGATCTTTACTTGCATGGCATATAAAGTTTAAAAAGTTGCATTACCTTTAAACCCTGTGCAAGCACAGAGCAAAAGCAGCAGGGTAGCACAGCTGTTCCTTTCTAAAGGAAACACATACCTTTAAATTGTAAGCTGTCAGCGAGAAGACTCAAGTATAATCATATCTAAATCATGAAGTGGTTTTGCATAGGCCTCAGCCTGTCCCTCAGACAGTCCCTCAACCTCATAATGCATAATAAATACCACTGGTTTATTTAATAAAGCTATAAAGGTGAGATAGGGACATGGTGGCGCAATGGGTTAATTCGCTGTTGCTGGGCTTTCCAACCGGAAGGTTGGGAGTTCAAGACTGCTCGACGGAATGAGCTCCTGTTGCTTGTCCCAGCTCCTGCCAACCTAGCAGTTCGAAAGCACCTAAATGCAAGGAGATAAATAGGGACCACTTCGGTGGGAAGGGAACGGCATTCCATGCGCTACGGCGTAGAGTCATGCCGGCCACATGACCACGGAAGCTTGTCCTCAGACAAAACGCCGGCTCTACAGGCTTTGAAACGGAGATGAGCACCGCCCCCTACAGTCAGTCACGACTAGACCATTTGGTCGTGGGGAAACCTTTACCTTTTTAAAGGTGAGATAGTGTTTGTGATTCTCTTTGAATACTTGGGGAAAGCACAGTATAGATGGAAATTTGCAAACTATCATGCAAAGGGTGAACTGTGGCTGTGCATTATCTAATCTGTCTAAAGGCGCAATCCTAACCTGGAGTTAGGCCTGCAAAGTTTGGCTGGCACACCGTAAAGTATGTTTGGACCATGCTTGGAGTTAGACAGACCAGCACGCAGATGTACACCATCCTCCCTGATTCTGAGAGTGGTCCAAACGTGCTTTACAGTGTCCCTTGTGCCAACCAAACTGTGCTGGCCTAGCTCCAGGTTAGGATTGCACCCTAAATCTGAAAGAAAAATGCTGTGGATTAGCACAGCACAAGGGTTGGATGTGTGGGGACTGAGGGGAAATTGTCTATTAATGCATTTGCCTTTGGGAGGCAGGATGCCCTGGTGCACCGATGAATCTGACAGTGGATGATGTGAATGACAGCTCTGTGACTTTGACGTGGGATGCACCAGAGCAGGTGGGCCCCTCCGGCCTGGATGGATACATAGTGGAATACTGCAAAGACGGAAGTAGGCTTGGGCTTTCCTCCCTTGTAAGCATGAAGAGCTGCATGCATTTGTGTGGAAAATAGCATCATGTGTTTGGTATCACTGCTTCTCCTTGTTGGTGTTTCTGCTGCAACCACAATCTGGAAAAAAAGCGTACTGGCCTTCGTGTGGTGAACTGTGAAATGGTAAATACTGTTAAGCAGCTGTGCAGAGATGGACATGCCTGCTGCCTTTCGCATACCAAGGATACACTCTGAGCTCAAGCTGAGGCAAGCTTTGAATGCTGGAAGTCGCAGGCCATAAGGCTCCAGCCTCTGGAATTTGATGTGGGTCCTCGTCTTTTCAGAGACCTTAGGTGGAAAGATTTTCCCCAGAGCCTCTTCTGTTGGAGTGTTGCAGTGGTTTTATTCGACTGCTGAAAAACAGAATTGGCATGCGGGAGCATATACTAAACATGCAGCTGCCTTGGGGACATTAGTAAAAGGTGGGGTATACATATAAAAAACAAGCAAACCAGTACCATAGTCAAAGGGAAGGGTGACGCAGTAAGTACTACAGGTGCTACAATGCACTGTGTAAGCATCAGAGCCAGCTTACACAGAGCATTGTAGCACCTGCAGTACTTAAAATGCTACTCCCCTCTGGCTATGTTACTGAAGCAATCAAATGAGTACCTCCTGTGGAATAAATAATTCAAAGCAGAGAAGTTGCTTTCTGTCCAGGAAGTGACAGCACGCAGCTTCTTGTATATGACATCATTCACATGTAAGAACATGGAGGTGGTAGAATGGCTATTTCCTGTTTCTAGCATATTTGCTGCCAAAATTTATTGTAAGAACGTAAGAACATAAGAAGAGCCCTGCTGGATCAGGCCAAAGGCCCATCTAGTCCAGCTTCCTGTATCTCACAGCGGCCCACCAGGTGCCCCAGGGAGGCATGAGACAACAAGATGCTTGGATCCTGTTGCCACTCCCTTGCACCTGGTACTCTGAAGTAGCCTACTATTAATGTAAGGAGGTTGCCCAACCCGTCATGGCCTATAGCCCACGATGGACCTTTCCTCCAGAAATCCTTCTAATCCCCTCTTAAAGGCATCCAGACCAGATGCCATCACCACCTCCTGTGGCAAAGAGTTCCACAGATTAACTACCCGCTGGATAAAAAAGTACTTCCTTTTATCTGTTTTAACTCTCCCAACCCTCAGTTTTAGCGGATGCCCCCTGGTTCTGGTGTTTTGAGAGAGGGAAAAGAACATCCCTCTATCGACTCTATCCCTTCCGTGCATAATTTAGCAGGGTAGGTGCTACAGTGCCATGGAATCTGTCAAAGACTTCCATTCTGAGCAAGTTCCTTCCTTGGAGCACCAAAGATTATACAAGGCACAGTCGACTGATTCCTTATATTGTGGAACCGGTGGTTGAGTTTATATGAATACATACATTTTAAAGGCTGAATATTACAAGAAACAGATACCAAGCTTGTGAGCACTGTGTTTTATAGACTAGTAATAGATTGATCACATTATGTCCTGAGTGGGTTTTTTTTTTATCACGAGTTTGCCCTACACAATGAGTATACTATTTCAATAATAAATAATGGGTGATGTCTACTAATTTCAAATGACATTGCCGATCGCTGTGAACAATTTATATGATCCATTTCCATTTGAAAAATCTGATTATTTTTAGTGGATTGATTGGTTGGGGGCATCTGGTGGGTAACAGCTGGATGAGTAATTCCTCATAAATAAATGATTTGAGTTTAGCAGTGTTTCCTGCTTGCAGAGTACATTTTCTATTCCAAATTGTTTGTTGAATATTTTATTCAATCCAGTTTCAACCTGCATGCATGCATGATCATTCCTCATGGTGTATTTGGAAGGCTATTGTCATAAGGTAGTGTTTCGCCTAAGAGCCCAACCCAATCAACCCCCATGCCAATGCAGCTGTGATCCCAGAGTGCTTGCAGCATCCTGTGTGGGGGGAGTGGAGTCCCAGATGTCTCATCGGGGTAGGGAACATTGGTTCTCTTGCCCAGGGGTAAACCTCTGCTGCCCAAATGGGGTTAATCGGGACCTGCACCAGTTCTTTTGTTGTCTTTTGCAAGGACCTAGGAAGGCAGATCAAGGCCAGGAAGGGGGATAGGATATTGGCGGCCCAGCTGCTACATACCATTCCCCTCCCTGCCCTGGTCTCCATGTCCTGCGCTGACTTACTGGCACTGATGCATGACCATTTGTGGCAGTGGCTCAGCTGTTCAAAATGGCATTTGTCATTTGCAAGAGCCATACAGCACACTGTGATGCTGAAATGTGAGTTCCAGCAGCACAGAAGGCCAATAAGCTTGGGCATAATTGGATGGCTTTTGCCTTTGTAACCAATGGCATAATTAAGGGTGCAGTTCTAACCCACTTTCCAGCACAGGAAAAAGGGCAATGCAGCTCTGAGGAAAGGGAACGAGCATTCCCTTACCTTGAGGAGGCTTTTGTGGCTGCTACTGCACTGCAGAATGCAGAACAGGCCCCATTGGAATCGCTATGTCAGTGCTGGAAAGTTGGTTAGGCTTGTGCTCTAAGTTCAATTAAAGCTTGCTTTTGTGGTAGTTAGAGGCTATTGACCTTAAGCCAAGAAAGGTTTGCTGTCAGTGTAGCCCAGGGGTTTCCAAACTACGCCTTTGGCGCCACATCCAGCTCGCCACAAGATTTTATCCGGCCTGCAGCAACTTAAAATATTTTACATTTTTACTCATTATATGATTTCTCAGTTTAAGCACTGCATTTTGTGAATGTCACATTTCTCTTTTGTTCTGAATCATATGCTGATTACAAAAAAGATCCAAGTAAAACTTATTCAGTCATGTAAATTTCATTCATTCATTTATAAAACTTATTTTTTTGGCCTGTAAAAATCTGTAAAATATAGGATGTGGCCCTCCTACTAAAAGTCTAGAGACCCTTGGTGTAGCACAAATGTTCACAAACACAAGTCTGGCACAGTCATAGCATAGACATATCCAGATGTTGCCAAAATAGTGTTCCATCTCCAGTAGGGACAGACAGAATATCAGAATATCTGCTATACATGATTTTGAACTTTGAAGGCTAGAATAGATTGCAGCCTGACTGCCGTTCCAAAGCTGGGACAGTGCTGACAGTCTGGATGCTATCCCAGCAGCGGCCATCGCAAATGTGCTGCAGGCCACCCGTGCTGGTGTGGAAGTCAGTCAGCGCAAGTCAGCACCACAGCAAGTCAGTAAACCACCGCTTGGTGGGAAGGCGTTCCAGGGCAGAGGAAAGGCAGGGAGGAGTAAAACTACGTAGGTGGAGGAGGGCATTCCTGGGGCAGCTCAGGAGAAGGTGGCAGGGGCTGCTGCCAGATCATATCCTCCCTCCCGAGCCTTAGAGCTTGACTTGGGTCTTCTTGGTTCTGCGCCAGCTACATAGCTAAATAGCTGGCGCAGATCCAGTTAGTCCTATCAGAGCATCTAGGGCTCTGATGGGGTAGAGGTGACCTCTGGCTGCTTCCCCAGCCTCGCAGGATACAGTGTCACTGCTGCATCATGGTGCAGAGGCTGGGGTTAGGATTGGACCCTGAATCTCATTCCTGAGACAGAACAGGGTGGACTCCGGATAAATGCATTTTACAGGTACAGAGCAGTTTCTCCTTTTCTTTTTACAATTGTTCTTTGCCAAAGCGGGCTCCTCTCAGTCATGTGTTTTATCTATCGTGTAATTTTGTTCTAGCTTCAGACTGGGTGGTCGCCAACGAGAAGCCCTTCCTTTCCACCCGCTATGTCATCCGCAATCTAACCCCTGGAGATAAACTTCTCATTGGTGTGAAAGCTGTGAAGGGTGATGGAGTTAGTGACCCAGTGGTTCTGGACCAGCCACTCCTCATTAGAGAGATTCTCGGTATGTATCTTCAGTTAAAAGATCTAAGGTAACAGAACATTATAATACTTAGCATTTGGCCAGTGCCGAGTGTCCAAAATGCTCCACACGGATTATCTCATCCTATTCGTTACAACAACCCTATAAGGTGAGTATTAATATCCCCCATATTGCAGAGAAGGCTGAGAGGCCGTAGCTTGCCTAAGGAGTTCATGAGATATGCCTAAGAGATAAGATACGAATCAGGGCCGTCTTGATTCATAGGGCAGCCTTGGGCAGTGCAATCCTAACCAATCTTTCCACACCACAATGCAGTTCTCAGGATTACTTTAAGCTGTAACCCAAAAGTATTTTTGAGACTTTCAACTCCAGCAGAACAACTGAAAATGAATCCAGCTGCCCAGAGGTGGATTTAGGTGGACTAAGGCTATGGAATCAACCCAAAGTCATAAACAAAGTGAAGGGACTGGAGACCAGACCAATTTGAATTCATAATATTCATGCCCTGAAGTGAAAAGCTGTGCTGGATCAGTACTTTTGGTTCCTGAAATAAGCCCCAGGCAGACATGTCTGCAGTGCTTTCATATGCACAAATTGGAAGAGGAGCCTGACCTGAAAGTCCCAAGTGCATTACAGCACTGCCTTTCATGGTGTCAGCTGCTAATAACATTGCTGGGTCAGGTACTAGAGTATTTGCATCCTGGATTATTCTGTACTGGCCAGATGGGTCCCAGAGTGCAATCCTAACCTGGAGTAGGCCGGCATAATCTAAGCCAGCAAAGTTTGGCTAGCACAAGGGCCACCATAAAGTGTGTTTGGACCACTCTCGAAGTCAGGGAGGATGGCTCATGTCTGTGTGCTGGCCTCTCTGACTCCGAGGGTGGTCCAAACATTCTTTATGGTGTCCCTTGTGCTGGCCAAACTTTGTTGGTTTAGTTTATGCTGGCCTAACTCAGTTTAGGTTTGCACCCCCAGTCATTGGCGTCTCTGGATGTTCATGTCAGGTTTTCCTTTGTTGCATCCAAGTCATTTTCATCCCACTAGAACTGAGAAACAAACCCCATGTTATACACCCTAAGCCTCTTATCCCAGCCCCAACCATACCTTTGCATTTTAAAAATAAAGTGCATCTAATATAACTATACCAGTGGTGGGATTCAAATAAATTAACAACCGGATCTATGTCCTCCTTTCTTTGTACTACTTCTTACTACAGCACTACTTTTTGTATATCAATAAATTAGCAACCGGTTCTGCAGAACTGGTGAGAACTGGCTGAATTCCACCACTGAATTCCACCACTGAATTCCACCACTATATTGGGACACAAATGTCCAGGACACAGAAAGAAGACACAAGTGTCCAATACCTGGATGCTTGTACTGGGATACTTGTCAGTGACACAATGGTCCTATCACTGCTGCATCATTGGAAGCGATATGATAATCGTACGATAATGAGTATTTTGTGCTTCTTCATTCCATCCCATCTCATTTTTTTAGCCATGGTCATTGGTTTGAATGTTGTGATGTGCTTTGGAATCTGTATGTCAATGTCTTCTCCAGCAAGGGCTGGAGCTGAATACATTCTGAGCGCAGCTTTTCCTGTCACTATGTGACAAGCTGCCAAAATTTCTCCATTTTTACATGAATCTGAAAGGTTCAGGTGCCCTGCCTAGCCACCCTGTCCCTCGTGCCTTCATTTCAAGTTATAGCAAGGGTTTGTGTGACCTTCACTGCATCTTTATGAGCGCTTTGGACAGCCTTCTCAAGATATTCCTCCTCCTATGCCGTGCTATGATATGCAAGTATCTTGTGCGGAGTGTGAAATGCCAAGACCCTGCGTAACCTGGGCAGAAGGGTTGCACTTCAGACTAGCCTAATTTCTCTCTCCACTCTGAAGAGGAATTATTTTTAGACAAACCTGTTGATGGAAAATGATGGATGCTGGTGGGGAGCATCTTTCTTCGTCGGTCAAGTCTGTAACTGGCTTCCCAGCTGTGGTGCAGGCATGTAACTGCGCTCCTCTAGCATGAATTGTGACTGAATTTGCTCCATTAAGAGAAGTGCTGGGAGGAACACAGCAAAGCATCTATCACTGTTTTGAAAAATGTGTAGGCAGTGAATTATAATCTAAGAGCTCAATTCGAAGCTATGCTGGGATAGCGAGGCTGGTGGGCCTGCGCTATATCAAGCGCAGCTTTGGTGCACTGGGGAACCTCCCTGGGGCAGGGGCACATTCATGCCCTTGCCCCAGGGGAGGCTCTAGCCCAGCGGCATCATGCTGCTGGAACGCTGGGCGGGAGGAACGGGGGAGCGGGGAGGATGAACGGGGGAGGAACGGGGGAAGACAGCGAAACAGACCGGTACGCAACGGGCGGGCTGCCGCTCACCCGTTCTTCCCGCCCAGCGTTCCGGCAGCATGACGCCGCTGCTCTAGCCTCTATGGTCTTCTTGGATCTGTGCCTGTTAAATAGCAGGCACAGAGCCAAGGAGGCCACACGGCCCGAATTAGGCCCGCATGGCCTGGGGACGGAGGCTTAGATACGACCTAATGGCTGCATTCCAACCCCACCCCCTTCCTGGCACACTTACTGGCACACTTACCCCGCCGAGTTCCTCCCATCCGCTCGCCCTCCCTCCTCCCAGAACTACCCTTGTGCTAACCAAGTTTGATTGGTGCAAGGGCAGCACAGTAAGGCCTTAGGCTGGCACAACTGGCCCCCATCCCAACACAGATTTTCAATAGTTCATTAGAGTTGTGTACAGTTCCCACATGCTTCAAAGTTTCCATCGTCACCCCAGTTCCTAAGAAATCTTCCATCAGCGGGCTGAATGACTATAGACCTGTTGCCTTAACATCTGTGGTAATGAAAGTCTTCAAGAGGCTGGTGCTGGCCTATTTGAAGGACATCACTGACCCACTGTTAGACCCTCTCCAATTTGCCTATCGGACTAACAGGTCAGTGGATGACACTGTCAATATGGCTCTGCACTATATTCTGCAACATCTGGATTCTTTGAGGACTTATGCACAGGTTCTTTTTGTCGATTTCAGCTCAGCATTTAATACTATTGTTCCATCTATTTTGTATTCTAAATTGATTCACCTTAATGTACCTGCCCCTATCTGTCAGTGGATATCCAGCAGCAAGTGAGGCTGGGGAAAATTACATCCAATACTTGTATAATTAGTACGGGAGCTCCTCAAGGGTGTGTGCTTTCTCCACTGCTTTTCTCCCTTTATACTAATGACTGCACCTCAACGGACCCCTCTGTCAACATTATGAAGTTCGCAGACGATACAATGGTCATTGGTTTCATCAGAGACAGTGATGAATCTGCATACAGACGGGAAGTTGAACAACTTGTTTTGTGGTGCAGCAGAAACAACTTAGAACTTAATTCACAAAAAACTGTGGAGATGATAGTAGACTTTAGAAGGCACTCCTACACTTCCACTTTCTATCCTAAGCAGTACGGTTTCAGTGGTGGTGTCTTTCAAGTTCTTGGGTTCTATAATTTCACAAGACTTGAAATGGTCAGCTGACATTAACAGCATTATTAAAAAGGCTCATCGGAGGATGTACTTTCTGCGACAACTCAAAAAATTTAATCTGCCACAGGAGCTGCTAATTCAATTTTACAGAGGTATTATCGAATCTGTGTAATTCTATAACTGTCTGGTTTGGTACAGCAACCAAGCTGGACAAATAAAAGCTCCAGAGGACTGTCAGAACAGCAGAAAAAATAATTAGAGTTGGCCTGCCCTCAATAGAGGATTTATATATTGCTTGGGTTAAAAAGAGTATTGCTACAGACTCTCTTCATCCTGGTCATAACTTGTTTGACCTTCTTCCTTCTGGACGCAGATATAGGACTCTGTATACCAAAACATCCAGGCACAAGAATAGTTTTTTTCCTTGTGCCATTAAATTGTTGAATTCATAATTAAGCTGAGACGACTTTGTAGTAAATATTGAGGCAGTGTTTTATCTTGAATAATGCCCTTATTTGTTTCTTTGTGTATTTATTGTTTAGTGTTACGAGTTATTGTTGTATGTAAGTAGCCATTAGCTGAAACCAAATTCCAAGTATGGCATTCATACTTGCCAATAAAATTATCTATCTATCTATCTATCTATCTATCTATCTATCTATCTATCTAT
>JAJKFI010012051.1:21924-33772 GCA_029204185.1 Lerista edwardsae | reverse complement strand
TGATTGATTGATTGATTGATTGATTGATTGATTGATTGATTGATTGATTGATTGATTGATTGATTGGGGTCATGGAATTGAAAAGATAGAAGACCACTGCTTTAAAGGGTTAAATAGCCACCTTTGGGGGGTGCCATTTCCACCAGGAAAATGGCCATACTGTGACCCCAATCCAAGCAGTGCAGACCTATTAAGAAAAGACAAAACAAAAGCAAAACCCAAACTGCATGTCATGTGGCGTAAATGTAATAAATGGGTCAAGTCTAACGTTTAGCAAGGAAGGACAGCAGGAACTTTGACACTTATCTTAAGGATCAAAGAAGGTGAAAGAAGTCCTTAACCCAATTGCAGGCTCTTCAGGGCTTTAATACCAGCACTTTAACAGAGCTTGGAAATAAATGGGTAACCAATGAGGTTGGTAAAGCATTAACGAGATATGCGCCGATCACAATGTTTTGACCACAATCTGGCTGCTACATATCAACTGGAGATTTCCAAACTGTCATTAAAGGCAGCCCTGTGGAAGGAGCATGATGCCCAGCGCATACTGGAAGTGGATTCTGCTATGTCCTAATACTGCCTTGGTTTTATTGTTTTTAACTGGACAGTGGTGTCATAAATATTATGCATAAGTATTTGTGATTGAAGGGAAGAGTATGGACACAATGCGGCCCAAATGAAGCACTGTTAAGTCCCTGGCTTAAAAACATGCACTGAAATCAATGGGTCATAGAAGTGCTTTCTTTTGGTTGGGTTGTGCCCTACACTATCTACACTATCTACACTATCTAGAATTACATAAGAAAAGCCCTGCTTGATCAGGCCAAAGGCCCATCTTGTTCAGCAACCTGCCTCTCAAAGTAGCCCACCACCTGCCTCTAGGAAGTCATCAAGCCGGAAAGAAGGGCAGGCCCCTCTCCTGGCATTGCCATTCAGAGCCCTACTGCCATCAAAGCTAAGAAATGGCAATACCCATCTTGACTAGCAGCCACTGATAGACCTGTACTCCATGAATTTGCTCCCTTTTAAAACCAACCAAGTTATTAATCATATCCATGTCTTATGTCAACAAATTCCACAGATTAGTTATGTGCTATGTGAAGTACAGGTGTGCCCTTGTATCCACTGATTCAGTATCCACAGTTTTAGTTATCCACGGATACCAAGGATACTGGGTCAACTATTAAAAAAGATTGGGAAAAATTAAACAAATCTCTTTTTTTACCTTGTTGCAGCAAAACCACAGATGTTCCCCTATCTCTAAAAAGGCATCCCCAGTATCCACAGTTTCAGGAATCCACTGGGGGTGGTGGTTCTGGAAAGAAACCCCAGTGGATACTGGGGCATGCCTGTATCTCTTTTTGTCCATTCTAAATCTCCCGCCAATAAGTTTCATTGGAAGACTCCTGGTTCAGGGAGGGGGGAGACAAACAGACCTTCTCTCTAGTCACTTCTTCTACACCATGCATAATGTTATAAGCTTTATTCATGCCCTCCCTTAACTGCCTTTTTTCCAAACTAAAATTACCCAAGCATTGTAGCATTACCTCATTAGGAAGATGCTTCAGTCCTTAAATCATTTTGGTTGCCCTCTTTTACACCGTTTCCATCTCTAAAAGATCTCTAAAAGATCCTCCTTAAGGTATGGCAACCAGAACAATGCACACAGTTCCAAATGTGGCTTATTATTATATCTACTATATGTGGGACTTTTCATTTTCAGATAGGTAGCTAATGAAAGAATACCTAGCGAACATGGGTATTCTATTACAGTGGTATTCAAACTTTTTAGACTGGGACCAACTTTTCAGAATGGCACTCATTTTGAGACTTACCGGAACTGATGCCATTAACTTGGAAGTGATGTTGTGGCAGGAAGTGACATCATCAGGCAGGAAGTGCTCTCATTGTAGCATAATAAAATGACACTCCTGAAATGCAAATTGGCATTCTTGGACTGCAGCAATTGTACAACCATGAAACATCCCCAACAGAAAGCAAGATTAGGACAAAATATTATATAAAAGCAATGAACTAAAAACAGAATTAAAAAAAAACCTTACTTGAAAATTCGAACTGTAACACTCACAAAAGGAATATAACAAGAGAAAGGCGTACAGTTTCCAAGATGGCTGCTCCAAGCTTTCTGTGACCCACCTGACATCAGGCCCCGACCCACCAAGTGGGTCCCGACCCACAGTTTGAATAACACTACTCTATTACATCTGTGTACAACAAATCCACAAGTACAGACAAACAATACACAAATACAACATAATGTGTGAATCAGGCTTGGGTGACCTTGGGCTAGTCACTCTGGGTGGGTTCGGTGATACTTGCTTGAATTGATACTTGCTGAACTCTTCGCCTGATTACATATCCCATATGGGCTCACATATCCCAGTTCTCCTTTCTACTTTAAGTAGTAACTAGATCTGTGTGAGCTAGTAGTTCAAGTGAGCCCCCTCCCCACACACACCATGTGACAAGGAAAAGAGGAAAGGTATGCTGGAAGGAAGATAAACCTCACATCTAACTGTGTGGGGAGGGGCTGGTTTGGCAAGTATCAATTGAAAGAGTTCTGCCCCCTTCTCTCAGTCTATTATTTATTTATTTATTTATTTATTTATTTAATTTATATCCCGCCTTTCTGCCCAATTGGCACCCAAGGCGGCTTACAACATAAAATACAATAAAATTACAGTGTATAATGAAAGACAATAATTAAGAACAATATTAAAATGATTTAAAATTTAAAACATTTAAAAAGAAGCCCTGTGGATCCTAAAAGAGAATATAAAAACCAGCCAGCCTGTCAACAGTTAAAAGCTTGACGAAATAAGAAGGTCTTCAGCCCCCGCCGAAATATTGCCAAAGAGGGAACAGTTCTTAGTTCTAAGGGGAGGGCATTCCAAAGTCGGGGGGCCACCACCGAGAAGGACCTATTTCTGGCCACCATCCCTTCTCCTGGTGGCGGCACAGTCAAAAGGGCCCCTCCAGATGATCTAAGAGTACGGGTAGGATTATATGGAAGGAGGCGGTCCCTCAAATACCCCGGGCCCGAGCCGTAAAGGGCTTTAAAGGTCAAAACTAGCACTTTGAATCGGGCCCAGAAAGGAACCGGCAGGCAGCAGCCAATATAGTCACCAAAGCAACAGCTCCACAGAGTCGAACCGATGTGCCCCAGCACCCACACGAGCAGCCGCGTTCTGTACTAGTTGTAATTTCCGGACCGTCTTCAAAGGCAGCCCCACGTAGAGCGCATTGCAATAATCTAATCTAGATGTCACTAGGGCGTGGGTCACTGTGGCCAGGTCCGCACAGCTCAGGTACGGTCGCAGCTGGCGAATCAGCCAAAGCTGAGCAAAGGCACCCCTGGCCACCGCCACCACCTGGGAATCCAGGCTCAGCTGTGGATCCAGGAGAACCCCCAAGCTGCTGACCTAGTGCAGTGTTTTCAACCTTTTTCATCTCAGGGCACACTGAGAAGGTACTAAAGTTGTCAGGGTTTTTTTTTGTTTTTTTTTTTGTTTTTGACAATTTGCATACCATGCTGCAAGTGGGGGGTGGGGGTGGGCTCACATCCCCCATTGGCCCAATTAATAAATGACCTTCACCCAAATTCCCATGAAACACCTGTGGACTACTCACAGCGCACCAATGTGCCATGGCACAGTGGTTGAAAATGGCTGCACTAGTGACTATACTAGTCTTTCTCACAGAGTTTGTGAGGATAAAAAAAATGGAAGAGCCATGTGGATTGCCTTGAATTCCTTGCAGGAAGGGTGGGATAAAACATCACAAATAGAAGCCGATGTATGCATGATGTATCTTCCCTGATGGTGTGAATACATGCTCAAACAGGTGGTTTATTCGTAACAAGGAACATGGGAAGTCACAACAAAATATGTCCTATATTTTGATTCCATCCTTCCTTCAAGGTACTTAGGACAGACTACATTTTACCCTCACAACAATCCTGCAAGGTTAGGCTGAGAGTTAGTCTTGTGCACAAGAATTACAAATGAGTGCAGGAAAGTGTGGATGGCCCCCAGAATTGTGTCAGCTTAGCCCTGCCCCCACACATTTGCAACAGCAAACACTGAACATGGGGATAGGAAGGCCCCTCCTCTTGATTGCTGTCCCAGAATGTTCCATGGTAGTGACTATGGAGAGCAGTTCTCTCTGTGTTTACAGGTTGTCACTGCAGAATGCTGAATGCAGGGGCTATGTTGCCTGCATCTCTGCCTGAGGACAGGGCAAAATGTTAAAAGCAAAACAGGGGCTTCGAGTGAATTTATTTTCTCACCACCAGATGGCAGGAGAGCAGCAAAAAAATTAGGTGGTTTCAAAGAAAACCCCCTACTGACATAGCCTAACTATAACTGAAATGGCATCAACAAATTCTCCCAACCCTTGCAACAAGAATCCGACATAAATTGATTCCATGTTTTGTGAGCAGTTTGTGCCTATTTTGAAGTGCAAAATTGCTTTTGAAACAGCTCTATTATCCCTGACATGATGTGCATGTGCTGTGGCCTGAGGGCATAATTCCGATTCTCACAAGTGATGTAGGCCTGAAGGAAATTTGCTGGAAACCATAAAGTAATGGCGACATGGATGGGCAAGCCCTATTGCTGCAATCCCTCCCCAGCCTCCTTTGGGCATCATTTCCATCCCCCAAGCACAAACCCAGCAAGATGAAGAATTTGGCAGCATGCCAGGCTGGTCGGTTGTGACCCCCAGTGCTACCCTGAGTAGCATATCCTGCAGGACAGAATGACAGAAGGAATTAGGGGGCTTGTTGTGAATGGCGGCTCTGGACTGAGTCCTTGTATCCTGCGAGGCCTTGGAATCTTCCTCAGCAGGGCTGGCTCCAGAAGAGGCGGGGCCAGCGATGGGATCTACAAATGAACAAGGGGAACGCTGGGCGGGACTTACGTGGGGCTTCTGCGTGATTGGCTGCCCGTCTGTAGCATTCCACAGCAGGCTGCCACTCAAGCGGAAGTCCTGCCTACGTCCCGCCCAGCGTTCCCATTGTTCATTTGTAGATCCCATCGCTGGGCGGGGCCCAATGCAGCACATTTCTGCGGGCCCCCACCCTCTCTGTGGGGCCCCCCACTCACCAAGAACAGCACTTGTGGTGCCATGTGCAAAGCATGCCACCTGGAAATAGTTGGTGGTAACACGATGATGTCAATGCCAACTGCTTCCAGGAGGCCCATTTTGGGCGGTTCCGAGGCTGGAACAGGTGGGAGGGCCCAAGGTGAAGCTGCTCTGCTCACTTACGGCCCACAGAGATCCCGGGTGCAGCAGAAGGCGATCTGTTCACTGTGCTGGGGCGGGGGGCCCTGAAGCACGGGGCCCAATTTGACAACATTGGTCACATTGGCTTAAGGCCGGCCCTGTTCCTCCGTGACTTTGTGACATTCTGCAGCCCTCCCAGTCAGGTCCTCCTCTTTTCATAAGGAACAGCAGGAGAAGAATTGTGCTCATCATTTCTGCTTGCAGTGATTTACAGGGGTTCCCAATGGAATGGAGGCTAGGTCGGCCTCCTGCCTAAGTTTGCCAGGAGATAATTACTAAGGTTGGAAGCCTCCCTGGCCAGTCAGTTTGGAACTCTCGTTTGAGCTGTTTAATACATTCTGATAATCCCTAAGTATTTGTTGGCATTTGAAGCAATAATTTACTGTGTGCCTCACCACACGAAGTACTTTCTCAAAGGCCATGCTAGTATAGGTTTACCCTGGAGCTTGTGGGATCAGATATCTAGGTAGTACTTTCTCTTCTTGTGCTCTGGCTTGGCAGATCCTGTCCAATCAGGGAATTTCGCTGACCTCATGAATCACTTGGGGCCCAATCCCAACTGGGCTTTGCGATGACAGCGTACGTGCCTTTGCAACCCCGCAAACCGCGCAATGCTGGCAGCGGTTTTGGGACACCACCTGTGGCAGGCCCAGCATGTTGCCCCAGAGGGCAATCTGAAGTGGGGTAGAGAAGCTGTTGTGGGAGGTAGACAATAGTATAGGGGGAATAGGGCAGGGAAGGAGAGGAACAGGGGAGCTACTGGGCAGGAGGAGGGCAAGCAGGAGGTGGAGGGGGAAGGGAGGAAGAGGATTGTAGCAACACTGGTATGTGCCAGGATCCTATCTTCATTCCTTCCCCGCTTCTTTCCTCTTACTGTCCTCGGTCCTGCACCAGGAAAATGGCTGGGGCAGATCCAAAGAGATTGGGGCAGGGGTACCTTTCCCCAAAGTAGGGGAGCAAAAGTTCCCTTACCTCCAGGAGGCCTCTGGGCTTGTCCCTCACAGGATGCAGTGCACGCTCTGTGGCAGTGGTGGTCCTATCATTAAGAAGGGGGGCAAATGCCCCAGGCACCACAATGGTGGACTGGCGCCATGTTGAAGTAGCTCACCTCTCGGAGAGGCAAGCAGTGTTGGCCCACTCACCTTCCCTTGCCCTCATAAGGCTCCAAAACGGAGCGTGGCATGGCGTGGGGGATTGGCAGAGCAGTGCAAGGGTTGGGAAGCCGCCAGAGTGGGTGGTGCTCCTTGTTCTTTGCCCCAGGGTGGCCCATTGGCTAGGTCCACAACTGCTCTGTGGGGCAGCTACAACAATGCGGGGGAGTGAGTTAGGGTTTGGCTGTAAGGAAGCAATCCTATTCATGTCCGTTCAGAAGTAAGCTCCACTGAGCTCAATAGGAATTATTCTCAGGTAAGTGTGTATAGGATTGCAGCCTTTGATATGCAAAGAAAGTAAGCAGTTTCACAAATAACATGGACATTTACAGTTAAAACCCTTTTAAATATATGGCCTCTTTATTTTTGATTGTGCGGTTGCCTCAGTTTATATAGGGAGGTTTAATTGTTCTTGCTGTGGGATTTCTTTGCAAATAAGTGGTTAGATGCCATATGAAGACTCTGCAATATTTATCAAAAATCTCTTAGTGCAGCTCAGCAGTTAGCATGCCCCATTAAGGAATTTTGGCCAGTTGGATAAAACAAATTGTACCATCGTATCTCACAAATGCTATAGCTTTCCAAAGCTCAAGCATCCAGCACAACATTTAACAAGTAAATATTATGGTACTGTATGTAATTAGCAGAATTAGAACAGCTGGATAATACACCCCAGGATTGTGTATAAATGGGGTTCATGCTGTCCTGTTTACTAGTCTCCTCTCTGGAATCCTGATTCCAGTTTTTTATAGTAGCTCTGAAGGGTTACAGAACACATTACTGTCACTACAGGGATGCTGCTAAAATGTGCTTCCCTGTGGCAAGTGATTCCTGTCCAGCATATGTTTAGAAGCATTTACTGTTCTGACCTCAGAAATCAAGTTGCAAGTCTTCAGGATCCCTCCAGTAAACACAGGGACAAAATCTTCTTACATGAACCCCACCCCCACCCCGAGCAACAAGAAGCTCCAAAAGTGTGCTATTAGTTTAGCTTTATTTGGATGAAAGAGCACTGAGGAGAGAAACTACAGAAGGAAAAAAACAACACATGGCCCAATCCTATTTAACATTAAGCCAGCGGAACGTGTGTTCCACTGGCATAACGTGCTTTATGGCTGTCACAAGAGAATGGAAGAAGAGCCCTGCTGGATCAGACCAAAGGCGCATCTAGTCCAGCTTCCTGTATCTCACAATGGTCCACCAGATGCCTCAGGGAGCATACAAGACAACAAGATGCCTGCATCCTGTTGCTATTCCCTTGCACCTGGCATTCTGAGGTAGCCTACTTCTAATGTAAGGAGGTTGCGCCACCCATCATGGTCTATAGCCCATGATTGACTTTCCCTCCAGAAATCTGTCCAATCTCCTTTTAAAGGCACCTACGCCAGATGCCGCCAACAATGGCACACACAACAGGGCAGAGAATAGAATTTATAGTCTGTATGTGGGAATGAGCGTAAGACCTTCTAGTGCTCACACTACAAAAAGTTACAAAAAAGACTTGGATAAAAATGTCTGCATTTGGGAATAGCCTGGATTTCAGATGTCCGGATAAGGGATAATCTACCCGTATACAAGCAGATATAAGTGGTGGCAACAAGGTACGCGAGGCCACAGGTGCCTGAACCCACATCAGTCACCCAGAGAGAGATCCTGCAGCACAAGGCATTACAGAGTCAACCAACTCACAGCTTCTTTTTAACCTCTGAACCTCAAGCTCAAGCTGCCGGTTTCTCCCATACACACACACACACACCTGCTGGAGTGCGGTCACGGTCACCTGGCTTCTCCAAAACAACAGAGATATCCTCTCAGGCCTGGCTCATCCACATAGCCAATCAGTTGCAGCAGATTGGTGGGGCATGCCTATCTCTGTCCCCTGATTTGTCTTTACTGCCCTTCTTTCCACAATCTGATCGGAAAAGGTAGGGGGATCGGAAAAGGGCTGAGAGGAAGAGGAAATGTGGAGGGGTGAAGAGTGCTAAACTAGAGTGTCGGAGAGTGGGAGAAGCGAAGGGTGGCACATCAGGGGTAAGGGGAGCAGCATCTGGCATGCCGCCTGCATCAGGGGGCCTTGGCATGCATCAGGGGGCCTTGGGCCTGTATCCTCTTATCAAGAACCTGCCTCTTATCCTAGCTCTTGTGGATGAAACATCAACCAACGATTCTAAGCCTAATAGCCTACTGTTGTTGATCTGAACTTGCTAAGCTTTTTCTAAACATTATGGCTTGAATGTGAATCACTCATCATAGAGAGGCTGTTTTCAGTGGCATCTTGATAGCAACTGTCATGACTCAAGGGTCAGAATCCAGAGCAGTCCCTGACAGCCCTAGCGTTTCAGTGTCTTTTGAGAGGCTGAATCTGACAAGTCAAGCAAGAAAGAGTCTTGTAGCACTAACTCTGCATTTCTACATATACCAACTTGTATAAAGCCAGTTGGCTTGCAGTGGTATTTTTCGGTGACTATGAAGTGTACTGTACAGTATACATTATCACGTGGCATGCCTTGTGAGAAAACAGGTGGAAGGCATGTACAAAGTAACATATAAGAGCCCTGCTGGATCAGACCAAAGGCCCATCTAGTCCAGCTTCCTGTATCTCACAGTGGCCCACCAGATGCCTCAGGGAACACTCAGGACAACAATACCTATATCCTGTTGCCACTCCCTTGCCTCTAGTGTGTCAGAAATAGCCTACTTCTAAAACCAAGAAGCTGTTTATATTCATCATGGCTTGTAACCTGTGATAAATCTGAAAAAAAACCCTTTGAAAGCATCTAGGCCAGACCCCATCACCCCATCCTGTGGCAAGGAGTTCTACCAGAGGCGGAGGGAGGGTGCTGCGGTAGGTGGCAAGCATGACAGGTGACCGGCAGGCAAGCCCACGTGCTTTTCGGCCTTCTCACCCTCCCTTGTGCTTGGATCGTCCCTTAATGGAGCAATTCTGGGTGCTGGAAGGCGTGGCCGAGTGACACATGGGGGCGTGACGGCTGCGCTGGGGGCGCAGTGATGTTGCCCCGCCCCCAGGTGCACTGTGAGCCGGGAAAGGCTCTGAGTTCCACAAATTCATTACGCACTGCGTAAAGAAATATTTTCTTTTGCCGGTTCTAAGCCTCCTGCCACTCAATTTTAGTGGATGTCCCCTGGTCCTGGTGTTGTGCAAGAGGGAAAAGAGAAATAACAAACAGAGCCATTAACACAGAGACAAATAATGAATGGAAAAACTTAGGCTTAAGTTTCCCCATGAGATAGATTGCCTGGCTAGCAGAAGCCTTCTGCAGGGCCCTTCAGGGTCTTAACAGATTGTGATAATTAAAGTTAACCTTTATACCACACTACAGAACTCGCCTTCCCTTGCCAGAACTCTCAAGGCTGTAGACTCAGGTTCTGCAGTGTAGAGTGCTTAAAAGTGAACCAGCCTCTCACACGTTATGGCACCCTTCTCAAATCCTTCTCCCCCTGGGATCCCAAATATTGACAGGCTAGGTAATAATGTGAATCCTGTGTTCCTGCAGTTCTCACTCCACAGGATCCCAGAGGGGTTTACAGACTGCGAAGTGAAATGTATCCCTCACATTCCTGCAGGAACTTTTCTTGGCAGGGTCCTAGAATATTTATAGACCACTTAATAAGTGCCCTGCTAGCATTCTTTCCTCTTTGACAGGATTGTCAATCAGTAGAAGAAACTGCACCCTTCGCTATCCCCCTCTGGTTTGTAGAGTTATGCTGGTTTTCAGACTAATGTCAGCCCAAGTTGCTTTGGTGCCTGAAACATCTAGAGAGCACCGACAGCTACCAACAAGTATAGGGCACATGTAGGATTCCTGCATCGCTCCTCTTCATTGTACAGCCTCACTGATGGTGTAGGACTTCTGAGGAAATTGTGCCCCCTGGTTCAAACACATGATATGCAAACATGTAACTCTAGCCTACTGGCCCTTTTTGAAATGTAATACAGTAGTTGCTTCTGAAGGTGTTGATCAGGAGTGGAGGAAGGAGGCAAGCTTCACCACTTCTCTGCCCACCATCCCAATGGTCCTTCAATGGCTTTCCACCCTACAGCAGCTACTTCCATGCTGGACTCCTTTAGCAACGCTGAGGCATTTTCTGAAATTCACTGAAAGCAGAATTTGAAAAGAGGTTCCACACAGCACTTTAGAGTGCAATCCTAACTTGGAGTTAGGCCGGCACAGTTAGGCCAGCAAAGTTTGGCTGGCACAAGGGCCATCGTAAAGCATGTTTGGACCACGCTTGGAGTGAGGGAGGACGTCTGTGTGCTGGCCTCTCTGACTCCGAGAGTGCTCCAAACATACTTTACAGTGTCCCTTGTGCTGGCCAAACTGTGCTGGCCTAACTCTAGGTTAGGTTGCACCCTTAACATGTGACACCATTGTCCCAGCCTGTCCATTGTCTAGAGGTGGGTGGGTGACTATTTTTCTCAGGGTGGGTATATATACTGATCTGCAAAAATGATGAGAATGGAGAAAGATAAGAACTATCACGGACTTGGTTTCCTGCCAGAAAAGGTTCTCCTCAACCTCAAACAGCAGCAATTAATTAAAAAAAAATCCAAAGACAACCCCCTGCCATGATTTCTTCAAACAGAAAAAATCCTCCCCACCCCCAAGCAGCAATACGTTTGTAGTAATTAGCATGTTCTACAGTAGAAGAAATAGCACCCTCCACCCCCCCGCAGCCAGCAGAAATAGAATCTCTTCTGACCATCCTTGTAGCTGCTGTCTGCCAGCCCTGCTCCCAACGTGCTCTGGAAGGGGCCTCTGGACTCTGTTTGCCTCTGCACCAGCCTCCCTAGCCTTCAGAACTCCCTTTCCCCACCAATTTTTTTCCCAAAAATGCAAACTGCTGAGTTGGGAAAAGCAATGCCAACCCTGGCCTCCTTCTAGCTATGGGCCCGCATTGTCCAACAACCTCCCTCTCGCTGAGCACGATCTTCTTCTGGCCCAATCTTATCTGGGTCTTCCACTGAAAGAACTTGGGTTCCATTGATGAAAGCCCCATGCTATTAATGTGGCAGCCACAGTGAAGGTGTGGGGAACAGGGCCAGCAGAGTGAATGGCTGGTGACTGGAGCACCCAGCCACCCTGGTTGTTGGTACATTTGTGGTGAGGGTGGGTCATGGGTGGGGAGGATGACAATCAGGGCAGGGATCTAGGCCAGCCAGGAGCATGTCAGGGGAGGACAGAGAGAGGTTGGTGGCCACAGCTCTGCTGAAAGTGGCTAGGCCACTTTACCAGCCTCAACATGCCCCCTGGGGCCCACTTGGACTTCTGCCAGCCAAAGGGCTAGTGCAGATTTAAGTAGGACCAGCGGCGGCATTCAGCTGGTACGCTGGGCGGGACTTACCTTTGACCGGCAGTCCGCCCGTGGCG
>JAJKFI010012051.1:0-16924 GCA_029204185.1 Lerista edwardsae | reverse complement strand
CCATCGCTGCCTTTCACCCTCCCTAACTACAGTATGAATTATGTTGTGAGTGGAAGTATATTAAAAAAGTCTATCCCCCCCAAGTGCACAAAGACCGTGAACCAACCAGAAGGTAGTTTTTAAATTCTCTCTCTTTTGAGTGATCAACTCTGCCCTATCTCCCAGTTCACACCTGTCATCGTTGTTCACAAGTGAGGTAAGTTTGCAGCAGTGTCACACACACATAATGAGCAGTGTATGCTCTCTGTTTGTGCAGGGTATCCGAGGCAATGTGACTAAGCCTGCTCTGAATGTCATGATGACACCAAGTCTGAAAATGTTACTTCTCCAAGCCTAGAGAGACACATGAAACAAAATTCGCCTTGAAGGGGGCCTTGTCTGTGGCGGCATTTGCAGATGATGTTTGTGAGCTTTGCCCTAATCTCTGAAATGTTGTATAATGTTTTTCTTAGCAATGAGGTGTGCAGGCTGGGCTGGAGGGGGAGGGTGAAGAGCAAAAACAAGGGTTAAAGGCTCAAAAGGCAAAGAAGCCCTGGAGTTTGTCAACTGTGTGTAACACCCATTGGCAAATGCACTTTGATACTTCATAGACAGGTAAATCTTTAGATTTTGAGCACCGACAGGATGATTCCACAGGGATGGGCTATGTGTGACTTTTCATTTTTGCAGAGTAAGGGCACAATCCTAGTCAACCTCCCAGCACCAACGTGAGGTGCTTTCCAGCAATGCAACTCTGAGGTGAGGGAACAAACATTCCCTTACCTTGAGAAGGCCTCAATGACTACTATTTCACCAAAGTCAATGAATAGTTAACACAACCCTGAATTACATTTTACAAATGGCTAGATCAGGGATTTCAAACATAAGGCCCACAGGCCAGAAGCAGCCCTCGGAAGCTCATTATCTGGCCGCTGTGACGATTGGTCTGTCCCAGTGCCGCCCTTTCAGTAGCACTGCTTCTGCTGAGGCTCTGGCAGGGAAAGATGGAAGGAGGCAGGTATTGCACTCTGGGGGTTTTCATTGAATTCCTGGTGAAATTCCACATCCAACGGTATACAGCATGATGGTATTATTCCTTAAAACAGCTATTTTAAAAACCGCAATTTTTACAAAAGAGGTTTTATTTTCAGTTTTTACTTTTTTGGCCATAACTTTTGATAGAATAGAAATATTACACTCCGGTTTTTTCATTGAATTCCGGGTGGAATTCCACATCTAAACAGTATACAGCATGACCATATTATTCTGTAAACTCGGAATTTGGGGTTCAGTGGTGAAATCCCCCCTGAAGATGGCACCTGGGGCGCTGTGCCCTCCACCCCATTGGTAGCTACGCCACTGAGCTAATGAGTTCCTAAGTAAGAAAAACATGCTTATTTCTGGCCATCTTTTGCTCAATGACATAATTTCCTGCTTAATGATGGCACATCTGGCCTTCGGCAGGCACCATGAATGCTATTTGGTTCACAGTATGAAATGAGTTGGGACGCCCCTGGGCTAGACTGTGTAGACCCAAATATTGACAGCAACATCAGAAATGTCATGTAGCGGGTACGCGGGGGTACGCGCGTACCTATTCCTAGGATTAGGGCTGGCCCTGCCCATTTGCCCGCCCACTCATCGACTCTGTTGGTGCTCCACTCCACCCCCTGCAACGTTTGAATTGCCTGCACATTTGAGTTGCCTGCACATATTCTCAGAGCCAGGCAGGCAGGCAGGCAGGCAGCGGAGCGAGGGAGACCGACGGCGGCAGCAGCATGAGCAGGTAGGCTGCCTGGGGCTCCCTCCAGAGGAGGCGTGGCAGTTCTGGGGGGGGGAATCGGTAGCCTGCGCAGCGGCCCCGGGGAAGGCCCAGGACTTCCGGGACTTCTCCCAGGCTGCCGTGCGGCCTACTGAGGAGGCGCAGCGGTTCCTGGGGGCAGTTCCTGGGTTCCGGCTATAACCGCACTTCTGGTGGGCGGGCCCTGACACAAGTGCCAATCAAAAGTGAGTACCTGTTGCTAAATCATTTAGATGCCATTACTGAGCAACATGCCTTGATTTCATGGCCTACAAAGCTGAAGCTAATCTGCTAAAGCAATGGTTTTCAACTTGTGTTCTAAGAAAACTTTCCCTAGAAGCTTAACAGGAGGTTCTTCAATTAGAACAATAATTGTGGAGAAGCTTTCAGAAAAGGCAATTTGCCCATCACTATTGTTTTTCCTTTACCATATGTAACCTCAGGGGAGTGGTATGTGTATTCCAGGGCATGTTTTCAAGTCATGTGGACCAATTGTGAGACCCACTTGGCCTGGCTAGAGCTATGTGGGCTATAGGACATACCCTTTAATTCTCTTTAGCTACTACAGTGGTTCCATGACAGGTGTGCAGGGATATGTTCGCAGATATATCCGGAAAGCATGATCTGAAAGTAGAAAGTTTAAAATCCACTGCACTGCAGTAAATGTAAGTGGTTGGATTGACTCCATAAGAATTGCAATTTATTTCATGTTTGGGGTACAAATGAAATGGTGGTTCGGTGGAAGGAGTGAAGCGCTGTCAGCAGAGCATCGCTGGACCCCTGGAACATTAACATTAAGTGTGAAATGACAACTCCAGCTGCACCCCCTGCACCATTTTCAACACGCACGCATGACTAATGAAATTCCATGGGTGGAATCGCCATGGGGGCACACTAGGACTCGTGCACAAGTCAATTCATGAGTGGGTGGAGACTTGAGAATTGACTCAAATTTTGAGACTCATTCCCAACACTGGGAAAGACTTTGGTCTCCCCACTGGTGCTCCAGGAATATGTGAGTATGCGTACTGCCAGAGCACCTTTTACAGCTGTGCTTATTGCTTTATGGCAGTCAGCAGCAAAATGACCGTTCCACAGCTAACTAGACCCATCAGAATTGGGCTGTTAACATGCCATGTGAAATCAACTTAAAAATAATCAGTTGCCCAAAACAGAGGTTGATCTGAAAAGGATTTCTTTAAAAAAAAGGGAAAAAAAGCAACATGAAGTCAAGGAGATGTATTCTTCCAGTGAAGACTGGTGTGAACCTTTCGACCTTTAAGATCTCCTTCATCAAGTGCTATCTCAAGCTACAGGAAAATTGCTGGCTGCTCTGTAAATGAGTCACTGGAGATGGAACATATATGAAATCAAACACCTGTTCAAGTGTTGGAGCAAAATTAAGACATATGCCCAGGAAACACTGAACATTGCAGCAGGGGTGGGGCAGACTCATGAACTCAGTAAGCTGGATCGTGGGTTTGGAAATCAGTACCAAGGTTAAATGAAATTGTTCTTTGTTTTTTCAGTGGTCAGTTTCAAGAACAATGCCTGGCAAGTGTAGTGGGTCAGAATGACACATTTCAGCCCATGAATGGGGAACAGCTCAGTGCCAACCCTGTCCCCACCCCCAACACAGGACTATTAGGACATGCTTTGCAACATGGATCCTACAGCTCAGAAGGGCTGACACTGCACTGCAACTGTGCAAAAGCAGTAGTGCAGGCATGCTGTCCTTGTTGATCCTCTTTCCATGCCATGTTGTTACAAAAGAGAATGCACCAGGCAAGATACTGCTTCAAGAATTGCTTGAGCATGACAGGTTCAGTAGAGGCTTCTCACTTTGGATGCAATGAATCTCCTCTGATTCCTGTACTAGAGTCAGAGCCAGCCCATCCATGAATCCAACTGGAGCAGTTGTGACAGGTAGCAGGCTGGTGAGGAAAGCCCGTCCTTTTCCAACTGTATTACTTGCCTCCATTGCTCCTCCTCATCCTTTCACTCCCTGGGTTGGAAAAGGAAGAGGGAAGAAAGAGGAATAGAAGAGGAAATGTGCGGGAGGGGAGTGCTCAACTAGAACACTGGATAGTGGGAGGAGCAGAGGCTGGTTCATGCAGCAGTTCTCTCTAGCCATGGATTTGCTACCCATGGATGCATTTATCCATGGAGAGCAGGATAGCCACCCCCCTCTCTGCATTCACGGGGTGTTCTTGGCTATCTGCAGCATTATGAAGGTCTCTGCTGCATTCAGAATGGCAGCAGAATACTTCAGAAGCTTTCCACCATCATTTTAAAGCCACCTGTGCAATTCTTGGGTGCCATTTTGAAGGTCTCTGCTGCGTTCTGAGGGTCTCCACTGCATTCAGAATGCAGTGGAAACCCTCAGAGACTTTCAAAATGGGGCCCACAAATAGCGGGGATAGCTTTAAAATAGCCATGGGACGCTTCGAAATGTTGTGGGATAGTTTCTGAAGGTCTCTGCTGGCATCCTGAAGCGATCCATGCCATTTTGAAGCTTCCCATGACCATTAAAGCTACCTGTGCTATTTGTGGGCGCCTTTTGAAGGGCTCTGCTGCATTCTGAGGCTCAACTTTGGCCTGATCCAGCAGGGCTCTTATGTTCTTATGTTGGCAGGTTAGTTAGCAGCAGGTCTCCTGCTGGCACCTCCCCCTACTGTCATTGATCCTATAGGATCAATGACTTCCTATCTGTGGATTTGGGTTTCCAGAATTCTAACCTAGGAAATACCAACTATAGTTGGGTAAGGGGAAGAGCATGCCATCTCAGGGATCAGGAGGCCTTGGGAGGGCACTGACTACAGTAAAGTACTTCAAAAAGAGGTCCTACTGTTGTGTATTTGGAGTGTTTATAGCAGAGTTGGGGGCTTGTGGACCCATTTAGCGCTTGCCTAGCGCGATCGGAGCGGAGGAACGAAGCGATCGCTACATTTCAATAACAAAGTCTTTTATTGGTTACAGTAGCGATAGTTAGAAAGTGAGAAGTTCTATTTGCCGGTCAGCGAAAGCCGGCGAAGGCTTGCCGCGTACAAGCGGCTTTTCAACGCATGTTGTTACATTCTCAGTTACAGTCTCAGTCTCAGTTTGCAGTGCGCACACAGTAAAAATATAAGTTATATAGGAACAAAGGGGTGTAGCCAGAGCATATCTGGTAGGTGGATACCTGAAGACCCTTGTGCCCCATGTTAACCAATGGGGTGACCCTTTGAACATCATGATCTCATGAGAAAGTGGATGTTTGCTAGCCAGCGCTTCCCGTGAGAAACATTGCCTGCTTCTGTTACACTATCTAAAGGGAGTTCAGCTACTGTGTAGCAGGTTGCACTAACAAGCTGGGAAGCTGACCACCTCAAGGACACGCAGGTGCTCTATCTGATCTGGAGACGAAGAGACGGAATGCCGGTTTCCACCAGTTCTGGAGTGTGTGGTGTGAAACTGCAACACTACTACCCTAACAAACAGCACACACCTTCAGACACATCACACTATCCATATGCTTCAGGAAATACTTTAATATCACTCCTCCTCTCTACAATAATAATCTCCAATTTCTAAGTGCTCAGTTTTTTTAAGCCCCTCAAAACCTTTACTGCTGCAAGGTTTAATAGCTTCTTGTGAGTTATAATTTAATTATAGTTTATATATTATTTACTTCTTGCATATTGCTTATCATAAACTATAGTTATAATACTATTTTTAGTTCACAAAACCCAAGGCCACAATAAATCTTGGTCTTTAAGTTGCTCCAAGACTTTGCTGTTTATTTTGCAATAGACTAAAAAAATGACTGCTCCTCTGGAATCGGTAATTTCATTGTTTATACAGATTTTCAGTCCTTCATTTCAAGCATTTTGGATTGGCTGTCTTTTATTTTGATTGGTTGTTCCACATAACATTTCATCCCACTTGTTGCAGTGGTTTGGAGTGAGCAATTTGATTGGTGCAAGTCATGTGGCGGTACCCCGCCACTACATAAATGTCCCATTAAGCTACATGATAATTTGAGAATATCATAGTGTAGGTGGCTCAACCCAACTTCCAAAATGACACAAAAAGGTGGGGAGGGGGTTACCTGAATATTATGTTCTTTAAGACCAAAACATTTCCAGAAATCTCAGAAAATATTTTGCACATGCTCAGAGGCAATCCTCGGTCTCTCCCGTCTGGCTTTTTACAAAAGGACAGCATAGGAAACGGTTACAGAGCTAACCGTTGGCAATCCTTGCCAAATCAGATTAAGCTTTGCTTTGGTGACAGACGGATTACTCTGTTTACTGATGTCCGACGGAAACTGCCTGAGGGCTTGTCCCGGACGGTGCCCCGCAAACCGCCGCTACTCCCGAGAAGGTGCTGAATCTGCAACTTGCAGCTGCTGGACAGCGGCTATTCCTGGCTCCCCCGCCCGCCTAGACAGGTGGGCCAACGAGGAGGGGGCGGCGGGCGGCTGAGAGCCTTATAAACCCCCTGCCCCGATCCTGCGAAGAGCAAAGCGCGAACTTCTTCCAGTGCTGAGCACCGCGAAAGGAGCCCCCGGCACCCCAGTTCCTTCAGGGCCAGCGACCCCCGCCCGAGGCCTCCACCCCACCGGACGCGCTACCCCGCCACTGGCTGCGCCCCCGAACGACGCCCATGTCCGACCAAGAGGCCGCCCCGTCGGAAGCCCAGGCGGCTGCAGCAGAAGCTGAACCTGCGCCTGCTCCTGAGCCGGACCCTGCAGCAGCAGAAGCAGCAGCAGGAGAGGCAGCCCCCGTCGCTGCCGAGCCTCCTGCCCCGGCCCCAGCTCCGCCACCGCAGAGCGCCCCCGCTCCAGCGCCGAAGAAGAAGTCCAAAGAAGGTGAGGGCAGGAAGACGGGCTGCTGCGGGAGGGCGGAGAAGGGGCACAGAGCGGGAGGGAGCACGTGGCTTCTTCCCTCCAAGCGCGGTGGGGCGGGGGCGCGCGCGTGGGTCGGCGAGCTGGCGGGAGGCCGCTGGTCCGCAGTGGGGCGATTTTCGGTTGCCCTCGGGACTGGCTGACCCGTCCGTTTTCAGAACGTTGGCCATGGTTTGAGCGAAGCGTCACTTCCTGCGGGGAGCCTTCTGAAAAGAGAGAAAAGGCTCTGGTTTCCAGGCTTTGCACGGCCTCTTTGACGGGATCTGCTCAGGGATCTCGCTCGTGTTTTCTGGTTTGGCCTTTAGAAAAAAGAACACAGAAAGAGAAGAAGCCTTAAAACTCGCCTGGTCACAATTTATTCTGACCCTCACATTGGGATTACAAATTTTCCTCAGGGCCACTGCAAAGAGAGAGAGAGAGAGACCCATATGATAATCTTAGGGGGAAAAACGCTTGATAAAGCACATCAAACCCTTCTTGACCCAAAGATTGGGTTGGGTAAGGGATAATAATAGTGCTTAACATCGGTATTGCGCTTTCTGAGTGTGCAAATTGCTTCATGATGAGTACTACCTTGGTGCATAATACTTGGTGCATAATACATACTATCTTGGTGGATAAAACAGTCCTTTATGGGTGAGAAAGTCCTGTGTTGTTCCATTGCAGCTCACTCACTGCAGCTGAGTGAGCTGCCAAAGACCACCCAGCAAGTTGATGGCAGAAGCAGGATTCAAATCAGGAAGGGCCTGATTCTCGGCACAATTTTTCGCTGCCTAAATTCCATCAGGACTGTGGGTGTAGATGTGGCTACTGGCCCAGCCATGAGGCAACCGGTGTCAGCGGTGGATTTGGGATGCCTGTCACTTGGAGCGTGCCCCTGCCTCCACCCAGCGCACCCTAAAAGCAAGTGAAAATCAGACCATCTGCTTCCCCCTGCACTCTATCCTCCCAGAGAATGTATACAGTTTAAAGGGAATGTGTCCTTTTAACCCTTAAGCCCCATGAAAGGAAGGAGCACTTTGCGATCCCTTCCCTTGATCTTTACTTGCATGGCATATAAAGTTTAAAAAGTTGCATTACCTTTAAACCCTGTGCAAGCACAGAGCAAAAGCAGCAGGGTAGCACAGCTGTTCCTTTCTAAAGGAAACACATACCTTTAAATTGTAAGCTGTCAGCGAGAAGACTCAAGTATAATCATATCTAAATCATGAAGTGGTTTTGCATAGGCCTCAGCCTGTCCCTCAGACAGTCCCTCAACCTCATAATGCATAATAAATACCACTGGTTTATTTAATAAAGCTATAAAGGTGAGATAGGGACATGGTGGCGCAATGGGTTAATTCGCTGTTGCTGGGCTTTCCAACCGGAAGGTTGGGAGTTCAAGACTGCTCGACGGAATGAGCTCCTGTTGCTTGTCCCAGCTCCTGCCAACCTAGCAGTTCGAAAGCACCTAAATGCAAGGAGATAAATAGGGACCACTTCGGTGGGAAGGGAACGGCATTCCATGCGCTACGGCGTAGAGTCATGCCGGCCACATGACCACGGAAGCTTGTCCTCAGACAAAACGCCGGCTCTACAGGCTTTGAAACGGAGATGAGCACCGCCCCCTACAGTCAGTCACGACTAGACCATTTGGTCGTGGGGAAACCTTTACCTTTTTAAAGGTGAGATAGTGTTTGTGATTCTCTTTGAATACTTGGGGAAAGCACAGTATAGATGGAAATTTGCAAACTATCATGCAAAGGGTGAACTGTGGCTGTGCATTATCTAATCTGTCTAAAGGCGCAATCCTAACCTGGAGTTAGGCCTGCAAAGTTTGGCTGGCACACCGTAAAGTATGTTTGGACCATGCTTGGAGTTAGACAGACCAGCACGCAGATGTACACCATCCTCCCTGATTCTGAGAGTGGTCCAAACGTGCTTTACAGTGTCCCTTGTGCCAACCAAACTGTGCTGGCCTAGCTCCAGGTTAGGATTGCACCCTAAATCTGAAAGAAAAATGCTGTGGATTAGCACAGCACAAGGGTTGGATGTGTGGGGACTGAGGGGAAATTGTCTATTAATGCATTTGCCTTTGGGAGGCAGGATGCCCTGGTGCACCGATGAATCTGACAGTGGATGATGTGAATGACAGCTCTGTGACTTTGACGTGGGATGCACCAGAGCAGGTGGGCCCCTCCGGCCTGGATGGATACATAGTGGAATACTGCAAAGACGGAAGTAGGCTTGGGCTTTCCTCCCTTGTAAGCATGAAGAGCTGCATGCATTTGTGTGGAAAATAGCATCATGTGTTTGGTATCACTGCTTCTCCTTGTTGGTGTTTCTGCTGCAACCACAATCTGGAAAAAAAGCGTACTGGCCTTCGTGTGGTGAACTGTGAAATGGTAAATACTGTTAAGCAGCTGTGCAGAGATGGACATGCCTGCTGCCTTTCGCATACCAAGGATACACTCTGAGCTCAAGCTGAGGCAAGCTTTGAATGCTGGAAGTCGCAGGCCATAAGGCTCCAGCCTCTGGAATTTGATGTGGGTCCTCGTCTTTTCAGAGACCTTAGGTGGAAAGATTTTCCCCAGAGCCTCTTCTGTTGGAGTGTTGCAGTGGTTTTATTCGACTGCTGAAAAACAGAATTGGCATGCGGGAGCATATACTAAACATGCAGCTGCCTTGGGGACATTAGTAAAAGGTGGGGTATACATATAAAAAACAAGCAAACCAGTACCATAGTCAAAGGGAAGGGTGACGCAGTAAGTACTACAGGTGCTACAATGCACTGTGTAAGCATCAGAGCCAGCTTACACAGAGCATTGTAGCACCTGCAGTACTTAAAATGCTACTCCCCTCTGGCTATGTTACTGAAGCAATCAAATGAGTACCTCCTGTGGAATAAATAATTCAAAGCAGAGAAGTTGCTTTCTGTCCAGGAAGTGACAGCACGCAGCTTCTTGTATATGACATCATTCACATGTAAGAACATGGAGGTGGTAGAATGGCTATTTCCTGTTTCTAGCATATTTGCTGCCAAAATTTATTGTAAGAACGTAAGAACATAAGAAGAGCCCTGCTGGATCAGGCCAAAGGCCCATCTAGTCCAGCTTCCTGTATCTCACAGCGGCCCACCAGGTGCCCCAGGGAGGCATGAGACAACAAGATGCTTGGATCCTGTTGCCACTCCCTTGCACCTGGTACTCTGAAGTAGCCTACTATTAATGTAAGGAGGTTGCCCAACCCGTCATGGCCTATAGCCCACGATGGACCTTTCCTCCAGAAATCCTTCTAATCCCCTCTTAAAGGCATCCAGACCAGATGCCATCACCACCTCCTGTGGCAAAGAGTTCCACAGATTAACTACCCGCTGGATAAAAAAGTACTTCCTTTTATCTGTTTTAACTCTCCCAACCCTCAGTTTTAGCGGATGCCCCCTGGTTCTGGTGTTTTGAGAGAGGGAAAAGAACATCCCTCTATCGACTCTATCCCTTCCGTGCATAATTTAGCAGGGTAGGTGCTACAGTGCCATGGAATCTGTCAAAGACTTCCATTCTGAGCAAGTTCCTTCCTTGGAGCACCAAAGATTATACAAGGCACAGTCGACTGATTCCTTATATTGTGGAACCGGTGGTTGAGTTTATATGAATACATACATTTTAAAGGCTGAATATTACAAGAAACAGATACCAAGCTTGTGAGCACTGTGTTTTATAGACTAGTAATAGATTGATCACATTATGTCCTGAGTGGGTTTTTTTTTTATCACGAGTTTGCCCTACACAATGAGTATACTATTTCAATAATAAATAATGGGTGATGTCTACTAATTTCAAATGACATTGCCGATCGCTGTGAACAATTTATATGATCCATTTCCATTTGAAAAATCTGATTATTTTTAGTGGATTGATTGGTTGGGGGCATCTGGTGGGTAACAGCTGGATGAGTAATTCCTCATAAATAAATGATTTGAGTTTAGCAGTGTTTCCTGCTTGCAGAGTACATTTTCTATTCCAAATTGTTTGTTGAATATTTTATTCAATCCAGTTTCAACCTGCATGCATGCATGATCATTCCTCATGGTGTATTTGGAAGGCTATTGTCATAAGGTAGTGTTTCGCCTAAGAGCCCAACCCAATCAACCCCCATGCCAATGCAGCTGTGATCCCAGAGTGCTTGCAGCATCCTGTGTGGGGGGAGTGGAGTCCCAGATGTCTCATCGGGGTAGGGAACATTGGTTCTCTTGCCCAGGGGTAAACCTCTGCTGCCCAAATGGGGTTAATCGGGACCTGCACCAGTTCTTTTGTTGTCTTTTGCAAGGACCTAGGAAGGCAGATCAAGGCCAGGAAGGGGGATAGGATATTGGCGGCCCAGCTGCTACATACCATTCCCCTCCCTGCCCTGGTCTCCATGTCCTGCGCTGACTTACTGGCACTGATGCATGACCATTTGTGGCAGTGGCTCAGCTGTTCAAAATGGCATTTGTCATTTGCAAGAGCCATACAGCACACTGTGATGCTGAAATGTGAGTTCCAGCAGCACAGAAGGCCAATAAGCTTGGGCATAATTGGATGGCTTTTGCCTTTGTAACCAATGGCATAATTAAGGGTGCAGTTCTAACCCACTTTCCAGCACAGGAAAAAGGGCAATGCAGCTCTGAGGAAAGGGAACGAGCATTCCCTTACCTTGAGGAGGCTTTTGTGGCTGCTACTGCACTGCAGAATGCAGAACAGGCCCCATTGGAATCGCTATGTCAGTGCTGGAAAGTTGGTTAGGCTTGTGCTCTAAGTTCAATTAAAGCTTGCTTTTGTGGTAGTTAGAGGCTATTGACCTTAAGCCAAGAAAGGTTTGCTGTCAGTGTAGCCCAGGGGTTTCCAAACTACGCCTTTGGCGCCACATCCAGCTCGCCACAAGATTTTATCCGGCCTGCAGCAACTTAAAATATTTTACATTTTTACTCATTATATGATTTCTCAGTTTAAGCACTGCATTTTGTGAATGTCACATTTCTCTTTTGTTCTGAATCATATGCTGATTACAAAAAAGATCCAAGTAAAACTTATTCAGTCATGTAAATTTCATTCATTCATTTATAAAACTTATTTTTTTGGCCTGTAAAAATCTGTAAAATATAGGATGTGGCCCTCCTACTAAAAGTCTAGAGACCCTTGGTGTAGCACAAATGTTCACAAACACAAGTCTGGCACAGTCATAGCATAGACATATCCAGATGTTGCCAAAATAGTGTTCCATCTCCAGTAGGGACAGACAGAATATCAGAATATCTGCTATACATGATTTTGAACTTTGAAGGCTAGAATAGATTGCAGCCTGACTGCCGTTCCAAAGCTGGGACAGTGCTGACAGTCTGGATGCTATCCCAGCAGCGGCCATCGCAAATGTGCTGCAGGCCACCCGTGCTGGTGTGGAAGTCAGTCAGCGCAAGTCAGCACCACAGCAAGTCAGTAAACCACCGCTTGGTGGGAAGGCGTTCCAGGGCAGAGGAAAGGCAGGGAGGAGTAAAACTACGTAGGTGGAGGAGGGCATTCCTGGGGCAGCTCAGGAGAAGGTGGCAGGGGCTGCTGCCAGATCATATCCTCCCTCCCGAGCCTTAGAGCTTGACTTGGGTCTTCTTGGTTCTGCGCCAGCTACATAGCTAAATAGCTGGCGCAGATCCAGTTAGTCCTATCAGAGCATCTAGGGCTCTGATGGGGTAGAGGTGACCTCTGGCTGCTTCCCCAGCCTCGCAGGATACAGTGTCACTGCTGCATCATGGTGCAGAGGCTGGGGTTAGGATTGGACCCTGAATCTCATTCCTGAGACAGAACAGGGTGGACTCCGGATAAATGCATTTTACAGGTACAGAGCAGTTTCTCCTTTTCTTTTTACAATTGTTCTTTGCCAAAGCGGGCTCCTCTCAGTCATGTGTTTTATCTATCGTGTAATTTTGTTCTAGCTTCAGACTGGGTGGTCGCCAACGAGAAGCCCTTCCTTTCCACCCGCTATGTCATCCGCAATCTAACCCCTGGAGATAAACTTCTCATTGGTGTGAAAGCTGTGAAGGGTGATGGAGTTAGTGACCCAGTGGTTCTGGACCAGCCACTCCTCATTAGAGAGATTCTCGGTATGTATCTTCAGTTAAAAGATCTAAGGTAACAGAACATTATAATACTTAGCATTTGGCCAGTGCCGAGTGTCCAAAATGCTCCACACGGATTATCTCATCCTATTCGTTACAACAACCCTATAAGGTGAGTATTAATATCCCCCATATTGCAGAGAAGGCTGAGAGGCCGTAGCTTGCCTAAGGAGTTCATGAGATATGCCTAAGAGATAAGATACGAATCAGGGCCGTCTTGATTCATAGGGCAGCCTTGGGCAGTGCAATCCTAACCAATCTTTCCACACCACAATGCAGTTCTCAGGATTACTTTAAGCTGTAACCCAAAAGTATTTTTGAGACTTTCAACTCCAGCAGAACAACTGAAAATGAATCCAGCTGCCCAGAGGTGGATTTAGGTGGACTAAGGCTATGGAATCAACCCAAAGTCATAAACAAAGTGAAGGGACTGGAGACCAGACCAATTTGAATTCATAATATTCATGCCCTGAAGTGAAAAGCTGTGCTGGATCAGTACTTTTGGTTCCTGAAATAAGCCCCAGGCAGACATGTCTGCAGTGCTTTCATATGCACAAATTGGAAGAGGAGCCTGACCTGAAAGTCCCAAGTGCATTACAGCACTGCCTTTCATGGTGTCAGCTGCTAATAACATTGCTGGGTCAGGTACTAGAGTATTTGCATCCTGGATTATTCTGTACTGGCCAGATGGGTCCCAGAGTGCAATCCTAACCTGGAGTAGGCCGGCATAATCTAAGCCAGCAAAGTTTGGCTAGCACAAGGGCCACCATAAAGTGTGTTTGGACCACTCTCGAAGTCAGGGAGGATGGCTCATGTCTGTGTGCTGGCCTCTCTGACTCCGAGGGTGGTCCAAACATTCTTTATGGTGTCCCTTGTGCTGGCCAAACTTTGTTGGTTTAGTTTATGCTGGCCTAACTCAGTTTAGGTTTGCACCCCCAGTCATTGGCGTCTCTGGATGTTCATGTCAGGTTTTCCTTTGTTGCATCCAAGTCATTTTCATCCCACTAGAACTGAGAAACAAACCCCATGTTATACACCCTAAGCCTCTTATCCCAGCCCCAACCATACCTTTGCATTTTAAAAATAAAGTGCATCTAATATAACTATACCAGTGGTGGGATTCAAATAAATTAACAACCGGATCTATGTCCTCCTTTCTTTGTACTACTTCTTACTACAGCACTACTTTTTGTATATCAATAAATTAGCAACCGGTTCTGCAGAACTGGTGAGAACTGGCTGAATTCCACCACTGAATTCCACCACTGAATTCCACCACTATATTGGGACACAAATGTCCAGGACACAGAAAGAAGACACAAGTGTCCAATACCTGGATGCTTGTACTGGGATACTTGTCAGTGACACAATGGTCCTATCACTGCTGCATCATTGGAAGCGATATGATAATCGTACGATAATGAGTATTTTGTGCTTCTTCATTCCATCCCATCTCATTTTTTTAGCCATGGTCATTGGTTTGAATGTTGTGATGTGCTTTGGAATCTGTATGTCAATGTCTTCTCCAGCAAGGGCTGGAGCTGAATACATTCTGAGCGCAGCTTTTCCTGTCACTATGTGACAAGCTGCCAAAATTTCTCCATTTTTACATGAATCTGAAAGGTTCAGGTGCCCTGCCTAGCCACCCTGTCCCTCGTGCCTTCATTTCAAGTTATAGCAAGGGTTTGTGTGACCTTCACTGCATCTTTATGAGCGCTTTGGACAGCCTTCTCAAGATATTCCTCCTCCTATGCCGTGCTATGATATGCAAGTATCTTGTGCGGAGTGTGAAATGCCAAGACCCTGCGTAACCTGGGCAGAAGGGTTGCACTTCAGACTAGCCTAATTTCTCTCTCCACTCTGAAGAGGAATTATTTTTAGACAAACCTGTTGATGGAAAATGATGGATGCTGGTGGGGAGCATCTTTCTTCGTCGGTCAAGTCTGTAACTGGCTTCCCAGCTGTGGTGCAGGCATGTAACTGCGCTCCTCTAGCATGAATTGTGACTGAATTTGCTCCATTAAGAGAAGTGCTGGGAGGAACACAGCAAAGCATCTATCACTGTTTTGAAAAATGTGTAGGCAGTGAATTATAATCTAAGAGCTCAATTCGAAGCTATGCTGGGATAGCGAGGCTGGTGGGCCTGCGCTATATCAAGCGCAGCTTTGGTGCACTGGGGAACCTCCCTGGGGCAGGGGCACATTCATGCCCTTGCCCCAGGGGAGGCTCTAGCCCAGCGGCATCATGCTGCTGGAACGCTGGGCGGGAGGAACGGGGGAGCGGGGAGGATGAACGGGGGAGGAACGGGGGAAGACAGCGAAACAGACCGGTACGCAACGGGCGGGCTGCCGCTCACCCGTTCTTCCCGCCCAGCGTTCCGGCAGCATGACGCCGCTGCTCTAGCCTCTATGGTCTTCTTGGATCTGTGCCTGTTAAATAGCAGGCACAGAGCCAAGGAGGCCACACGGCCCGAATTAGGCCCGCATGGCCTGGGGACGGAGGCTTAGATACGACCTAATGGCTGCATTCCAACCCCACCCCCTTCCTGGCACACTTACTGGCACACTTACCCCGCCGAGTTCCTCCCATCCGCTCGCCCTCCCTCCTCCCAGAACTACCCTTGTGCTAACCAAGTTTGATTGGTGCAAGGGCAGCACAGTAAGGCCTTAGGCTGGCACAACTGGCCCCCATCCCAACACAGATTTTCAATAGTTCATTAGAGTTGTGTACAGTTCCCACATGCTTCAAAGTTTCCATCGTCACCCCAGTTCCTAAGAAATCTTCCATCAGCGGGCTGAATGACTATAGACCTGTTGCCTTAACATCTGTGGTAATGAAAGTCTTCAAGAGGCTGGTGCTGGCCTATTTGAAGGACATCACTGACCCACTGTTAGACCCTCTCCAATTTGCCTATCGGACTAACAGGTCAGTGGATGACACTGTCAATATGGCTCTGCACTATATTCTGCAACATCTGGATTCTTTGAGGACTTATGCACAGGTTCTTTTTGTCGATTTCAGCTCAGCATTTAATACTATTGTTCCATCTATTTTGTATTCTAAATTGATTCACCTTAATGTACCTGCCCCTATCTGTCAGTGGATATCCAGCAGCAAGTGAGGCTGGGGAAAATTACATCCAATACTTGTATAATTAGTACGGGAGCTCCTCAAGGGTGTGTGCTTTCTCCACTGCTTTTCTCCCTTTATACTAATGACTGCACCTCAACGGACCCCTCTGTCAACATTATGAAGTTCGCAGACGATACAATGGTCATTGGTTTCATCAGAGACAGTGATGAATCTGCATACAGACGGGAAGTTGAACAACTTGTTTTGTGGTGCAGCAGAAACAACTTAGAACTTAATTCACAAAAAACTGTGGAGATGATAGTAGACTTTAGAAGGCACTCCTACACTTCCACTTTCTATCCTAAGCAGTACGGTTTCAGTGGTGGTGTCTTTCAAGTTCTTGGGTTCTATAATTTCACAAGACTTGAAATGGTCAGCTGACATTAACAGCATTATTAAAAAGGCTCATCGGAGGATGTACTTTCTGCGACAACTCAAAAAATTTAATCTGCCACAGGAGCTGCTAATTCAATTTTACAGAGGTATTATCGAATCTGTGTAATTCTATAACTGTCTGGTTTGGTACAGCAACCAAGCTGGACAAATAAAAGCTCCAGAGGACTGTCAGAACAGCAGAAAAAATAATTAGAGTTGGCCTGCCCTCAATAGAGGATTTATATATTGCTTGGGTTAAAAAGAGTATTGCTACAGACTCTCTTCATCCTGGTCATAACTTGTTTGACCTTCTTCCTTCTGGACGCAGATATAGGACTCTGTATACCAAAACATCCAGGCACAAGAATAGTTTTTTTCCTTGTGCCATTAAATTGTTGAATTCATAATTAAGCTGAGACGACTTTGTAGTAAATATTGAGGCAGTGTTTTATCTTGAATAATGCCCTTATTTGTTTCTTTGTGTATTTATTGTTTAGTGTTACGAGTTATTGTTGTATGTAAGTAGCCATTAGCTGAAACCAAATTCCAAGTATGGCATTCATACTTGCCAATAAAATTATCTATCTATCTATCTATCTATCTATCTATCTATCTATCTATCTAT
>JAJKFI010012049.1:0-22512 GCA_029204185.1 Lerista edwardsae | reverse complement strand
AGGTGGTCCAGTGGATGGAGGGCAGAAAGGGTGGAACAGGGGTGGGGGCTAGCCCAGGAGGGGGTGGCACTGGCAGAGGTCTCCTCCAACCAACCCCCCCTCCTAGGCTTGAAAGCTTGCCACAGAACTTCTGGCGCAATAGCTGGTGCCAGAATAGCTGGCACAAACTTCTAGCCAAGGCTTTTTGTTTGCCTCGTAGATACAAGACACATGATACACATTTCAGGCAAAAATCTACCTGTTGTATGTGACACAGAATTACAGAATGGAGATGGTGACAGGCCGATTTCTACGTAGCCCCATTGAGCAAGCTGGGCTTTACCTGGGGAAAGGGGACAACTGTCCATCTACTCCGAAGAGACCTCCAGCCTGCTCAAGTCCAGCACAGAATGCAGCGGTGGGTGTTTAGTGCCACTGCTCCTGGGCTGGATAGGATCGGGCTACAAGCCTTATTCTCAATAGGTCCTCAAATGAACAACTACAATCTTTAACAAATCACCAAACTACTGTACAAGCAATTCAAAGGTCAAGTTTTGCTGTTATCAATACAATAAAACTGGCCACTCCTTCATTTCCCTGAAAGTTCTCTAGAATTTGCACCAGATGCCATGGAATGTAAGCCCAGCTCCCTCCAGAGGTAAAAGGCCCTGGCCACGGTTCAAGTAGCCTTTGTAAGACACAACACAAAACTCTGAGATGCAGCTGAACTGGAGCAGATCCGAACTGCTCACCCAGAAAGAAAACTGTCTGCCTTGTATGCTCCAGCCCCAACTAACCCCCATCAAAACATTGAGCCAACAACTAAGGGTGCAATCCTAATCTGGAGTTAGGCCAGCAAAGTTTGGTTGACACAAGGGACATTGTAAAGTATGTTTAGACCACTCTCGGAGTCAGAGAGGCCAGGACACAGACGTGCGCCATCCTCCCTGACTCTTGAGTGGTCCAAATGTGCTTTACGATGGCCCTGGTGCTGGCCAAGCTTTGCTGGCCTAACTGTGCTGGCCTAACTCCAGGTTGTGCTCTAAATGTGGTTGTGTGTTCTTCTTTTCTTTCCCGTTTTCTCTGGAGAACGTATCCAAGTGTTCTCCATTCCACATTCTTTGTAGACATTGTGTGAACATACCAATGTTGGATGTTTACATAATGACAGACTCTGAATCCCGAAGGCACAACAATTTAAAACAATTCCCTATATAACAGAGAAGCATAACAGAAACTCTTTTCAGTCATTTTTTATTTTTATTTTTTTGCAGAATTACTCACGTCTCTAGTGATCTAGGGAAACTTAAAAAATAAAAAGACTTCCTAAGCTTTAAATGTACACATAAATGTGGTTTCTTGTATTGACTTCTGTTGCAAGTTGCCTTGGTAGTCCCATGCTGGGAACAAAATGCAGCATATAAATATTTCAAGTAAATAAATACTGCATATTGAGTTCATTGTACTCAATTGTATCATTGTATCATCACAGACAACCTCTCTACTAAGGCATACTTTTGAAAACGGACCACATTACAATTGGATAAGAGTATCTACTTTACAAAAGCATGCTCATCTCTAGAATGTCATGGCCCAATCCTATGGGCACATAATGCTGGCGGAACAAGCATTTTGCTGGAATAATATACTTTGGGGCTGTCACAAATGTGACACTGCTGGAGCACATGGCCTACCACTGCAAGTGGCAAGTGGCTGAGTCCACGTGAAAACAAACTAAGGACCCCCCCCCCCATGCAGGGGGTCAAAGGGAGGAAGGTAGGGACTGAATAGGGCAGGGTGGGCAGGGTGGGGAGAAAATGGGGAGGGATGGAGGGCAGATCGGGCCTGGGAAGGGGGAGGGTTCAGCAGCTTAGGTGCCCACTAAATCCTAACCCCATTCCCAGGCCTGATCCACCTTCACGATCCACAATGTGGACTTGCAACAGTGATATCACCAGCACAGAACCACATTGACCTATGGAGGCAGCTGGGGCTAACCCCAGGGGAAGGGAACAAATGTTCCCTTGCTCCGAGGAGGCCTCAGTATGCCAAAACTTCCCCACAGGATACAGCGAATGTTTGTTGGTGCTGCTGCATCACTGCATGGGGTGGATTGGGCTGCCCATGCTGGAGACCCTATCACATTTTTTACAACCTCTGTCATCATTACTAGTAATTTATGCCTTCTTCATTCAAATCTGTATTGCGTTCACATCTAGCACTTGACTTCCTTCCAAATTATCTCTTGTAAACTGAAGTTTTTATGTTTTTACATCTGTAGTCTAGTCATGATAAGCAGTTCTTTTTGGTAAAAAACCAAGCTCTTGAACTAGCACTTTGTACATTTTTGGAAAGAATCTGCTAATTGTCTCAGAATTCCGATAGAATCTTGCCAATAGCACTAGGGCATTAGGACCTGACAGCGCTCATTATCTGAATTGGTCTCATAGATACACTTTCACTGTTGGTGTACTACCTTCCCTGCTCCCTAAGCTTCAGAATTTTCCACCACTCTCCCCTCCACTTGCTTGCAATGTTAGCCTTTGGCGTACAAAAACTGCATTACAGTTAAGTCAATACATTTATTCATTACATTCTATTTGCAGAACCACAAAGCTCTGCTAGCTACACTGTCTTCCTTGTTTTTAAATACCACACTTAGGGAGCTAAATTTTAATTGTTTAAATTAATTTATTGGAAAGCACTGCAGAATAAATAAAAACATCATTCATCATATAAGGTTGAATTAGTACAGGATGTTTTAAGAAGACCTGTCTGAGGCGCAGTCCTAACCTGGGGTTAAGCCGGCACAAGAGACACCGTAAAGTCATGTTTGGACCACTCTCGGAGTCAGAGGCCAGCACACAGACGTGCGCCATCCCCCGACTCCGAGGGTGGTCCAAACGCCTGTTATGGTGGCCCTTGAGCCAGCCAAACTTTGCTGGCCTAACTCCAGGTTAGGATTGTGCCCTGAATGAAGCAGGAGAATCTGTTTGATCCCAACTCCTCTCAGCAGGGTACATGGGACTAACTGATCGCCAGTGTGTAGCCATTCACCTCCAAAGGAGTGGAAAGCCAATTTCAGATGGTCCACCCTTGAAGGTTAAGAGGACTGGGATAGATCCCAGAAGGCTTTAGGGGAGCACTCAGCAGATTCTGCCAGACCTTTTACTGAAGCCCTGAGGATTTATAAGGAATTACAGACATCACAGTAAATGAAGAAACCAACTATCTAAATGAGAACCAAGTTTAAATAAAAAGGATATTCACCAATAGTCGCCTGCAGTAGCCAATCTTTCTACTCCCATCAACATTGGTGAGGACAAAAGAAAATGTTTCACTGAAAAGAAGAATAAAGACATGGAGTTTTACCAGTCTACGAAGAATCCTATGGGAAAAGCAGGAATCATTTCAGGGCCACCAAAAGGAAGAACATTTTGTTTTGGGACCTAGAGACTCTAACATTTTAAGGTGCAGCAGATACAGTCTCTAGGTGAGCACAGCCCTGTGCATTTTCTTCTCTCCTTTTCAAAACTGCTTTACATTTGGGGCAGACAAACAACCTAAACCATGAATCATGAACTTTATGAGCATAAGGTGAGAATATGCATACCAGCCCAAGCTTTCCAAATGTAAGTTAAACAATACTGTGTGAATTTATGACTTTCCCTCACGACAAGTGATTCAGGGCACAATCCTAACCTGGAATTAGTCTGGCACAGTTAGGCCAGCAATGTTTGGCCGGCACAAGGGACACCACAGTATGTTTGGGCCACGCTCCCTGACTCCAAGAGTAGTCTAAACACGTTTTACAGTGGCCCTTGTGCCAGCCAAACTTTGCTGGCCTAACTGTGCTAGCCCAGCTCCAGGTTAGGATTGCGCTTTCAGACAACACAATTTACTACAAACAGGAAGCACCAAAATACCTTTAATCTAAAAATCTGTACGTGGTTCAGTGCAAACATCTCACGTGGGTGTAATGTTTTCTGACCACATACCCAATGCTATGCCAGCTTTTCCTGGCAAGCTATACCACGATTCGTAAAGCAGGGCTATCTATTCTTGTGAAGTGAACTGAAAGGTAACAACTGTTTGTTCAGCACTCAACATTTACACGTTGCATGCAGTCAATGCCTGGGGACAGGGTGGGGGGAGAAAACTGAACTCCAAGGTTTGTTTTTTTAATTTATAAAATGTGCGAAAAAGATTTATAAGGACCTCAGATATTCCTATTTCTAGGTCATTGTGGAGAGAGTGCAAAAATGAAGCAAGCCAATATGACAGTTTGTAAGAGAGCTTACAGTGATTGTTTAACTTCAATCCTTTGAAAAACAGGAGGACAAATAGACGCCTTTAACTCCAGCAGAAACTAGCTAAACCAGACCAAGGTTACAAAGCCTCACCCTTGCCTGGAAATAGGGATCCATGAATTGGTGGTTTTGCACAATTTCCAAAAGGAAGTTCTGCCCGCAAAGATACCAACTTAAGGCTCTGTCTGTCTTTCGGGGCAAAGCAGAAGGATCTTGTTTTGCTTCCCCAGTTTTCAGCAGTACAAAACATCCTTTTAGCACAGCAAAAACTAAAGGTGCTGCCCTTCATCCAAGGACAATTACCTGGTATATTCTGTTAGAGGCGCCCATTCATTGCCATCTGGAAAGCAGAACAAAGGAATGGCCTGCAACAACCTCTCCTCTTCTTCACGCTGCCCCCTCATCAAGTTCTCACGCTGAAATAAACAATAAAGAGAAAAATGCACAAGGGGCTACTTTTTATATCAATTCTTACAGACACGACTGAGAGCACACTCCTAACCTGGAGTTAGGCTGGCACAGTTAGGCCAGCAAAGTTTGGCTGGCACAAGGGACACTGCAAAGTATGTTTGGACCACTCTTGAAGTCAGGGAGGGCAGCACACAGACGTGCACCATCCCCCCAACTCCAACACGCTTTACGGTATCCCTTGTGTTGACCAAACTGAGCTGGCCCACCTCCAGGTTAGGACTGCGCACTGCGATGTGTGATGATGCGTAATGAGGACGTATGCAAATATCACTGACCAGTGGCCTCACTGTCGACACTAGGATTGTTCTAAGTGTACTGCAATAATGTATAAGCGTTCTGATCATTGTAAATTTCTTATACAAATGCTAATAATGGGGATAAATTATGCATGGCTAGCCATTAGGATATCATTTTCAAACATTTGCCTCCACAGTGAAAGAGGAGGGGGCATGAGCATTAAGGAAGAGGCCAAGGGGTGAGAACACAGGAGGACGTAGGAGGGTAAACAGTGAAAGAGCTCATTACCATTCTCAAGAAAAGCTTGTCCACATTATGGACTTGGCTCAAGGAATCCACTGAGGGTGCAATCCTAACCTGGAGTTAGGCCAGCAAAGTTTGGCCGGCACAAGGGCCACCGTAAAGCGTGTTTGGACCACTCTTGGAGTAAGGGAGGATGGCGTACATCTGGATGCTGGCCTCTCTAAGAGTGGTCCCAACATACTTTACAGTGCCCCTTGTGCCAGCCAAACTTTGCTGGCCTAACTGTGCCAGCCCAACTCCAGGTTAGGCTTGTGCCCTAAGGCGCACACAGAAGTTGTGCATGGAGAGCAGTTGTTTTCAGCCAGTGTGCTGCGGCTCACTGGTGTGCTGTGAATGGTCCATAGGTGTGCCGTGACAGTTGGGCAGATTTATTCATTTACTAGCTTTTTGTTACCCGGCGTTGCCCGGGGGACAAAGTATCCCCAGCGTGTAGTAGGAGAAGGAATGAATACAGGGACAGAATCAAGCAAAGGAGCGTACTGAAATTGTCACACGCACTGATCAATGTCTGCAGGTCCCGTGGCAGTGTGAGAAACTCACAGTAATGTTAATTTAACTCAAACCCTGTTTGTAACCCACATTGTTAGTTTCCCCTCCAGGAGGAAGAATAAATATGAGGAGACAGGGACACAATCAAGTACAAGGGCAAACTGGAGCAGTCATACCCACTGACCAATGTCTGCAGGTCGTGTGTTAGGATAGCACTGAAGTATGAGAAAGTGGAAGAGGTGGCCAGCTAGCTCTCTGGAAATAGGTCCCTCTCAGATCCGACTGGGTGCTGGAACTCTCTGGATCATTTGCAACTCTTTTAAGCCAGTTTCACTTTCGGTTTGGCTTTGTGAATCACATAACCTGCAGAATTGTTTCTGACCACAGGGTGGCAGCAGACCTGTAGCCCAATGCAATCCCTTTGGTTCCTGACGATCTGGCCCCGCTCCCCCAAAAACAGGGGGCTGTAGGGGGGTCTGACCCCCGCAGTGTTCTTTGCCAGGCTGCAAGGTACGTGTGTGCCAAGTTTCGTGGCTGTGGGTCAAGGCACGGAGACGCCTATAAATAACATACATACATACCCACATACATACCCACACACATACACACACACATACACACATACATACACACGTCTGTTTTTATATATATAGATTAATAATAGACCATTGAGGGATGTGAACCCCACACTAGCAGCACGGTGTTTCTTGTGAAACACTGAAAAAAGGTTGAAAAAGGTTGAAAATCGCTGATCTAGAGATTGGCAGTTCAGGCAAATGCTAACAGCTTTTACAGAAGGTCCACTGGCCCAACCAATGAAGCCAGCAGTGGTTTTCTAGCAGAAGTACACTGCTGGCTACTTGGCTATACTTCCAGCCCCTCATATCACGCATCCACAGAGTAAGAGAGGGTGAGAATGAAATGGCTCTGGGTCCAGATACGGGTCATCCTCTTCCTTATCCCAATGCGTTGTGAAAAGCTATTTGCAGTCATGGAGTCCCCTCTCCATGGTTGCTATTTTAAAGGAAAGCAAACCTCAAGCAAGACAACAATGTGTTTAACGTCATTTCTAATTTCATGTTCCCAAACGCCTCTGCAAAACTCTCCCTGGGCATGGAATGTAAGGGCATCTAAAAGCTAACTGTCAACTGGGGAACTAGAAGTCAAATGGGGACTAGGACAGCAGGTTGTGCATAAGGTACATCTTACATCCACACAGCGGTTTGTGTCTCACCATTGCGTGAAGTACAGGCGCGTGAGAGACTTTTGTTTCTCTTTGAAGCAATCAAGCAATGGTCCACAGAGCGCAGATGTTGAGGGGTGAGAAAGCTGCAGAACCACCCTTATAAAAGATCTCAAAATGAAACTGCTGTAATGGGAAATAAGGTCAACCCACAAAGGCACCTGGGTTTATTTTTTTGTTTTGTTTTCTTCTGTTTCATCTTTAAAATAATACCAACACGCACATTTTCGCAAGTGCTGCCATACACGACAAACCCTGAGAGTAATAGGCCGTTTTCTAACTTTTCTGTACAATGACAAGGCTTCCCTCAGAGGCACAGATAACGGCAGCCAAAAAGACAGAATTAATATGGTGAGATACAATATTAGGCCAGGACAGAATCAGATAGTTGGTCCACAGGTTGTGGCTTTAATTTGGGCTTGGTGCCCCCTCCCCTAGGTCCACACAGGTCCAAACTAGATTGTTATTTTTATTGATTGAAGCTATTTATATACCACTTTTCCATTTTCAATATAATGCTCCAAGTGGCTAAACAGCATATACAAGTAATCTAAATATAAAAAGACAATTGCACCAACACCAACGAATAATAATGCCTGTGTTAGGCGCTCCCAGTGCCTTTTTCTTTACAAAAACTAGCTGTGGAACCTCCAATCCAGACTGGAAACCCGGTGGGACAGAGGGAATGTCCCCAGCACCATTTTCCTGTTGAAATCCTCCACTTAACCCAGGTGCGTGTCCTTGTCCAACTGGAAAAATTTACCTCAGTCACTTCTGGTCCTGGGTGTTCCCCCACCCCTTCATTAGCTGGGCAGCCTCGTTTCAGAGTTTGGCAATACTGTGAGTTCTCACTGTGGTAGTAAATCTAACTGAGCAAAGTCATTTCAGACTAGAGGTGGAGCTTCAGAAAAATATCCCTGCACCATATATAGCAAACAAGCATGTAAGGGAGAACATTAGCTGAGATTCCTTCTTCTCCCTGGCATCTAGTTTCTTGACATGAGGTGGTACAGCCCAAAGACAGATTTAACACCTCAGCAGGAACTAGGCATAGGAATGAAGGGCAGGAAAGTACAGCTGGGGTTTCAACATAAGGTTATGTTGTCAAACATAAGGCCCATAGCCTGGATGCACACACACCCTTTATCTGTATCTGCCTTCCCTTGATAATTGGGCTGTCCTAGTGCCACCCTTTCAGCAGCATTGCTTCTGCCAAAGCTCTGAAAGGGAGAGATGGAAGGAGAACTCAGAAGGCCAGGAACTCTATGGGGTAAGGGGTAGACCAAGAGGAGTGACAGCACAGTCCTAAACTGGAGTTAGGCTGGCATAAACTAAGCCAGCAAAGTTTGGCCAGCACAAGGGCCACCATAAAGCATGTTTGGACTACTCTCGGAATCAGGGACGATGGCTCATGTCTGTGTGCTGGCCTCTCTGACTCAGAGAGTGGTCCAAACATATTTTACGGTGTCCTTTGTGCTGGCCAAACTTTGCTGGCTTAGCTTATGCCAGCCTAACTCACTTTAGGATTGTGCCCTGAGGGAGGGAGATGCTGCTGAGGTGCTGGGACAGACCAATTAGCAAATGGGCCGCCCTTTCAGCATTGCTGATTCTGCTGAGGTATAATTTTGCAGACTACCTCTCAGCTGCTGAGCTGTGAAGTGACACTGAGGGTGCAATCCTAACCAACTTTCCAGCATGGTCATGGTCTTGGTCTGCCCCTTACCCCATAGAGTTCCTGGCCTTCTGAGTTCTCCTTCCATCTCTCCCTTTCAGAGCTTTGGCAGAAGCAAACTTTCCAGCAGCAGGGTAAGGGCAATGAAGCTCTGAGGTAAAGGAACAAACATTCCCTTACCTTGAGGAGGCCTCTATAATTACTATTCCACTGGAGGATGCAGCACATGCCCCATTGGCACAGCTACGTCAGCGCTGGAACTTTGGTTAGGATTGTGTCCTGAGGCAGTGTCAACAGGCAGCCCATATAATATGATAACTGGCTCTCCCATATCCTGAAAATATGGTCTAGATTTGCACATTTTCTCTTCTGTCGTTTGCAACTAATAGGTTTCTATGTGAGGACAAAGTGCTTATTTCTGGCCCATCACCTGCTTAATGACATCACTTCCTGCTTAGTTATGGCATTTCCGGTGCCATAACTGCTATTCAGCCCAATGTATAAAACCAGTCTGACACCCCTGCCTTAAGATGTTAAGGAGCCCCTGTCAACTACGGAGTCAGGCCCAGAGGTGATGAGAAATATTATAAATATTATAATTATAATATAATCAGGTAACTGACAAACACACTTCTCCACCCTCTCACTGAATCAACAAAAAGGCAGCCTGGACTACCTGACAACAATAATGAGCATGGTAAGTGGGGCAGAGATGGTCAGGATGATGTGCATGTGCAGAGTCCAATGCTGGGATGAGACTCAGAGTGCAATCCTAAACTGGAGTTAGGTCGGCATAAACTAAGCCAGCAAAGTTTAGCCAGCACAAGGGCCCCCATAAAGCATGTTTGGACTACTCCTGGAGTCAGGGAGGATGGCTCACGTCTGTGTGCTGGACTCCGAGAGTGGTCCAAACATACTTTACAGTGGCTCTTGTGCTGGCCAAACTTTGCTGGCTTAGCTTATGCCGGCCTAACTCACTTTAGGATTGCACCCTTAGAATCAGAACCCACTGCGGAAACCCCAATGCTGGGGCCTGCTATATTAGCCTAAGAAATTCAGGTGCTACTCAACCTTCAGCTTGATGAATACAATCAGTCCTCATTATCTGCTGGAGTTAGGATCCTGGAAATCTGTGCAGATAGTTAATTCACAGATAACAAACCATTGATCCTATGGGATCAATGGGTTAGGTAGAAGGGGCACCTCATCTGGCATCAGAAGAATCAAGCAGACACCCTCAGGGAGGCAGCAGAATGCAACAAGAAGTGCCAAAAGATCTTGGAATGCTGCAGTGACCTTCCAGAGGCTGCAGGGATCTCCAGAATGGCACCTGTAACCAGCACGGACCCCTTAAACATGGCTGATGGATGCTTCTGCCAGGCATTTTAAAGGGGTCAGTGATGGTTGCAGCTGCCATTCTGAAGGTCCCTGAAGCCTTTGGAAGGTCTCGGCATAGTAGATAATGAGGAAAATAGCAATTCTGCCTCTCGCAAATAAGCAAGGTCACAGATAGCTATGTTGCATATAAAGAGGACTGACTGTATATGTTTCCACTGCAGGGATCCAAAACTCCTATTGCATAGTACAGTAGTTGAATCATCTCATCTCAATGGGTCAGCAAGGACAATTCTTTACTGCTCAAACCAGCCCCATATGGTTCCCAGCATGCATACCCATACTTCAGGCACATTGGCTCCTCCCCTTGCTGCCTTGTTACTTTTAAAGTGGGTTTAGACGTGCATGGGGGATTCAGATGAAATGGCCCCCTCAGCAATTAAAAAAGCTGGGCCGGCACAAGTGGCATGTGTCGGCCCAACGGCGACTTGGGATTGCACTGTCAGTGTCTGAAATGAGCCTACATTAGTACATGACAACACTCGTATGGCCACAAGCCCATCCCAGTGAAATGAACATGCAGAGGTGGAGCAGAGCCTGCCACTGTGATGCCCATTCTTGCAGGCAACTTTTCATTTCTTTGCGGTATAATGGATGAAAAAGAATTCCCTTGAATACATTTCAACAACGCCACTTGACCACGCAGTCATGCCGGACTTCTTACCTTTGGAAACTGATAGGTAATCTTGGGCTCATAATCTCCCTTAGTGTTCTTTTTCAGTGAGACCACAACTAAATATTCAAAGAAGAGCTGTCCTCCTGCGGAGTAAAGGTAGCTGTTTCTGTCTTTTGGCCTCTCCGAAGTAACAGGTTTGCTTTCTACTATTGCTCCTGGGGGCTCATCTGAAATGCAAAACGACAGTTACACAAACAAAACATTAGGCCTTGCAGCAGGATCGGAGGGACACAGAGTAATTTCTCCAATCAGATTGACGTGAAGTTGGACAGGCATCAAGCGCCGAGAAGAACACGGTTCGAACGTCACTGCCCTGAAAACAAATGAGGCAAGCAAATGTGGGTTCACACCACTTCCACCACCTTTAGAATGTAATTCTAGTATCAGACAGATGTTCAGGTGCTGAATGAAAGTGTGTCCAGCACAGGGAAAACAAGCTCCACACCCTATCACTGTCTCTCATGCATATGCAACATGCCTACTACATACATACGTTTGTGCACAGACAGGCACCTCTCTGAGCAATCAGAAACTCTACAAAGTCCTGTCCACTCCATATCATACCTGCATTCATTCAATTCTGGCCTTCCAGAAAATTGCTGTGTTTAGATTTAGAGCCCAATCCCGAGCAGCACCCCCAAATCTGTGTTAATGCTCCCAGACTAGTGCTCGCTGTAGCGCTGGCCTGGGAGCGCAGGTGGAGAGCCGCCTGTGCACCAACCAAACTCAGGAGGGAGGTACCGGGGGGGGCCTACTGGCAGGCATGCTGGCCCAAGGAGGGGGCAGGCTTGGGATGTGGCTGTTAGGCTGTTAGGTTAGCCTCAATTTGGGCCGCGCAGCCTCCTTGGTTCTGTGCCCGCAATTTCACGGGTGCAGATCTGAGGAGCACATTGGGGAGGACACACTATTGCCAGACAAGGAATACGAGGTAGACCACCAAGAACACTGCCAGTACAAGGAATGAAGTTCAGAGGATCATTGCAAGCAACCTCTGAAATTCTGGCCTTTGAAGAAACAGACCTGGCTGCTATGACCCAGACCAGAGTAACCCGGACCAGAAATTCCCCCTTCGTTTCTTTATTGTTGACAGTCTTGAACAGCACTTCTAGTTAATCGGAGCATGAGTCAGCTAAACTGTAATCAAACACAGTTGCTAGGAAGTAAGACCCACTGAGCTGTATTCTCCAGGAAGTTTCTTCAGCACAATTTCCAAACACTTGCACAACTGGGTTGACATCTCTCAGAATGGTTAAGATAACAATAGTTTCTAGGAAATAAGTCCCACTGAATTTCATAGTAAGATCTTTCCAGTTGAAATAAATAGAGTTCATAGGCTTTTAACCTTTTCTAGATCATTCCCTGAGTTGGCCTTGGGAACAATATCATCAACAATGCTTGTTGACTGTTGCTTTTATGATCTCATCAAATAATGAATTCAAAAGCACACTTCTCATCCCTTGGTAAATTCATGCAACTTTGGTTTGGAGAAAAGAAGCCTCTAATTTACACAGTCATACCATAAGGCCTGTTTCTTGCTTCAGAAATGGCCACACACTATGGAATGCCCCCAGGAACTGAGGCAATTGAGTCGGTTAGTCAGGTGATCTGCCCATTTGTGTGTGTGTGTTTTTAAAGCCTCTCCGCCACACCTTTTCAAGTTCTATGGCTTCCTGTGGAGGTGTTTGGTTGCAGAGCTGCAGCCTGTCTTTATCGCAATAGGAAAGTTGCTAAGGCTCACTGAGTACAAATTCTTCTACAACAGAAAAAACCAAGCACACCCAGGGTGCAAGCCTAACATGGAGTTAGGCCAGCACAAGTTAGGACAGCAAAGTTTGGCCGACACAAGGGCCGACACAATTGTAAAGCACAATTGGGGGAGTCAGGGAGGTTGACAAACATCTGTGTGCTGGCCTCTGACTGCGAGAGTGGTCCAAACATACTTTACAGTGTCCCTGGGGCCGAACAAACTGTGCTGGCCTAACTGTGCTGGCCTAACTCCAGGTTAGGATTGCACTCACAGTTGCATCAGACAGGTTAGGTGCAGGAATGAAGGATTAATTAACACCCAGGAAGTAAACTCATTTCAATGCACCCAGAAAGGAAATGGAGCAAGGAGCAGAGGACAGAGGAGTAATACTTGCTACATCAATTCTGGCAGCAACTTTGCAGTTGGAGACCAGGCTTTATATTTCAGTTCCTGATTCACGCGGCTGCAGCAGCAGCAGTAAATTTCTCCACTGCATAAATAAAAGGGAACCTTGGAATGGCGACAAATTCATGGACTCTACCTGTAGCAGCAGAAGCGAAATGGTGTAATCAGCCTTCACTAGGGATTTCTACTTTGAACAATGACCCCTTGACACCACTAACAGCCAGAGCCAGATTGTTAATACAGGATTGTTGTCCTACAAGAGCAAGAGCAAACACTGAGAGTTTAATCCAGTATTCGGATCATTCCGAAGGTCGTGTACTCAAGGTGGGTGGCTAAAGGGACAATGCAGAACAACACAAACATATACCTTTTCACATTTCCTTATTGTCATAATTAAAACTTTCAGAAGCAGTTTACAACAGCTCAAATTATCTTCCTCAACGTCCAAAATGGAAGGCAGTCTTTCACTTATTTTCGTCTTGGCCAAAAACGAGTTCAGCCAGTTTTTGTTTTAAATTATGCCGTATCTTTAGGCATTAAAAAAAATTAAATGATGCTTCTCTTTCTCTCTCCCTGTATTTCAGGCCTGGACAAATTACGTCTGCATGTGTTGGGGGCGGGCGGGCGGGCGTGTGTGTGTGTGTGTGTGTGTGTGTGTGTGTGTTGTGTGACAGGAGGAACTTGTCCAGTTAGGTTTGTGCAGTCAGTGCAACTGCTTATGAGACATGTCAATCCCCAGTACAGTGATAGTTTGGAAGCTGTGCAGTTAACAGCCATGTTTACTTCCAGAAAAATGACTATCACATTCTTAAAATGCTTCTCATCGCTTCTTCAGAACTGTCTGAACTGAATATTTACTGCATGTTTATGGTGAATTCGTGAACACAACAAAACCTGTGGTGGTTTGCATCAAGCTGCTATAAATCAATGTAACCCCCAAATTAGCACACTTTCAAGTATCCAAGGTGAAAAAGCAATAAAATAACTGAGGGCGCAATCCTAAACTGAGTTGGCATAAACTAAGCCAGCAAAGTTTGGCCAGCACAAGGGACACCGTAAAGTATGTTTGGACCACTCTCGGAGTCAGAGAGGCCAGCACACAGACGTGAGCCATCCTCCCTGACTCAGAGAGTGGTCCAAACGCGCTTTATGGTGGCCCTTGTGTTGGCCAAACTTTGCTGGCTTAGTTTATACCGGCCTAACTCCAGTTTAGGATTGCGCTCTGAGAGGGCATCCTAACCTGGTGTTAGGTCAGCACAGTTAGGCCAGCAAAGTTTGGCCGGCACGAGGGGCACTGCAATGTGCTTTTGGACCACTCTTGGAATCAGGGAGGATGGTGCACATCTGTGTACTGGCCTCTCTGACTCCAAGAGTAGTCCAAACATATTTTACTGAGTCCTTTGTGCCAGGACTCCTAACTCCAGGTTAGGATTACGCTCTTAATGTGATTTGGAAACTCTGCCATAACTCTCATTCCCTGCCCAAATACTTCCACAAGTGAACAAGCTTTGGCAGCTCCAAAACAAACCTAGGATCAGGGATACCACTGGGCCAAAATCCTGGAATATAAATTCACATATTTGCATCCGAAATCCTTCTACAATAAGATAAATGCAAGTACAAACTGCAACATAGCGAGCTCTGTCAGCATGCTTCCGAACGGTTTTCTCATCTCTGTAACTTCATGGCCAAAACCTCAGTGCTAATACTGTTTTTATCTAGGTCAGGGTGGTCCAACACGTTGCCTGCAGGTCTCATGCAGTCTGTGAGGCCTCTTTTGGTGGTCCTTGAGAACCCTGCTGCACCCAACCCCTTCTCCTGCATCAGTGGCTTTGACCCTGACATGCTGTTCCAGCTTCTCCTTTTAAGAAAGAGAAGCCAGAATGGGGCAGCAGGGAGACTGAAAAGCCCCACAGCACCCAACACTGTCTCCTCTGCCTGCTTCTCCTTCACCAGGCTCAGCACCTGGAAGTAATTGACAGTGACATCATCATGTTGCCACCAATTACTTTCACATTTGTGCCCTCGGGATTGGGGTTGGGGCTGGGGCCAGTGTACTGTGGCTCCCTTAGCGGTCAAAGTTGGACTGCCCTGATCTAAGTATTGTTACACTGCAAAGCAAAGGACACTGTTATACTCAAAAGAATGGCTATGTCCTCAAAGAGAATTTTAAATAACCAATACAAACAGAACCCATGTGCATCAAGAAACATTCACTGTCATTGCACAGAGGCCTTTCTGATCCAAGAGAGTTGGATTCAGTATTGTCCTGCCTAGGATGATGATGAGATAGAAGACACGCAAAAATGGGTTGCACCAAGAGCTTCATTCAGCAGCCTGAATTGGGAATATGCATGTCTGCAAATACTGTATAACTGCAATACAGGGGTGCAGGGAAAACCCCTTTCATGTTTGCCTTAGCCAAGTGACACTGGAGAGGATAAGAACAGTAGAAGTGATCCAGTTCCAGATCATGATGTGGGCCTAGATATCTGTATGCAGATGTAGGTTGAACAGCTGCTGAATGGGGTTACTGCTTTAACAACCAGAGTTGGCCCAAGATCTCCTGGCATCTAAGGCCGTGTGCCAATATGCTGCCTCCTCTAATGCCTGAACAATATACCAGCCTCTGCTCTTCCAGCTCCTTGGATTGGCAAGGAAGAGGCGGCTGAAATGGACGAGGAAGGGTGGAGGAGAGTGATGGGCTGCCCTCCACTCTTCCTTTCTCATTCCATGCCCCTCTTCGTTTTCCAATCCAAAGAGTTGGAGGAGAAGTTGCAGCAGTGGAGGCAAGTCAGCAGATGAAGGTGGCTGCCCCTCAACTAACCTGGTGCCTAACCATCTCAGTCGGGCCCCTGGACGGAGTTGCCAGCCCTGTTAACAGCCTTCAAGCCCAATCCTATGTCCATGTTTAATGGGGCTTACTCCCAGGAAAGTATTATAGGATTGCAGTAGTACTGGAAGTTCACATTTTCCCAGCTGACATTAAGAGCGCAATCCTAAACTGGACTTAGGCCGGCATAAACTAGGCCAGCAAAGTTTGGCCAGCACAAGGGCCACCATAAAGTCAGGGAAGTTGGTGCACGTCTATGTGCTGGTCTCCCTGACTCCAAGAGTGGTCCAAACATACTTTACAGTGGCCCTTGTGCTGGCCAAACTTTGCTGGCTTAGCTTATGCCAGACTAACTCAGTTTAGGATTGCGCCCTAAGCGGCATTCAGCATCATGTCCCTGTACATACAAGTTCAATGCACACAATCCTTGAATTCACAGAAGCAGTGGTACGAATTGGTAAGGCTTTTTTTTAACCCCAAAGTGTGAAGTGGTTGTTAGCCCACCCACCTCTGCACTTCCAGGGAGGTGAGCTAGTGTTTGTTACACAGCCTTAAAGTTGCCACAACACACACACACACACACACACACACACACACACACACACACACACAGAGCGAACTAAATCTGACTTGCCAGCAAATCAATCTGCATTGCCCAAGAAGTGTACCAGTATGATACACATATTTGCAAACACGTATTCGTTTGTTTACATGTCACATTTTTGGGTGTGCAGTACCTTTAAAAATGTAGTGACTAAAGGGGACTCCTTGTTTCAATGAATTGAATTTAGAAAACAGAATTTAGAAATTGCATGGCTTTATCTGGAAGATTTGAGGGGTCACCTGTCTGAGACTTTGAATGAACCACTACAGGTGTGCCCCAGTATCCACTGATTCAGTATCCACAGTTTGTTATCCATGGATACCATGGATACTGAGACTCCTATTAAAAAGATAGGGGGACATTAAACAAATCTCTTTTTTTACCTTGTTGCAGCAAAACCACAGATGTTCTCCTTTTAAAAAGGTGACCCCAGTATTCATGGTTTCAGGTATCCACGGTGGGTTCTGGAACAGAACCCCAGTGCATACCGGGGCATGCCTATACTCAAATTTCTCACAGTATGGTAGTCTTTTTCTTTCTGGGAGACAGAAAGGATAATAAAACACCAGCAGCCCAAAATGAATGCCAGAAGTGCACATCTACCTGAACACTCTATTGCACGTCGTATCTTGCTTTGCTTCTTCTACATTCTTAGGGGTAATTTGGGTTTCAGATTTTGATCTGGAATGGCTTCCTGGGAAAGAGGATCTGTTCCTGCTCAGTCTACCAAGCCAACAGCTAAATTACCGAGACACTCAGTTATCTCCATAAAAATGTAATGGTGTGGGTTTTTTTAAAAAAAACTAGATTATCCCACCAAGAGAATATATATTTATTCAATCCTATCACCTAACTGAGAAGTCACCAACCTTTTATTTCACTGTAGTGTATTGTCCATGGCCATCAGCTTACTTACTCACTCACACGACTCCGACAAGTACTATGATCAATTCTGACATTTACTATGATGAAGTCTATGAGCAGTGAAGGAGGGAGATGCACTCCCCTCCCTCCTCATCACAGAGTTATAGTGCAGATGATGCAGACCTCTCTGCACTGATCCTCAGGGCGCAATCCTAAACAAATTTCCAGCACTGGGGTAAAGGCAATGCAGCTCTGGGGTAAGGGGAAAAAATTACCTTGAGGAGGCCTCCGTGACTACTACTCCACTGCAGGATGTAGCACATGCCCCATTGGCACAGCTATGTCAGTGCTGGAAACTTATGTAGTTAGAACTGCACCTTCAAACACATAGTTGACCCATTAGTGCAATCGCCGCCTGCTCCTCCTCCTGCCCACAATTTTCTAAGGGAGGGGGTGAATTGCAAAGTGGAAGTCTGAGTGATTGAACCTGTCTCATGTGACATTATTTGCAGGGTGGGAGGAAGGGATGCTCCTGGTTCTCTGCCACACAAAGATGCTCACCAGTCCAGTGAATGTCTGAATGGGAGGGGGATCTATAACTCACCACTGAGAACCACTCTGATACCAGTTCATCAAGTTATAGCATCAACACATTGGTACACTATCAAAATTGTACCATGCCAACATACTGAACAAGTTGTTGCTAATTGTCTCTACTTTTTTATTCAAATGCCAGATCACATACATGAATTCAAGCCATTATACTCTGCATTAATTAACCCAGAATAATAATTACCATGCCTTTATTCTGTATCCAAAACATTAAACTGAATTACCCAGAAAACTACAATGAAAGGGAGGCCAAGCTGCCTTTTAAAATAATTTGCAAGGCTAGCCTGCATATCACACCCTTGTACTCTGTATTTTAATTAATCTAGAACAATGAACACCCACAATTACTGTACTATGTCTAGTAACTGCCTACAATCATTGCACACTTGATTGATAGCTGCATGCATAAGCATGCACTGAAAAGACAGTAAAAACAATTCTCACATTTTAATATTTTTTTCCACATTTACAGTATAGATCTCCTGCTTTTACCCTCCAGCAACCCTGTGAGGTTGGTTAAGCAGAGACACAGCAACTGGCCCAAGGTCACCCAGTTCACTTCATGGATGAATGGGGATTTGAACTCAGATTTTCCAGAACCAAAAAAAAACTAACCACACCAGCTCACAACTGAGAGCACTGAACAGTGCAATCCTATTCATGTCTAGTCAGAAGTGAGCCCCATTGAGCCCAATGGGACTTACTCCCATGTAAATGGGCATAAGATTGCAGCCTAAAGGGAACAAATCAACTCATGTCAAATGATCTCTGGACTTTGCACCCTGATCCTGAAAGAGTGGTTCAAGCGTGTTAAAATAAATACGCGTGAAACGACATTGACCCTGCAACGCCACGCCTTCGCTTGGAGATATCCCGGACGATCGTCATTCATATTGTCATTCCCTCTTTTCAGCGGTCATCGCCGAAGCGCCCACTGTAGTTCCCACCGCTTCCAGAGCCTTAAAGGGCGACTTTTCCTCTTTCGACTTTCGATGTCATTAAGCACCCGAAGCGAGAGCCGGGAGAGCTCGGGACTTTCCGATCCACTAATTTTGCTGGAGAGGGCGGGGGGGGGGGGCAGCCAGCCGCTGTCAAGCCGGCCGGGAATGGGACGGGCTGCTGTGACACCGGGGCGTGCCTCGCTCGCTCGCTTCGCCACTTACGGGAAATTTTCCGAAGTCCACACTTGCAACAGGAACGGGCCCGATCCTGGGGCAGGGGAAGGAACGGCGGCTCCTCTCCCAGGGTGGTGGAACCACCAGGAGGAAATGTCACAGGGCGAGGGGCTCGAGGGGTGGCACGGCGCGGGGAGAGGGCAAACGTCGAGGAGATCGGGAGCGGACGCCCGATTGACAGACGAGGGGGGCTCGGAGCGCCTGCCTTGCAACGCCGCCTCTGCTCACCTCGAGTCCTGGACGATCTCCTCCGCAGGCTATTTCGGAAGAAGCGGGCGATCCCCTCCACCGACATCCCGCGCTGCTCCATTAGCCGCCCGCCTGCTTGCCTGCACTTCGGGTCGTCCTCTGCTTCAACACGCGCCGGGCTTCCGCCTCCCTGCTTGCTTGCCTGCTTGCCTCCGTCACGCTTTCACTTTCGGCGCGGCTGGGCACCAGCGCACCTGCGGAGCGAACGCGAGCGGGGCGGGCACTTGGCGGGGGTCCGCGGGGAGAGACCTTCGCACCTGGCTCGGGCTGGGAGGAGCTCCGTTTCTTCTCCGGGCGCGTGGCGGGGGGAAGAGGAGGGAGGCGACGAGAGGGAAGCAGCAGCCCCTGGAGGAGGGAGAAGGAACACCTGAAGGAGAGCTACGAAGAAGGGGCGGGAAGCGGACGCAGAAGACAACAGCCTCGATCGGTTTTGTGTGTGTGGGCATGTCAAGGCCTTCCGTGGAAGCCACAACCCCATTCATTTCAAGTCCACGTGCCCTACTACCGTATGCTGCCTGGAATGGATTATGCACGTAGCTCACAATATTTCTACACTTTTTTCTCACCTAAAAAGCCCACAAGGTGGTTTACCATAACAGTAAACATACAAAAACAAAGTCATGTGCATATTAATCTTTATTTTTTTTAATGTAAAACGACTGTACTTAAAAGACCCACCATAATCTCCCAGCTATTTCTCAAATCCTTGTGCAGTATATGTACATTGTCAAATTGCACCAGTGTTTGTGGGCATATTTAGTTTTCATATTTAATTTTATGTCCTCTGAAAAGAACCATGTAATTTTTAGACCATTTAGCTATTTCTGTGTTTTAAACTTTTCCCAGATTTTCTACTAAATGTGAAATGTGACAGATAGTTCTGAAAACATTAAGAACGCAATCCTAACCTGGATTTAGGCCAGTACAGTTAAACCAGCAAAGTTTGGCCAGCACAAGGGACACCATAAAGTATGTTTGGACCAGTGGTCAAGTGTGCTTTATGGTGGCCCTTTTGCCAGCCAAACTTTGCTGGCCTAACTGTGCCAGCCTAATTCCAGATTAGGATTGCACTCTTAAGAGTGGTTCTGATGGCTCCAGAGTCCAACCTGTTACAAGTGAATGGTTTCAGCATGTATTATAGGATTATTATTCTGTTTAGACCTATAATACACTCGTTAATCTGGTTCAATTATACACTGGTTAATCTGGTTTTATTTTCCAGGAGGGGGTTTAGTGCCGCAATCCTAAACACACATACCTAGAAATAGACATGCACAGGATCATGCTTTTATTTATTTATTTAGAAGAATTTATACCCCGTCTTTCCCATGCTAAAGCAAATGCCCAAGACAGCTTACATGGGCAGGCTACTCTAAACCACAATTTTTCAATGGTTTTTTTTTACAAATTATGTTTTCCTAAGCTTCAGTATTGGACTGAGACCATGTGACACTAGAATGTGTATATTTCCAGGTGTGAAAGCTGTTAGTATGGGATAAATCATGTGGTCCAACCAATTTAGGCTTTGCATTTCCATTACTGACAGATTTAAGCAAAACCTGGTTTAAACTTCATGCGTGAAAATGCTCTGAGTTTCTTCCACTTGATCATTGATTGTTAAGGTTGTCTCTGAAAGAATAAAGCCATGTTTCTTATTCTCTGCTACTGTAAGAAAAGAGTCTCCTTTGTGTGGGCAGTACAGCTGAGCAACATTCAAAAGACTGGCGTTTTCAGCTAGAAGAACCAGTTGAAAGCTCTTTCTGGTAGTGGGGGGATAAGGGCCGCCCACAGTGCGAAAGAAGAACGGTCCCACACAGGACGTGTCTTGTGTCCACTGGGCTGGCAGCCAAAGCAGAAACAGAATGCACAACAAGGTCACGTTTCCCACTGATGCTCACAAAGGGAGAGATGTTCCTCTAGACCCAATTAGAAGAAGCTGAGGGGTTATTTTCTGCAAACTTTGCACTCTCTCTGGGAAACTACCATGCTCTTTGACCAATAGGCAGAACAAATATCACTTTGTTCACATGGTTTTGCTATTCTCAAAAAGGTTAGTGAAAACTGTGTAAAAACCAGGAGAAAGAAAGCCTGTTTGATGTCCCTAGGATAGGCATCCCCAAACTGTGGCACCACCATTGAGACTGCCCAGCATCTGACTTGCAGTTTGGGTCTTTCTTTTTAAATGCCCACGTTTCAGCACTTGAAAGCAACATTTGTCAACCTTGGGGTTGTGACCCCAATGGGATCACAAAGCCACATTTGTGGGGCCATGGCAAATTAGGGGAACCAAAATGGCTGCCAGTCATGCCATTAAGGTGCAGTATGGGGGCCAGAGGGTTGCATATAGGCAAACGTTCCACATGTGAAAGTATTTGCACACTGCTTGCATACATAGGATTGCCACAGAGCCTTGCTCCACTGTTAGACTTTGCTGCTTGCTGCATGCCATTCTATTCTGCTCTGCAGTAGCCTGTCAAGGGGATTAGATGTATTAGCTTGACCAGGGGTCTCCAAACTACAGCCCAGGGGCCAAATCCGACTCTCCACAAAATTTTATCTGGCCCACAGCAACTTAAAATATTTGACATTGACTCATTCTATATTATTTCTCAGTTTAAGAACAGCATTATTTCTTTGTATATGTAACATTTCTTTTTGTTCTGACTCATATCATGATAGTGGCGGGGGAAAAAAAGAAGAAGAAGAACCAAGGAAAATTCATTCAAATTTCATTCATTTGTAAAACTGATGTTTTTTTTCCGGCCCACTAAAACATGTAAAATATAAGATGTGGCCCTTGGATTGAAAGGTTTGTAGACCTCTGATGCTCAGAGGCGGATCTAAGGGGGGGGGCAAATCTGTACGTTTTGCAAGAAGCCTTACCTTGCAGTGGAAAACACTCCTCTCCTGCACTGTTCTAGCCAATCCTCACAGGGAACAGCAACATCTTGGTGTTGCTTACTGGCTACAGCAGCAAGGGAGAGGCGGGATTTACATGACAGGGTAAGGCTTCTTGCAAAACTTACAGATTTGCCCCCCCTTAGATCCGCCTCTGCTGATGCTGATGAGCAAGAATGGCTGTGCTAAGTTCAAAAAGACCCATCCCCATTGCGGCCTGTGGGGGCGGGATGGGGGCGATGATGGGAGTGGGCAAATTTGGTCCCAGGAGGGGGTGGGTTCAGTAGTGGGTCCTCAGCCTCATGATTGATTGATTGATTGATTGATTGATTGATTGATTGATTGATTGA
>JAJKFI010012048.1:0-10963 GCA_029204185.1 Lerista edwardsae | reverse complement strand
GTGTGTGTGTGTGTGTGTGTGTGTGTGTGTGTGTGTGTGTGTGTGTGGAATCTGAAATCTTGCTGGCTTCTACATTTTGCCAACTTTAGTACAATCCTCATTTTGCCACCATGTACCATGACTTTCTGTTCACGTTTCATTTTCCTCTGATAGTCCACCGTAAGACCTGAAGCACAAATCCCCAACAATAAAACCATACATAGGTGTTTCCTCTTTATTGGAATGAAAGATGTCACAGCTTCCTTTTGGGATAATTTCCCTTTAAGTGCGTAAATATGTATCTCTTTTAAAAAAAAAACCCCAAAAGAACGGCTCCTAAAATGGTACAATAAGTAGTACTACTGGTAATAAATAATGCCCTGGACTGGCTCTGGGCCTTGTTTGTCCTGCCAGGAGCAGGCATTATGAACAATGGCGAGAAAGCCAACTTGGCTATTGGGACGACGAAAGGCATGATTACAGATCATCCCATGTGGCTTCAGCGCTTTCAGCCAGCTTGGCTGCAGCTGATTCCTAGATGGCAATGTCAGTGTTATCAATATTGTTTGCATTTTTGTCCGCATTACAGCAAAAATATTGGTGCCAGATCTGCAGGAATGTGGTCCTGAATTTTTTAATCCTGAAGGCATACACGATGGGGTTCATGGCTGAGTTCCCATGCGTTAGAAATATAGCAATGTAGGTGAGGATGCTATGGGTCTTGCAGGAGGGGCAGAAGAAGCTGATGCAGTTACGGGTGTGCAGAGGGAGCCAGCTCACTGCAAACAAGAAAAGAACCAGGGCTAGAGACTTGGCAATTTTCAGCTCCTTCCCATAGTATTTCTCTGGGTCCGTTGAGCTGGAGGCGACCTTTTTGTTGAGCTGTCTGCGGATGATCTTGAAGACCTCCAAGTAGATGATGAACATGAGCAGCAATGGGGGCAACACCCAGATGAAGAAATTGAAATATACCATGTACTCCATACTGATGACATTCTCAAACTGACAACTGATGGTGAGCCCCGACTGGCTGGAGTTCATCTCCTGAACCTTTTGCATTTTATTCAAGTTGTTCCAGCCGAACATGGGGGTCAGCCCGACAAGGAAGGAGACCAGCCAGCAGCAAGCAATAGCCACCCCGGCACGCCTGGGGGTCACCACACTCTTGTAGCTGTGGGAGGAAGAAAACAAAACAGACTTTGAGACCTTTCTTCAGCACATCTCGGGGAACATTGTGTCTCAACTCAGTGCTCACAACACAGTCCAAGAGGCAAAGAGAGCAGACACCAGGGCAGGTTTCTGTCCAAAATAATTCCAGTCATCTAGGCTCACCAAAGAAGAATATATTTTTCAAAATAACTGGACTGTAGCATGCACTGAACATATTTGATGAAAAGCTGCGATGTAGCCCATTAGGCAAACCAAACACACAGATGTTGCTACCTGGATCGAAAGCTAAGACTGAAATCCTAAGCACACTTCCTAGGAAGTCATTATTTATTTATTTATTTATTTATTTATTTATTTATTTTTATTTTTATTTTTATTTTTATTTTTTTACAGGTACATCCTCCGTAAATTATTATTTACAGGTACAACCTATGGGTAGGGGTGGGTGGTTTTTTGGGTTGAAAACCACTTTTGGGGTTTTCGGCAGTTAACATATCTGAATAAAAATACAAAATACTGCATTTTGGTGCGTAGGATAATTTCCAGAAATTAAAACAGATGACTTTTCCAATTAGAAATAATACTATGGTTGCATCTGCTGACATTATATCACCTGTATCAACTACCTAGTGCACTTTTAAAGCATTTAAAATTAATAAAAATGAGAACTTGTAGAATAAAAGAACTTGGAATGTGGAATAAAAAACACATATCACAATTTGCTATTTTAATCAAGAAATGTTGGAAAAAATGTCACCCAAAAATATGCCCCTATCTATGGGGGTTCCATTCCAACCCGCACAGATGCCGAAACCCATGAATAAACAAATCCATGGATCAAGGCCCCACCAGACTTCTGGACACAACCAGAGGCAGCCTCCACGTGTGTCCAAGGTATTCTGAGGCTCCAAGAGATTGTGTGCAGATTGTGTGGTTTTTCACACAAGAGATTGTGTGGTTTTTCAAAACCAGTAGTACCTTTCTAAGGTTTTCTGAGGCCCCAGGCCTCTGGGCTTTATAACACTCTGGATGTGATCAGAGGGTGCCTCCAGTCATATCCAGAGGCTACAGGTCACGCTCAACACAGGTTGGGGCGCCCGTACTGAGTGCATCTAGGGGATGCAAAATCTGCAGATGCAAAGGCAGAACCTGTATAATCTACCTTTGTCATTTTGAAATAAATGCCCAAAGCAGCCCACAAACTCCCACAATTCATGTGGGACTAGTCAAGCCTAGTTTGGCCCTTGGTGGGTGGTCTAAGGCAATACGGAGATAATATCTGAAATACGGGGATAACAAAAATGGTCTACCTTAAAACTCTATTGTATGTAAAACACTTCAAGCACTTAGGAAAAGTGCTATGAAATATTTGTTTTCAGTAACAGAATAACAAAGCTGTTGAATTATCACGATTCCCGGGAGTCTGGCACGTCCAGACTGCCCCCCAAGGATCATGGGACGATGATCCTGGCCACCAGCAAACCTCCAGTGGGCTAGGAGGCATTACCTTAGCCCAACCAGTAGAGTAGCCCAGCACCAAGACTGGCTTCAGCTAACCCCTGTTCCCAGCACACGAGGCACACCATGGAGTAAAATGTAATGATTTATTAAAACTACAGGTTACAGCATAGAGACTTTAAAAAGTCTTTCAAAGCAGGCAAAAGCATGGCATAACTACATGAGACTTAATGCAAAATCAGAAACATCTATCTCCTAGTCTAATTACATTCTACCTATAACTCACCCAGCAGAGGACAGAACCAGGTGTGATGAGGGCAAGGTGGTCTCTCCTCACAAGACTCAAAAGTCTGAGTCTTTGTTCTCCCTTTCCCCTGCGCTTTCCCAGCCCCCCTTGTCAGCCAGAGGCAAAACAGCTCCTGGTACAGAGAAGATGTCCTTGGGAGGTTTTCCTGCTAGAGGCCCCTCTATCTTGCCCCGGCCATTGAGCCAGACAAAACAGCCTCCAGGGGAAAACTTTATCACTGCCAGGGTCCAGAAAGGGAGGGGGGCGGAGACAGGCATGGGCCTCAAAATGGAGCCGGGCCAGGTCTGTTTCCCTGCTGTTCATGACAAGAATACACTTTTGTCATCATGATGGTATTGCAGAGCAGGTGATGCCCTTTTATGAGCAAGTAGTGTAATCCAAACACAGGTGCACAGATGTGAACAATGTGCTTAGAAAAGCAGGGGGGAGTTAGTTCCCACAGCAAGTAGACAGCCAAGGTATGGCTGGGCAGGCACGTTGCTCGTTTCTTTTTTGAAAAAAGTAAGGTATTATATAAACACTCCAGGCGTGCGTACATCCAGATCCAGGATGGGCACAAGACCTTCTGGCACCTGAGCTGGCATACTAAATGTTGTCCCTGTTTCCAAACTGGAGACCACTGCATTGGCGAAAAGCATCCTGGTGTGAACAGCTTCTTCCATTCCTCCCCAGATGCATGCAAAGACCCTGACTACAGCCCCTAGGGTTCTTTGCAACAAACTTCTCCTGGGGTCTACTATTGCAGCATGACTTACACACGGAGTTCTGTGCAGACACAGCTTGCTGCCAAGACCCCTGGGGGCTGTAGTCAGGGTCTTTGTGCACATCTTGGGTGGAAGAAGCCATTCACCTGGACGAAGGGCAGGGTGGATGCAGGGACCTGGCCCATGGGCCGGAGTTTGGCAACATCTGGGCGAAAGCACTGGATATTCCTCACCTGTCCTCTTTTGTTCCTCCCCCCTCTTGCATTCCCAATCCCAGGAGTGGAAAAAAGAGGGCTATTGGAGGCAGGTGGGCAGACAGAGGTGTGCAATCTGCTCCCCAGCAACCTGCTGCCTGAGGTGACTCCCCACCCATCAGCCCCATGGATAGGTCATTCCTACATACATTGCACCAGAGAAAACAGATCGAAGGAAGAAGAACCCAATATTCTCTGAAATTATGCTTCAAGTTAGGCAAATGCCACCTTTTGTAGGTAGATTTATTTTGCTTGAATTATGCTCAAAAGTGACTTCTGTTTTTACAGATATATTCGCCCAGACTCCTTTCTATTTAAGTGCATTTGTGTAATTGCCACTCATGTGCACATCTGCATACAGTGCCACTCTTCAATAGATGCTTTTTTACTACAATATTTATTTACAGCCTGGCACATACACTTTATAGCTTCTTTTCTTTTAATCTAATCTAATCAAATGCATTTTTATTGTATTTTAAGAGCTCACACACACACACACACACACACACACACACACACACACACACACACAAAATTTGATTCCAGTGCTGCCATTACATTAGCTAAACCCATCCCAGATCTAAGTCCCTCTGGAGCAAGCAGCTTGTTTTGAAACAAACATAATCAGTCAATTCATTGAGTACCACAGCAGCTGCCACTTCTCTGATGAGATGTTCCATTTTTAGCATAACCTCTACAAAGGAAGAGCTGATAATGAAGTTAAGTTAATCGATTGATTGATTGATTGATTGATTGATTGATTAAACCAGCAGATTTCAAACTCTTATGGAGAGTTTGCACCGCTGTAAGTGTTTGCGAGGGCACTGCCTTACCTGTTGCTGGGGCTGCAAGTGCCTTACCTGTTGCTGCACTGGGCTCCAAGGGGTGCAGGGTGCGAGGTGCCGAGAGCCCTGCAGAATCTTCTGCAGGGCTCCCGCAACCTTCGGAGCCTGACACAGTGACAGTTAAGGCACTTGCAGCTCCTGTTGCCCCAGGCATCAGTGCCTTCGCCCTTCCCCCACTCCTTAAAGGCAGAGCTACAGAGGCTTTCAGCTGGAGTGTCATGATGCCCCAGTTTGAAAACCCCTGGTTTACGCTTTAAAGTTTGAGACATCTTGCGCAGTTGTGGAACTGAGGGAGGGTCATGGGATCCCAGGCGCCACTCCATTGGGTGCAGCAATGCTGCCCCCACCATGGCTGCCTGGGTCCTCCCCCCCCTTCCTCACAGCTCCCCAAATGTGACCACAGCTGTGCGGAAGTGACAGTTTTCTAATGCCTTCTAAGACCTCCAGAAAGCTGAAAACCAACCATCACTTCTAGTTTTTGGCCAAAAACTGAAAATGATGCCTTTCAGCCTAAACATAAACAATGCAAGCGACTGCCAAAGGTCATTCTCCTTCCATTCCCCCACCTTGTGCAAAAATAGACAGAAGACTCACACAATTATGTTCACATTATGATGCCATATCACTGTCTGAGAGCAATTGAATTCCCACAATGCAATGCTCCAGCAAATTTAATGCACTGATAATAGGGTGACAAAGAGCAATTACTCTGTGGTTTTCTTTGGACACTGCTTGGACAAGAGAATTCTAGTTTGTCCTGCGGAGGCAAAGGATGACCTCATAGGAGAAAGCAGCAGGGAGGGGGAGTTCCATGGACAAGAGTCCTGGCAGTGCAAACCAATCAGCATAAAAACCCCTTCCTTCAGTTCAAGGCCAATGCTTTATGGAAGATTAATCAACTCTAAAGCCTGCCAGTGAAGGGCAGGCAAAAGGAATTGTCATTTGATCATTTGCAAGGTCTCAAGCAGTGAATACCCAAGTATGCAGAAAAGTCAGAGCTCTGTTCTATGTTGACGTCCTCTGTGCCGAGATGCCTCAGCACCTTAAAAATGCAACACAAATTAGATTCAACCAAGTATGAAGTGCAGAGTTAGGCAGCAATCCTATACAGTGGCGTTTCTACAGGGATGGCAAAGCTCTAAGTTTGGCAAGGAGCCTTACCTTGCAGTGGAAATCACTCCTTTCCTGCACCATTTTAGCCAATCCTCACAGGGAACAGCAACATCTTGGCGTTGCTTACTGGCTACAGCAGCAAGGGAGAGGAGGGATTTACATGACAGGGTATAGTAAGGCTTCTTGCAACACTTAGAGCTTTGCCATCCCTGTAGAAACGCCTCTGATCCTATACCCATTTAGCTTGGAAGAAGGCCGGTTGACCTCAGTGGGGCTTACTTCTGAGTAGATATGCATCAGATTGCACTCTTGAGGGCCCACTCCGGAAGGCCCATATCGCTGGAGGTACATCTGTACCACCAGCAAAAATGTTGCGAACATGCTGTAAAGCACATCTCCTGACACGTGTATGCGCGTGTTGGAGTGGAACGCATTCAGCGCCAGGCTGCAACGTGAGCAGGCAGCCAGCTGGCCCTCCAGCAGCACCAGCAGCCAGTAAGCCTGTTTGGGGTCGGGAGAGGAATGGGCAGAGGGAGGGGAGGGGCCAGATGCAAGGGGGTGGGACCCAGAGGTGGCTTCCAACACTGGATTTTGTCCCAGCCTGACACAGGGCTGCTTGATTCACCGCCGGCAAAACAGCTGGTGGTGAGCTGAGTAGCCCCACTGCAGGCAGCGGGGCTTTCCCTGGGGAAAGGGGACCAATGTATCCTTCTCCTGGGGAGATCTTAAAAGCTGCCTGGCTGCTGCTGGATACAGCAGTAGCCTTTTGGCTACCTCTCCGCCCGCAGCAGTTAGGGCGGTTTAGGATTGGGCCCTTAGTTACTGCCACAGAGTACTAGCAACTTTTCGTAGACCAAACCAATGTAATTAAAGGGTGCATTAACAGGGAATGTGTTTCCTTCTCTTTTAATGGATAATTATCAGCAGAGATAGGTTTTTTTATTTGCATTATTAATATGGTATGGAAGCAAATGGAGTACAGAAGCAAAGTTGTGCATTTAGTTGTGTTCATTTTTTAATGCTGCATTGTGTAAGATTTGCCATCATAGCCTTAGAGACCCTTCGGGAGACTCTGCAGCTCCATACCACTAAAATGCTCCTTGTTTCCAGAATTTAAGCTGCTGGCAATGCCAATGAATAAGCAACCGTTTGGAAAGCAGAACGCCACCTGGCTTTTTACTGAGGTTTTATTTCAGTCCAAATGAGTTTCATTAAGGCAAAACACGTCTCTTGTGTTCCCTGTACAAAAAGCCTTCAAGGCCAAAGCAACAATACTCGGTTAACTGAAGTTTCCCCCTGCTTTGCAGAGAGGCAGCCCATTCATGAGGCAAACTGAGGAAGTTGCCTCAGGCACCAGATTGTCAGGGGACATGTACCTCTACTCACTCCTTTCATGGTTGTTCCTTCCACTCTGTGGCTTGGATGAGGGGGATAGAAGTGTGGTGGTAGCAGTGACATCACTAGGAGGTGCGGGCCACACTGGGTGACTTGCATAGGGGTATGTGTGACACCACTACTGCTCCAAATTAGAAAATCTTGGTATTTTTTTTAATAATTCCATCATGTTAGATATCATGATGATTCAAAACACTGTATGTTAAATTGAGTTGACCAGAGATGGCACTGAGAGGAAAGGAAATTAGAGTCATACCACAGGCAATTATGTCTCTGTCAAGTGCCCTTCAGCAGTCTTCAAAACACCTTTCAATCCTCAGCCTAAAAAGGCCTGAAATAGAAGTCTACAGACATCGCACACTCTCCCAGAAAACAATGGAAATGCAGAGTTGAGAGGGCAGGAGAATACTCTAAGCTATTGGTTCTCAAACGTTTCAGCACCAGGGCCCACTTTTTAGAATGACAATCTGTTGGGACCAGAGGCAGATCTAAGGGAGGGCAAAGCTCTAGGTTTTGCAAGAAGCCTTACCTTGCAGTGGAAATCACTCCTCTCCTGCACCGTTTTAGCCAATCCTCACAGGGAAAAGCAACTTCTTGGCGTTGCTTACTGGCTACAGCAGCAAGGGAGAGGAGGGATTTACACGACAGGGTAAGGCTTCTTGCAACACTTAGAGCTTTGCCCTCCCTGTAGCTCCGCCTCTGGTTGGGACCCACCAGAAGTGATGTCATGGCTGGAAGTGCTGTCAATGTGATGCCAGAGCCTGCTGCTTTCCTGAGAATGTAGCAATCGTTATTTCTCAGTCATTTTCCAACAGCAAAATGAATCAGAAAGAAAAAAGGCTTGACACAAACAAAACTACCACACAGCCCTCCCCCTTTCCACCATCCCTATCTTCCCATATTTATATGGCTACCCTAGGTGTTTTGCAATCCACCTGAAATTGGCTCACAACCCAGTGGTGGGTCCCAGGGCCCCACAGTTTGGGAACCATTGCTCTAAGCTCACTGTGGAGTCTCTGGAGTGAGAGAGGAGTGCCCAGGGCCAGCAAGTGACATCCACTCAAGTACCGGCTGGTAGGAGGAAGAGACAGAGGGCAATGCCAGGCAATCTGACTCATCAGTGCCCAAGGCATGTTCACCTGGCACCTTCCTTACTTTGCCCCTCAATGGCACTTATAATCTAAGGTCCTTTTTGTAATGTATCAATTTGCTGCTTTATTTGGATGTTTATTTGTATGTATGAGCACAAAACTATGTTATCTGACATTTTATTCTACTGTCTTTACTGTGGGATTTTTTGTTGTTATTTTGATCTCTGCAAACTGCCTGGAGGCTGACACAAAAGGCAGGATAGAAATGCTTAAATGAAACAAACAAATACAAATAAATTGGTTGTACTGTTTCTAGGGCAATGCAGTGGTTTGGCACAGCCAATGCCAGAAATCCTCAGGAACGAGGACTGTCACATTTTGCCAACATAGTTACTTTTATTTAAAAAAACAACAACCCAGAAATTCAATCTGTGACACTTTGTGTCAGCCCAGTACCGAGTGGATGTGTCCTGTCATGGGATGTAGTGTTAGGATGCAGGCAGGAGCTGTGGGAAGATTTGAGGCTGGTCTCATCCCCAAATGAAGGATTCAATCATTTTGTCATGAGCCTGGGATTTGACACTACAAATGAGCACGGCACGAGAGCCAGGCACTGAGACAGGGCAGGGCCAGTTGCCTGGAATGGACAAAAGGTTACCAAGGGCTCAATCCAGCGCTGGTGTCATAAAAGTGCCGTAAAGGACATACAGCGCCATGTAGCATCCCTGCCAGCCCCTCACCACCCGGAGGCGGTGACGCAATGTCGGCAAAACACCTAGAGTAGCCGTGTTGAAAATATGGGAAGAAGGGATGCTGGAAAGGGGGAGGGCTGTGTGGTTGTTTTGTTTGTGTCAAGGTTGTGAAAAGTCTTTTTTTCTTTCTGATTCATTTTGCTGTTGGAAAATGGCTGAGAAGTAACCCAACCTCTTGCGGGTATTCTGGGCGGGGCGGAAGGGAGTTCCTGTAAGGGGGGAAAGGCAGGGAGGCCTTGTGAGGGGGTAGAACCCAGCGGTGACTTCCACCCCTGGATTTTATCCCCAGCGGAGGCTTAGGCAGCCCGATATAGGGCTGCTAGAATCACTACCGGCAAAATAGCTGGTGGTGAGCCAAGAAGTCCCATTGCAAGTGGTGGGGCTTTCCCTAGGGACAGGGGACAAACGTCGCCTTCTCCCGGGGAGACTCCAGCAGCTGCCTCACTACTGCTGGTTGCAGCAGTAGACTTTTGGCTACCACTGTGCCTGTGGCAGCCAGGCAGTTCTGGATTGGGCTGCCCATGTTAATGGACCACGAAACTGCTTCAGAGGAGGTCTCGTCAAGATCCTGGAGTACATCTACTGAGAGAAGGGGCTGAAGTTTGAGATAATTCCTTGCCTCCTCCCTCACTGTGGGCCCAATTCTATTCAACCTTCCAGTGCCAATTCCTTTACCTTGAGGAGGCCTTCATGACTGCCCCCCCCCACTGCAGGATGCAGCACATGCCTCATTGGCATGGCTGCATCCCCACTGGCAAGATGGACGGCAAAGGGGCTGTGTGAGCTGCAGATCCATCTGGAGAAGAGAAACGGAAAGCTAGGATTTGATCTGGGGAGAGCCTGGACTAGAAGCCAAGAGCTGGCAGTTAGAGACTGCAAGAAAATACATGTAGCTGATTTGCTTGCAGGAACTTGATATCTACACAATTCCATCCAATGCATTTACAAATCCTGCCCGTGTATTTGGAAATAAAGCAAATACTACAAAGCCACCACAACCCTCCAGTGATATCCTCTCCATAGGAAACCCAAAGCCAGATTGGACTGTAACTCCTGGAGCTTCTCTGCTTGGAGAAGTGGGGCACAAGCATGTAACAATTTAAAAGCAGGCAGTGGGTCCTCTGATATGTCTTGGACATAGCACAAGTGTTGGGGACATGGCCAGATTTGTTACCCATTGTGCATAAACCCTTTTGCAGAATCTTACGTGTGCATTACATCTTACTTTCATCTATCAAATACTTGTGCTCTCCCATGGGAAAAGTCTAGTCTACTAATTGATCAGTGTTTTCCTCTCATGAAGCAACCTTGAAAGTAAACCTTAGATGCAGATTAATGAGTACGATGATGCCAGATTACTTATACTAAGTATTCAGGAGACAGTCTGCATGGCACCAGGTTCAGAAATGGTGGCAGGAACAAGGGGTGGGTCCAACAGGGCACCAGAAGGATGCTCCAGCTGCAAAATGAAAGAATGTTCAGTGGAAACATTTTTGAATGAAAGGGTTTTTCTCCAATATACAGCAGAGCAGATGACATATAAAAAGATGCTGACCAAAATTCAGCACAAGGTTAGGTACTCTTAAGCCCACTGACAAGAGTGCAAGATGGCTGCCAGCCAGAGGTTCTTTTGTAAGGGAGATTATTTGTGAATTGCCCCATACTTGGGTGATTTCCTTGATGGGATCTGACTGCTGGGAGATCTCTGGTGGTCGGTTTTGAGTGCTCATGGATGATGGTGCTTGCCCTCCAAAGGACACTCAGCCCAACTAATGGTGCCCCTGGAAGTGCTCAGGGTTGAGCACAACAGGACTTCCATGAAGAGCCATACTTGGCTCGCAGCACACCGGGGGGCGGGGTGATGTCACTGTGCCTCCCCCAGCCCTGATTCTGCA
>JAJKFI010012047.1:0-11123 GCA_029204185.1 Lerista edwardsae | reverse complement strand
GTGTGTGTGTGTGTGTGTGTGTGTGTGTGTGTGTGTGTGTGTGTGTGGAATCTGAAATCTTGCTGGCTTCTACATTTTGCCAACTTTAGTACAATCCTCATTTTGCCACCATGTACCATGACTTTCTGTTCACGTTTCATTTTCCTCTGATAGTCCACCGTAAGACCTGAAGCACAAATCCCCAACAATAAAACCATACATAGGTGTTTCCTCTTTATTGGAATGAAAGATGTCACAGCTTCCTTTTGGGATAATTTCCCTTTAAGTGCGTAAATATGTATCTCTTTTAAAAAAAAAACCCCAAAAGAACGGCTCCTAAAATGGTACAATAAGTAGTACTACTGGTAATAAATAATGCCCTGGACTGGCTCTGGGCCTTGTTTGTCCTGCCAGGAGCAGGCATTATGAACAATGGCGAGAAAGCCAACTTGGCTATTGGGACGACGAAAGGCATGATTACAGATCATCCCATGTGGCTTCAGCGCTTTCAGCCAGCTTGGCTGCAGCTGATTCCTAGATGGCAATGTCAGTGTTATCAATATTGTTTGCATTTTTGTCCGCATTACAGCAAAAATATTGGTGCCAGATCTGCAGGAATGTGGTCCTGAATTTTTTAATCCTGAAGGCATACACGATGGGGTTCATGGCTGAGTTCCCATGCGTTAGAAATATAGCAATGTAGGTGAGGATGCTATGGGTCTTGCAGGAGGGGCAGAAGAAGCTGATGCAGTTACGGGTGTGCAGAGGGAGCCAGCTCACTGCAAACAAGAAAAGAACCAGGGCTAGAGACTTGGCAATTTTCAGCTCCTTCCCATAGTATTTCTCTGGGTCCGTTGAGCTGGAGGCGACCTTTTTGTTGAGCTGTCTGCGGATGATCTTGAAGACCTCCAAGTAGATGATGAACATGAGCAGCAATGGGGGCAACACCCAGATGAAGAAATTGAAATATACCATGTACTCCATACTGATGACATTCTCAAACTGACAACTGATGGTGAGCCCCGACTGGCTGGAGTTCATCTCCTGAACCTTTTGCATTTTATTCAAGTTGTTCCAGCCGAACATGGGGGTCAGCCCGACAAGGAAGGAGACCAGCCAGCAGCAAGCAATAGCCACCCCGGCACGCCTGGGGGTCACCACACTCTTGTAGCTGTGGGAGGAAGAAAACAAAACAGACTTTGAGACCTTTCTTCAGCACATCTCGGGGAACATTGTGTCTCAACTCAGTGCTCACAACACAGTCCAAGAGGCAAAGAGAGCAGACACCAGGGCAGGTTTCTGTCCAAAATAATTCCAGTCATCTAGGCTCACCAAAGAAGAATATATTTTTCAAAATAACTGGACTGTAGCATGCACTGAACATATTTGATGAAAAGCTGCGATGTAGCCCATTAGGCAAACCAAACACACAGATGTTGCTACCTGGATCGAAAGCTAAGACTGAAATCCTAAGCACACTTCCTAGGAAGTCATTATTTATTTATTTATTTATTTATTTATTTATTTTTATTTTTATTTTTATTTTTATTTTTATTTTTATTTTTATTTTTTTACAGGTACATCCTCCGTAAATTATTATTTACAGGTACAACCTATGGGTAGGGGTGGGTGGTTTTTTGGGTTGAAAACCACTTTTGGGGTTTTCGGCAGTTAACATATCTGAATAAAAATACAAAATACTGCATTTTGGTGCGTAGGATAATTTCCAGAAATTAAAACAGATGACTTTTCCAATTAGAAATAATACTATGGTTGCATCTGCTGACATTATATCACCTGTATCAACTACCTAGTGCACTTTTAAAGCATTTAAAATTAATAAAAATGAGAACTTGTAGAATAAAAGAACTTGGAATGTGGAATAAAAAACACATATCACAATTTGCTATTTTAATCAAGAAATGTTGGAAAAAATGTCACCCAAAAATATGCCCCTATCTATGGGGGTTCCATTCCAACCCGCACAGATGCCGAAACCCATGAATAAACAAATCCATGGATCAAGGCCCCACCAGACTTCTGGACACAACCAGAGGCAGCCTCCACGTGTGTCCAAGGTATTCTGAGGCTCCAAGAGATTGTGTGCAGATTGTGTGGTTTTTCACACAAGAGATTGTGTGGTTTTTCAAAACCAGTAGTACCTTTCTAAGGTTTTCTGAGGCCCCAGGCCTCTGGGCTTTATAACACTCTGGATGTGATCAGAGGGTGCCTCCAGTCATATCCAGAGGCTACAGGTCACGCTCAACACAGGTTGGGGCGCCCGTACTGAGTGCATCTAGGGGATGCAAAATCTGCAGATGCAAAGGCAGAACCTGTATAATCTACCTTTGTCATTTTGAAATAAATGCCCAAAGCAGCCCACAAACTCCCACAATTCATGTGGGACTAGTCAAGCCTAGTTTGGCCCTTGGTGGGTGGTCTAAGGCAATACGGAGATAATATCTGAAATACGGGGATAACAAAAATGGTCTACCTTAAAACTCTATTGTATGTAAAACACTTCAAGCACTTAGGAAAAGTGCTATGAAATATTTGTTTTCAGTAACAGAATAACAAAGCTGTTGAATTATCACGATTCCCGGGAGTCTGGCACGTCCAGACTGCCCCCCCAAGGATCATGGGACGATGATCCTGGCCACCAGCAAACCTCCAGTGGGCTAGGAGGCATTACCTTAGCCCAACCAGTAGAGTAGCCCAGCACCAAGACTGGCTTCAGCTAACCCCTGTTCCCAGCACACGAGGCACACCATGGAGTAAAATGTAATGATTTATTAAAACTACAGGTTACAGCATAGAGACTTTAAAAAGTCTTTCAAAGCAGGCAAAAGCATGGCATAACTACATGAGACTTAATGCAAAATCAGAAACATCTATCTCCTAGTCTAATTACATTCTACCTATAACTCACCCAGCAGAGGACAGAACCAGGTGTGATGAGGGCAAGGTGGTCTCTCCTCACAAGACTCAAAAGTCTGAGTCTTTGTTCTCCCTTTCCCCTGCGCTTTCCCAGCCCCCCTTGTCAGCCAGAGGCAAAACAGCTCCTGGTACAGAGAAGATGTCCTTGGGAGGTTTTCCTGCTAGAGGCCCCTCTATCTTGCCCCGGCCATTGAGCCAGACAAAACAGCCTCCAGGGGAAAACTTTATCACTGCCAGGGTCCAGAAAGGGAGGGGGGGCGGAGACAGGCATGGGCCTCAAAATGGAGCCGGGCCAGGTCTGTTTCCCTGCTGTTCATGACAAGAATACACTTTTGTCATCATGATGGTATTGCAGAGCAGGTGATGCCCTTTTATGAGCAAGTAGTGTAATCCAAACACAGGTGCACAGATGTGAACAATGTGCTTAGAAAAGCAGGGGGGAGTTAGTTCCCACAGCAAGTAGACAGCCAAGGTATGGCTGGGCAGGCACGTTGCTCGTTTCTTTTTTGAAAAAAGTAAGGTATTATATAAACACTCCAGGCGTGCGTACATCCAGATCCAGGATGGGCACAAGACCTTCTGGCACCTGAGCTGGCATACTAAATGTTGTCCCTGTTTCCAAACTGGAGACCACTGCATTGGCGAAAAGCATCCTGGTGTGAACAGCTTCTTCCATTCCTCCCCAGATGCATGCAAAGACCCTGACTACAGCCCCTAGGGTTCTTTGCAACAAACTTCTCCTGGGGTCTACTATTGCAGCATGACTTACACACGGAGTTCTGTGCAGACACAGCTTGCTGCCAAGACCCCTGGGGGCTGTAGTCAGGGTCTTTGTGCACATCTTGGGTGGAAGAAGCCATTCACCTGGACGAAGGGCAGGGTGGATGCAGGGACCTGGCCCATGGGCCGGAGTTTGGCAACATCTGGGCGAAAGCACTGGATATTCCTCACCTGTCCTCTTTTGTTCCTCCCCCCTCTTGCATTCCCAATCCCAGGAGTGGAAAAAAGAGGGCTATTGGAGGCAGGTGGGCAGACAGAGGTGTGCAATCTGCTCCCCAGCAACCTGCTGCCTGAGGTGACTCCCCACCCATCAGCCCCATGGATAGGTCATTCCTACATACATTGCACCAGAGAAAACAGATCGAAGGAAGAAGAACCCAATATTCTCTGAAATTATGCTTCAAGTTAGGCAAATGCCACCTTTTGTAGGTAGATTTATTTTGCTTGAATTATGCTCAAAAGTGACTTCTGTTTTTACAGATATATTCGCCCAGACTCCTTTCTATTTAAGTGCATTTGTGTAATTGCCACTCATGTGCACATCTGCATACAGTGCCACTCTTCAATAGATGCTTTTTTACTACAATATTTATTTACAGCCTGGCACATACACTTTATAGCTTCTTTTCTTTTAATCTAATCTAATCAAATGCATTTTTATTGTATTTTAAGAGCTCACACACACACACACACACACACACACACACACACACACACACACACAAAATTTGATTCCAGTGCTGCCATTACATTAGCTAAACCCATCCCAGATCTAAGTCCCTCTGGAGCAAGCAGCTTGTTTTGAAACAAACATAATCAGTCAATTCATTGAGTACCACAGCAGCTGCCACTTCTCTGATGAGATGTTCCATTTTTAGCATAACCTCTACAAAGGAAGAGCTGATAATGAAGTTAAGTTAATCGATTGATTGATTGATTGATTGATTGATTGATTAAACCAGCAGATTTCAAACTCTTATGGAGAGTTTGCACCGCTGTAAGTGTTTGCGAGGGCACTGCCTTACCTGTTGCTGGGGCTGCAAGTGCCTTACCTGTTGCTGCACTGGGCTCCAAGGGGTGCAGGGTGCGAGGTGCCGAGAGCCCTGCAGAAGTCTCCGCAGGGCTCCCCAAACATCTGCAGAAGTTAAACAAGCAATTGCAACCCACTTCCGGTTTCGCAATCACAACTCGGAAATGAATCGCGATATAATAGCTTTTTTAACTTCTGCAGATGTTTGGGGAGCCCTGCAGAATCTTCTGCAGGGCTCCCGCAACCTTCGGAGCCTGACACAGTGACAGTTAAGGCACTTGCAGCTCCTGTTGCCCCAGGCATCAGTGCCTTCGCCCTTCCCCCACTCCTTAAAGGCAGAGCTACAGAGGCTTTCAGCTGGAGTGTCATGATGCCCCAGTTTGAAAACCCCTGGTTTACGCTTTAAAGTTTGAGACATCTTGCGCAGTTGTGGAACTGAGGGAGGGTCATGGGATCCCAGGCGCCACTCCATTGGGTGCAGCAATGCTGCCCCCACCATGGCTGCCTGGGTCCTCCCCCCCCCTTCCTCACAGCTCCCCAAATGTGACCACAGCTGTGCGGAAGTGACAGTTTTCTAATGCCTTCTAAGACCTCCAGAAAGCTGAAAACCAACCATCACTTCTAGTTTTTGGCCAAAAACTGAAAATGATGCCTTTCAGCCTAAACATAAACAATGCAAGCGACTGCCAAAGGTCATTCTCCTTCCATTCCCCCACCTTGTGCAAAAATAGACAGAAGACTCACACAATTATGTTCACATTATGATGCCATATCACTGTCTGAGAGCAATTGAATTCCCACAATGCAATGCTCCAGCAAATTTAATGCACTGATAATAGGGTGACAAAGAGCAATTACTCTGTGGTTTTCTTTGGACACTGCTTGGACAAGAGAATTCTAGTTTGTCCTGCGGAGGCAAAGGATGACCTCATAGGAGAAAGCAGCAGGGAGGGGGAGTTCCATGGACAAGAGTCCTGGCAGTGCAAACCAATCAGCATAAAAACCCCTTCCTTCAGTTCAAGGCCAATGCTTTATGGAAGATTAATCAACTCTAAAGCCTGCCAGTGAAGGGCAGGCAAAAGGAATTGTCATTTGATCATTTGCAAGGTCTCAAGCAGTGAATACCCAAGTATGCAGAAAAGTCAGAGCTCTGTTCTATGTTGACGTCCTCTGTGCCGAGATGCCTCAGCACCTTAAAAATGCAACACAAATTAGATTCAACCAAGTATGAAGTGCAGAGTTAGGCAGCAATCCTATACAGTGGCGTTTCTACAGGGATGGCAAAGCTCTAAGTTTGGCAAGGAGCCTTACCTTGCAGTGGAAATCACTCCTTTCCTGCACCATTTTAGCCAATCCTCACAGGGAACAGCAACATCTTGGCGTTGCTTACTGGCTACAGCAGCAAGGGAGAGGAGGGATTTACATGACAGGGTATAGTAAGGCTTCTTGCAACACTTAGAGCTTTGCCATCCCTGTAGAAACGCCTCTGATCCTATACCCATTTAGCTTGGAAGAAGGCCGGTTGACCTCAGTGGGGCTTACTTCTGAGTAGATATGCATCAGATTGCACTCTTGAGGGCCCACTCCGGAAGGCCCATATCGCTGGAGGTACATCTGTACCACCAGCAAAAATGTTGCGAACATGCTGTAAAGCACATCTCCTGACACGTGTATGCGCGTGTTGGAGTGGAACGCATTCAGCGCCAGGCTGCAACGTGAGCAGGCAGCCAGCTGGCCCTCCAGCAGCACCAGCAGCCAGTAAGCCTGTTTGGGGTCGGGAGAGGAATGGGCAGAGGGAGGGGAGGGGCCAGATGCAAGGGGGTGGGACCCAGAGGTGGCTTCCAACACTGGATTTTGTCCCAGCCTGACACAGGGCTGCTTGATTCACCGCCGGCAAAACAGCTGGTGGTGAGCTGAGTAGCCCCACTGCAGGCAGCGGGGCTTTCCCTGGGGAAAGGGGACCAATGTATCCTTCTCCTGGGGAGATCTTAAAAGCTGCCTGGCTGCTGCTGGATACAGCAGTAGCCTTTTGGCTACCTCTCCGCCCGCAGCAGTTAGGGCGGTTTAGGATTGGGCCCTTAGTTACTGCCACAGAGTACTAGCAACTTTTCGTAGACCAAACCAATGTAATTAAAGGGTGCATTAACAGGGAATGTGTTTCCTTCTCTTTTAATGGATAATTATCAGCAGAGATAGGTTTTTTTATTTGCATTATTAATATGGTATGGAAGCAAATGGAGTACAGAAGCAAAGTTGTGCATTTAGTTGTGTTCATTTTTTAATGCTGCATTGTGTAAGATTTGCCATCATAGCCTTAGAGACCCTTCGGGAGACTCTGCAGCTCCATACCACTAAAATGCTCCTTGTTTCCAGAATTTAAGCTGCTGGCAATGCCAATGAATAAGCAACCGTTTGGAAAGCAGAACGCCACCTGGCTTTTTACTGAGGTTTTATTTCAGTCCAAATGAGTTTCATTAAGGCAAAACACGTCTCTTGTGTTCCCTGTACAAAAAGCCTTCAAGGCCAAAGCAACAATACTCGGTTAACTGAAGTTTCCCCCTGCTTTGCAGAGAGGCAGCCCATTCATGAGGCAAACTGAGGAAGTTGCCTCAGGCACCAGATTGTCAGGGGACATGTACCTCTACTCACTCCTTTCATGGTTGTTCCTTCCACTCTGTGGCTTGGATGAGGGGGATAGAAGTGTGGTGGTAGCAGTGACATCACTAGGAGGTGCGGGCCACACTGGGTGACTTGCATAGGGGTATGTGTGACACCACTACTGCTCCAAATTAGAAAATCTTGGTATTTTTTTTAATAATTCCATCATGTTAGATATCATGATGATTCAAAACACTGTATGTTAAATTGAGTTGACCAGAGATGGCACTGAGAGGAAAGGAAATTAGAGTCATACCACAGGCAATTATGTCTCTGTCAAGTGCCCTTCAGCAGTCTTCAAAACACCTTTCAATCCTCAGCCTAAAAAGGCCTGAAATAGAAGTCTACAGACATCGCACACTCTCCCAGAAAACAATGGAAATGCAGAGTTGAGAGGGCAGGAGAATACTCTAAGCTATTGGTTCTCAAACGTTTCAGCACCAGGGCCCACTTTTTAGAATGACAATCTGTTGGGACCAGAGGCAGATCTAAGGGAGGGCAAAGCTCTAGGTTTTGCAAGAAGCCTTACCTTGCAGTGGAAATCACTCCTCTCCTGCACCGTTTTAGCCAATCCTCACAGGGAAAAGCAACTTCTTGGCGTTGCTTACTGGCTACAGCAGCAAGGGAGAGGAGGGATTTACACGACAGGGTAAGGCTTCTTGCAACACTTAGAGCTTTGCCCTCCCTGTAGCTCCGCCTCTGGTTGGGACCCACCAGAAGTGATGTCATGGCTGGAAGTGCTGTCAATGTGATGCCAGAGCCTGCTGCTTTCCTGAGAATGTAGCAATCGTTATTTCTCAGTCATTTTCCAACAGCAAAATGAATCAGAAAGAAAAAAGGCTTGACACAAACAAAACTACCACACAGCCCTCCCCCTTTCCACCATCCCTATCTTCCCATATTTATATGGCTACCCTAGGTGTTTTGCAATCCACCTGAAATTGGCTCACAACCCAGTGGTGGGTCCCAGGGCCCCACAGTTTGGGAACCATTGCTCTAAGCTCACTGTGGAGTCTCTGGAGTGAGAGAGGAGTGCCCAGGGCCAGCAAGTGACATCCACTCAAGTACCGGCTGGTAGGAGGAAGAGACAGAGGGCAATGCCAGGCAATCTGACTCATCAGTGCCCAAGGCATGTTCACCTGGCACCTTCCTTACTTTGCCCCTCAATGGCACTTATAATCTAAGGTCCTTTTTGTAATGTATCAATTTGCTGCTTTATTTGGATGTTTATTTGTATGTATGAGCACAAAACTATGTTATCTGACATTTTATTCTACTGTCTTTACTGTGGGATTTTTTGTTGTTATTTTGATCTCTGCAAACTGCCTGGAGGCTGACACAAAAGGCAGGATAGAAATGCTTAAATGAAACAAACAAATACAAATAAATTGGTTGTACTGTTTCTAGGGCAATGCAGTGGTTTGGCACAGCCAATGCCAGAAATCCTCAGGAACGAGGACTGTCACATTTTGCCAACATAGTTACTTTTATTTAAAAAAACAACAACCCAGAAATTCAATCTGTGACACTTTGTGTCAGCCCAGTACCGAGTGGATGTGTCCTGTCATGGGATGTAGTGTTAGGATGCAGGCAGGAGCTGTGGGAAGATTTGAGGCTGGTCTCATCCCCAAATGAAGGATTCAATCATTTTGTCATGAGCCTGGGATTTGACACTACAAATGAGCACGGCACGAGAGCCAGGCACTGAGACAGGGCAGGGCCAGTTGCCTGGAATGGACAAAAGGTTACCAAGGGCTCAATCCAGCGCTGGTGTCATAAAAGTGCCGTAAAGGACATACAGCGCCATGTAGCATCCCTGCCAGCCCCTCACCACCCGGAGGCGGTGACGCAATGTCGGCAAAACACCTAGAGTAGCCGTGTTGAAAATATGGGAAGAAGGGATGCTGGAAAGGGGGAGGGCTGTGTGGTTGTTTTGTTTGTGTCAAGGTTGTGAAAAGTCTTTTTTTCTTTCTGATTCATTTTGCTGTTGGAAAATGGCTGAGAAGTAACCCAACCTCTTGCGGGTATTCTGGGCGGGGCGGAAGGGAGTTCCTGTAAGGGGGGAAAGGCAGGGAGGCCTTGTGAGGGGGTAGAACCCAGCGGTGACTTCCACCCCTGGATTTTATCCCCAGCGGAGGCTTAGGCAGCCCGATATAGGGCTGCTAGAATCACTACCGGCAAAATAGCTGGTGGTGAGCCAAGAAGTCCCATTGCAAGTGGTGGGGCTTTCCCTAGGGACAGGGGACAAACGTCGCCTTCTCCCGGGGAGACTCCAGCAGCTGCCTCACTACTGCTGGTTGCAGCAGTAGACTTTTGGCTACCACTGTGCCTGTGGCAGCCAGGCAGTTCTGGATTGGGCTGCCCATGTTAATGGACCACGAAACTGCTTCAGAGGAGGTCTCGTCAAGATCCTGGAGTACATCTACTGAGAGAAGGGGCTGAAGTTTGAGATAATTCCTTGCCTCCTCCCTCACTGTGGGCCCAATTCTATTCAACCTTCCAGTGCCAATTCCTTTACCTTGAGGAGGCCTTCATGACTGCCCCCCCCCACTGCAGGATGCAGCACATGCCTCATTGGCATGGCTGCATCCCCACTGGCAAGATGGACGGCAAAGGGGCTGTGTGAGCTGCAGATCCATCTGGAGAAGAGAAACGGAAAGCTAGGATTTGATCTGGGGAGAGCCTGGACTAGAAGCCAAGAGCTGGCAGTTAGAGACTGCAAGAAAATACATGTAGCTGATTTGCTTGCAGGAACTTGATATCTACACAATTCCATCCAATGCATTTACAAATCCTGCCCGTGTATTTGGAAATAAAGCAAATACTACAAAGCCACCACAACCCTCCAGTGATATCCTCTCCATAGGAAACCCAAAGCCAGATTGGACTGTAACTCCTGGAGCTTCTCTGCTTGGAGAAGTGGGGCACAAGCATGTAACAATTTAAAAGCAGGCAGTGGGTCCTCTGATATGTCTTGGACATAGCACAAGTGTTGGGGACATGGCCAGATTTGTTACCCATTGTGCATAAACCCTTTTGCAGAATCTTACGTGTGCATTACATCTTACTTTCATCTATCAAATACTTGTGCTCTCCCATGGGAAAAGTCTAGTCTACTAATTGATCAGTGTTTTCCTCTCATGAAGCAACCTTGAAAGTAAACCTTAGATGCAGATTAATGAGTACGATGATGCCAGATTACTTATACTAAGTATTCAGGAGACAGTCTGCATGGCACCAGGTTCAGAAATGGTGGCAGGAACAAGGGGTGGGTCCAACAGGGCACCAGAAGGATGCTCCAGCTGCAAAATGAAAGAATGTTCAGTGGAAACATTTTTGAATGAAAGGGTTTTTCTCCAATATACAGCAGAGCAGATGACATATAAAAAGATGCTGACCAAAATTCAGCACAAGGTTAGGTACTCTTAAGCCCACTGACAAGAGTGCAAGATGGCTGCCAGCCAGAGGTTCTTTTGTAAGGGAGATTATTTGTGAATTGCCCCATACTTGGGTGATTTCCTTGATGGGATCTGACTGCTGGGAGATCTCTGGTGGTCGGTTTTGAGTGCTCATGGATGATGGTGCTTGCCCTCCAAAGGACACTCAGCCCAACTAATGGTGCCCCTGGAAGTGCTCAGGGTTGAGCACAACAGGACTTCCATGAAGAGCCATACTTGGCTCGCAGCACACCGGGGGGGCGGGGTGATGTCACTGTGCCTCCCCCAGCCCTGATTCTGCA
>JAJKFI010012046.1:0-39365 GCA_029204185.1 Lerista edwardsae | reverse complement strand
TCTCTCTCTCTCTCTCTCTCTCTCTCTCTCTCTCTCTCTCTCTCTCTCTCTTAAAAAAAGGTCACATGTCCCCTTCCCTTAGCAGACAAAAGGGTCTTGCAACGAACAAACAGTTTACCAACAATCTTTTAACATCTCTAAGTGAGGAAACCATCACTCTAATAAAGTGATGTTCAACCAGAACTCTAACAGGATTTAGATCCTGGACATCCTCCCAGGAGCTCAGGCATGTACAGTGCCCCAGTATCCACTTTCCACTGATACCATGGATACTGAGACGCCTATTAAAAAGAAAGAGAAACAGTAAACAAACCTTTTTTCAACCTTGTTGCAGCAACACCACTGATGTTCCCCTGTCTTTAAAAAGGCGTCCCCAGTATCCGTGGTTTCAGGTATCCACAGTGGGGTCTAGAACGGAACCCCAGCGGATACCAGGGCATGTCTGTTTATTAAAAATAAACAAACAGTAAAACTATATTCATATGTAAAGGTGAAGTAGAAATCTCCTAATTACTATGTCAATTAGCAAAGTACCCTTAAAAAGCTGTGTCTTACTTTATATAAAGATAGGGAAAGTTATGTTTAAATTCCCTGCCTACCTTGAAGGGTTTTTAGTCCTAGGTAAGTGTCAGGAAGGGAGTGCAGGACCAAGTAGTTGAGCAGGTGGGGAAGCTGTTCAGTTCTTGGCAAGGCCATTTCAATCTGTCCGTCTTTCCTCTTGCATATCCTGCTGCATTCCCAGTGTGTTTTACCCACAGGTGCTGAAGTGCCATTCCACTTCATTTTAATCCTGGACATTTCTATACATGTTCATTCTGAAACTTAAGCTGCCACACGTTTAAGCCGCAGAGGCACACATGGCAGTTTTATTAAACCCCAACGTAATTCCTTTACCACTCAGGGGACCGCTTACAAATATAGCATACTAAAGTTACAGCACTTCTATTTTGATGGCACCGTCCTGAAGCCAATGACAAGTCATTAAACACACACGGGCGTCCTTCGCAGCACATCAAGATGTTTCCCCAGGGTACAAATGAAAGTATGTTTCCAGTGTGTGCTGTTGGCTGCACAGCTTATGCATGGCTATCCTCTTGGCTTTGTATGAAGCAGAGAGAGCCTGAGTCTGAGACACTGCAGGAACATCAGGACTGAAGACTGTTCTCGATGATTTAGTCATCACTACAGCTCTAAATTTTAGTGCTTTAAATTTCCAAGCATTTCTAATATTGGTTTCATTGTGACAAACTAGCCTGAACTGCTGGAATCCCAATCCTCTTGAATTTCCTAGCTCCATGCTTTAAAAAAAAAAAAAAAAAAAACCAAAGCAAAACATGGATGAAATAGGATGTTCACCTTTTCCCCCCAGAGGGGAGGTATGCAAGTTTTGTACTGAATGAGATGGAGAGGTATGGACAAATGTGCAAAGCAATCTCTGACTTCCCACCCATCTCATTCAATTGTTTTCTCTTTGCATAAGAAACCATTACAAACCTCTATCTTTTCGTCTTGGTTTCCAATCAATAAAAGTAATAAACAGACTGGAACTAAGCCCCATGTGGAGCTTTATTACATCTCTGTATAGCAGAGTTTTGATATCGTTTTGATATAGCACAGTTTTCATAATGCAGTTTTGATGAATGCATCTACCCGTTTCAAATTGTCAGCAATCAGAATTCCACACGGCCTGGTGAAAACTGGAGTATGAAATAGCTGTAAATGCAATTGGTACATTTATAAATGAGCCTGACAATTGCAGTTGTCGCTTGTCATGAGGGGCATACTGTATTTGACTACAGATTTGGAAACTATTCCAGGCTTCTAAGACTGACTCGGCAAAGTCCTGCCTACACCAAACTCAAAAATGAGGGATGTCAACTGTTAGATATTAATTCCATCCTGATCCTCACTCTGTAATGTAAACCCCTGGTTTTTGAGTCTCAAGGCCAATGAAGAAGTCCATTTTCACTTGTGCCACTGTCATTGCAGCCAGGAGAATTGTTGCAAATATTATGATGTTCTTACTATTGATGCCAGAGGCGTGAGGGATCTGTAAATGTCGATAGTGTGAAAAATAAAGGAAGAAAGGTCCACTGTTGCAAGAAGCACTTGACTGACCATTGATTCATCTTCTCGAGTAGCATAGATGACCTTCTGGAGATGGGCAGAACTTGAACCTGATAAAACTACATTATGTAATAGTGTTGGGAGAGTTATTGAAATGATGATATACAGTACATGCTTGATATTATTTATCTGTTGGCCCCTGTTCTCCATCCATATCTCTTGTGAAAGAATCACATTGTTATCTGGCCCAAAGTCACTTCGTATTGGAGGAAAAGCAGAGCCTGGCCAAAGCTTATTCTTGTCTTCAGTCTTGAGACTGAAATGGAAAAGCTAATCGTAGGGCCCAGTCCTGTCCATGGAATGTGCTGGTTGACCTCGAGATCCTCCTGGATATCCTGCAGTCTGCCATCCCAGCTGCCTCTCTAACAGTCTGCGGAGTCCAGCCACCAGTGCAAAGGCTGGGAGGCTTTGTGCCGTCAGCAGGACTCCCCAGAACAGTTGCTGATCAAGGTAGGTGGCAGCTAGGGCAGATCGGGGTGTGGCTTGGGCCGGGGGTGGATCAGGGGCAGGAAGAGGGTAGGATCTGAGACACCATGACATCTGCCAGATCTGATGCTCTCATTGCAGACCAGACATGCCCCCTTGGCCTTGACAGATATATGCCAACAAATTAGCTGCTGTAGATCTGAGTGGGCCCACAGGGGTCCAGGCAGCAATGCAAGAGATAGGTAAACATTTTCTTTACTTACTTCCTCCTCCTTTACTTACCTACTTACCACGTGCCCCTGCTGGCTCATGGGATTTCGTGGAGGCTGCACTGACCACCTTAATATAAATCCCGCGTGCCAGCAGGGGATAGGATTGTGCTATAAGTCTCCTACCTTTCTTCCCGAGTTCTGTTTCTGATCTGTGGAAGTAGTATCGGCTGAAAGAGAAGCTCCTCTTACAGGGTTAGCCAATCTATGAAATGTTAGATATTCAGATTATTCATTTGCAAAATGCAGCAGTGATGATATGAATGTCTTGGGGGAGGGGATTTAATGCTTCCCTGAAAGGATTTATATTTGCTTCCATGACAAGAGTTCTGCCATTTCACTGACCGTCTAGTGTAATTTTTGTTTTGTGTAGAGCATCCCAAGATCCGACTGCCACGTTACTTGCGAGAGTTGTACCTAAGGACCGTGGGAGAAACGGTGAACCTGGTGATTCCTTTTCGGGTATGTGGATTGTATGCTTGTGGGCAGAAAAGCTTTGAATGTGGTTCAAAAACCTAACAGTAGCGGGGAGACCAGAATAACAATGTGTAGAGATGACAGCAAAGTGGGACTCATACTGAACTTCTGTTTGGGATGGGAGGTTGACTCGCCAGGAGAGTCAAGTTGAGTGTTTTCTGAAACGTTGACACACTGAGCCCAAAAGGTTTGCCATCACTACCCTAGTATCCATCCTGGTTGCAAGTGATACAAAGCCCATTGCTTCCTTGACACGTGAAGTTGGAATTTTCCAAAGTAATTCTTCTATGTTGTAATTACACAGAAAGCAGAAGCAATATGCTGCAGTCCAACATGGGAGTAACAGGAGGAGGGGGTTGGGACCCAGAACCTAAAATAGCTCTCTACCAAAAATAGCAAGCGCAAGCCATATGGAGTGGCAAAGAGCGGCTTATTACGGGCTGTAGCACTCCATGGTTCTTGGGTACATGCATTTGCAGACAGGCATTTGCTGTGAATTTAGTCCCTTTCATCAAGGGACAGGTGTCAGAAGCAGTTCCATGAGAAATGTATTCATTCTAGCTTCAGCTGTCCCAAAATGTTTTGAAGAGAAAAAAGTTCAGAACCCTTTTACAGCTAAACCCCGATATGAAAAATTGCATGATCCTGTTCTCAGCATGCACAAATATTGACAGAAATCCACAGGAGTCCTACCCCAGGATACTGCTAATACGGCTCCCACCCTCTGAAAAATTGTAAGTCCTCTCGCTCAAGGAATTCATGTGTTTGGAGCCAACGTAGCTTCCGTTTTGCTCTAGCTGCTGGAAATGACTCTGAAGAGGAGGGGAAGCACCTGCTTGCAAAACCTAGTGCTCTGATCCCCCTCTAGGTACACCTTCATGTGTCCATGAGTGTCCTCTCTCACAGCGCAATCCAAGGAAGCGCGCAGTGTCGACGCAATGGGGCTGCATCGACATTGTGCGCTTAGTGCCAATGCGGGGGCACCGTGCAGCACCCCTGTGTCGGTGCTCGAGCAATGGGACCGGCACTGCCTGCCATTGCACCCTCGCCAAGCCTCTCTCACGTTGGCCAGAGCCAGCTGATGCAAGGGAGGCTCTGTGCCGAGACGGCAGCGGGATTGGTGGCGGGAGGGAGATTGTGGGCAGGGGAGGGTGGGATGTGGACGGGTTTGGGAGGCGGCCATAAGGCCGAAATCTAAGCCCGTCCAGGAGGCTGCACAGCCCCAATTTGGCCCCCGTGGTCTCCTCGGCTCTGCACCTGCTGTTCAGCAGGCACAGAGCTGAGGAGCACATAGGGGAGGCTGGAGCCTCCCCTCTGATAAGGGCATGAACGTGCCCTTGCCGCGGGGAGGTTCCAGCCTCTACAACCCAGCGTTGGATTTGGCGCTGGCCAGCCAACCTTGCCAATCCAGTGCTGGGTTGGATTGTGCCCTCAGTGAAGAAGAATTTGAAAATTGTGTTGGCATTTTGCAGCCCACTAATTCAAACCAATGCTACAGTCTTGTCCATTGCAGGCTATGGGGCGTAATGGGTAGTGCAACCTCCATACTTTAGAAGTAAGCTGCCTCAGAATGCCAGATGTAGGGGAGTTGCAACAAGATGCAGGTATCTAGTTGTGTGCTCCCTGAGGCATCTGGTGGGCTACTGTGAGATCCAAGAAGCTGAACTAGATGGGCATTTGACCCAATCCGGTGGGACTCTTCTTACATTCTATGTTCTTAAGCTAGGAGAGCAGTGGATTCAGCTTTGCTTTCAGTGGTTGTCTGAATACCAGTTGCAGGGGAGCAATTGTGAGAGAGAAGCATGCCTTTCTCTCCTGCTTTTTGGGGTCTCAGTGGCAGCTGGTGGGCTACTGTGGGAAACAGTAAGCTGGGCTAGATGGGCGTTTGGCTTGATCCAGCAGGTCTTTTTGTATGGTCTCATGTGCATTTGATTCTAGCACTTGACTGTTGACTGTCAGGTGGTCATGGTAAATGTGGTCTTTTCCAATGAGAACCTCCATATTTTGAATTAAAACCCCTTCCCACCCTGTGTGGATATACACTTGATCCCATACAGCCACTGCTTCAGGCATGCTGCTCAATCATGTTGCCTACTCCAGGCCATCATGAAAGACCACCAGGTGCCTCTTGCTCCCGATTGTGTATCTGTAAACAGCAGTGGCCAGGCATGTATTACAGAACTCTACTATCAATTTGTTTTCCATTTACCTTCTTCCTTAGGGGAAGCCAAAGCCACAGGTGACCTGGACCAAAAATGGCCAACCATTGGATCCTAAGGAAGTGGTTGTGCGCACTAGTGACAGGGATTCCGTCTTCTTTATCCGTAAAGCAGAGCGCAAGCATTCGGGAAAATATGAAATAACTGTTAGGATCTTGGATGAGCTGGAAGACAAGGCCACCATTGATCTCCAGGTGATTGGTAAGGGCGAGGAAAGCATATCATGTGACTTACTATCTGGAGGGTGACCAGTCCTCACTGACAACAGTCCACTGAATACCCTTGAATGATTGTACATTGGAAGACCTCTTGTGTTACAGATTGCAGCTTTGACTTCAGAATTTTATGACTACATAAGTAGGTGTGTGCGAGGAAGGGCTATGTGAGCCTTAGGAAGATAGCATCAAATAGTTAGGATTTGCTAAGGTCCTTAGCTACAGCTGTGAGCGCACTCCTAAATTGCACTGGAATAGCGAGGCTGGTGGGCCTACGCCAGCGGTGGCATCTGGGCGGAATGGGCCGGTACGGCGATCTGCTTGTTCCACGGATGGGCCCAGGCCGTGCCACCTCTCCCGAGGATGGGCAAGCTGTTCCTGGGCCCGCCCGCCCTCCCATGCATCCGAATCGCTCTGAAATGGAGCGATTCCAGGCGCAGGGAGGTGAAGGGAGGCGTGGCTGGCCTCTGCCATAGGGATAGAGGGCTGCCAATCATCTGGGTGTTCCGGTTCCTGGTGCGCCCGGATGACATCACTGGCCTATGCTATATCCAGCACAGCTTTGGTGCACTGGGGAGCCTCTCTGGGGCAAGGGCAGTGATGTCATTCAGGGGGAACGGACCAGAACGGGCGTTCTGGATCCTAACAGGCTCCGTGGCTGCTTCTGGGTTTTTTTTTTCAACATTTGAATTTGAACTCAAAAGTGAGTTCCTGTTCCTAAATCATTTGAATGACACCACTGGGCAAGGGCCTCTATGGTTTCCTTGGATCTGTACCAGCTAAATAGCAGGCACAGAGCCAAGGAAGTCAGGCAGCCCGCATCACAATCCCAACCCTTCCCCAGGCCAGTACGCTTCCTGGCCCGTCCACCCCCTGCCCAGTTCCAACCCGCCCGCCTGCCCTCCACACGCCCAGATCCACGTTGCGCCCAGAAGCACATTGCGTCGACCCAATGGACACAATGGGATTGCGCCTTGAGTAGGAAGATGAGCTGAGAGAGCAGTTCACTGTGTACGAGGAATGCATTCTGACATGTAATGCTTATACATTTTCCTCTTCTTTTGGATGGCTAAATACCTCCATTCTGTGTTGCCAAGTGCCCACGGTATTGTATGCCCTGTGCACTGGCAAGTAGCACTGCCACACTACTATACTGTGTCTACATTGTGAGACTCTCCTTTCCAGAGAGACCAGGCCCTCCCGAGAACTTGAAGCTGCTGGATGTGTGGGGCTTTAACGTGGCATTGGAGTGGAGCCCACCCAAAGACACTGGCAACGCTGATCTTAAGGGTTACACAGTCCAAAAAGCAGAGAAGAAGACTGGGGTAAGCACCGGAGGACTGGGAGAGGCACAGCGCATTAAAAAGGGCAGCTGGGCAGGGAAGGGCTTGCAAAGATTGGTAGTGGGTCAACTAGTGGGCTCCCAACTCATGATCTAAGGTGGATTCCTATATTAGGGCCTTAGATGAAGGGTATATATTAGTCAAACATGGGATCTAATTGAATACTCAACTTATTTCAATATAGGGAAACCATGAAGTTCTCAAATGTATCTTCAATTTGTTGAATCTCCTACAGCAGTGTTGTTCAAACTGTGGGTTGGGACTCAGTGTCTGGTGAGCCCCTCAGAGCCTCTAATGAAACATAGGTGATGACCTGCATCAAAGACCTTGTCCCCAGGCTCATTTGGGCCATGCGGCTTCCTTGGACCTGCGCCCGCAATTTCGTGGGTGCAGATCTGAGGAACCCATAGAGGAGGCTGCAGCCTCCCCTGGTGCAAGGGCATGAATTGGCCTCCCAAGCTGCACTGAATCCCGCACAGTTTAGGATTGGGCTGTCAGTGCAATTCAGAGTTGAACAGAGAATGTGAATGACTGTCTAGCATAGTCCTCCATTCACCTTGGACAGGGATTGTAGGGAGCCTTCCTAAGGAGGCCTCTTGTGTCTCTTTCTGCATGAGCTGGGCCCGTGCGATGAAGGGCTGTACAGGCATGAACTAGAAATTGCCATGGGTGTGAAAAGGCACCTAAAAGACTAGGAATAAAATCTTAGACATTCCTGAAGAAAGTCTGGTACTCAACCAGCACAGACATGGAGATTTAACAAGGGTGGAGCCTGAGGGGCACCTGCCCCAGGGCGCTAAACGAAAGGGGGTGCAATTTTCCTACGGACCCACTTTTAAAATGTTGAAAAGTAAAGAAAAAAGGCCCAGATAGTTTCCCCTACTGTTGCACAGGAAAAGCACTGGATTTGGAGTGCTCTCCAGGCACTTTTCTGAGGTCCCTGCTGCCTCTTCCGGGTTGCATGGAGGCCCCTCCCTTTGCCCAGGGGTGCCTTAAATGCTTCCGTGCCCCAGGCGCTTTTTTGTCTAGTTACACCTCTGCACAGACAGATCAATAATTTGTGCAACAGTTGCCATTCTGACCTACACTGATGTTAGGAAGCAATTCAAAGCCCTAAGGAGCTGGGAACAGCTGATGGAGTGTTGAGTGGCTAGCTGACATCTGCATATAGGGGCAGAGAAAGAAGAGCATGTGTCCAAGCTTGAAATCTGCTGCTTTTTTAGCCCTTGAAATAATAAAATCCCTGTCTGACCCCTCCGGGCCTCTGTTCAGAGAGCCTTCCCTATTGAATGATGTCTGGGAGAACGGTTGAGGGAGGAATGTCAAGTGAAGTAGTAAGGGTAGGAGCCTGTGATCTGAATGTGAGGACATCTCTTGTGTCAGCAAGTGCTTATTCATATTACTTTTGTGTGTGTCAGCAACAGCCGTCTATCCACAATTAAGGGTGTCTGTCCTTCAGTGCTAGAGGTTGAAGTTTCTCAAGGGCTTGTCTTAGGGCTGTGACAGCTCAGGGCATTCAGTGCTGCTTGTCTGGGGCCAAATTCTCCTTTCATCTCCCAAGGGAATGGCGGTCTGGAGATGCCATGAGAAAACTAAGTCTTCAGCCATGAGAAGGCTGAAGGCACCAAATGTTCACGTTTTTCTCCATTCTTGCACCACAGTGCTTGCTTTGCATGCCCTTTTGTGTGATTCAAAGAGACATGGGAAATCCTAGTCCAGCAGAGGAGTGTTGGAGGCATCTGGTTTGGAACTAGTGCTTGCAGGCTCTTTTCTGGAGAAGGTATCAGTGAGCAAAATTGGCTTAGAAGCTCAGTTTAGGAATGAGGACAAGAAGTTGGCATATGATGCCAGAGAGGGTGTTAACAAACATCCAAAGAAGAAGATGTTTCCAATGTAGTTGATCTCCAGTGGGTTCCTTTTTCCTAGCAACTTAGAGTCTGTGTTTGTACTAGTGTCTCTCCTGATTTATCCCTCTTTTAGTTTCAGCCAATCTCTAACCCGCACTCCTTACATGCTAGTTGTTTTTAAACAGCAGTCAGGGGTAGAAAGTGGGGGAAGAGTAGCAATTGATAACCATTATGCATTAATAAATATTTATCAGTCATATTTCTGCTCTGCCTCTGTACCCCTAAGAGGACCCAAGGTGGCTAAATGCACCGTAATCCAGCCTCATAAATTGTCAGGCACTGAGGGCACAATCCTAAACTGAGTTAGGCCGGCATAAACTAAGCCAGCAAAGTTTGGCCAGCACAAGGGACACCGTAAAGTATGTATATTTGGATCACTCTTGGAATCAGAGAGGCCAGCACACAGATTTATTTATTTATTTATTTATTTATTTATTATTAGATTTTTACCCCGCCTTCTGTGCCTGGAGGCACCCAAGGCGGCATTACAATATATATATTAAAAATACAATATAACAATTAACATTAAAAACAGTTAAAAACAGTATTAAACAATAACAATCAAGATTAAAAACACAAACAATTTAAAAAACAATTTAAAAAACAAGCCCCGTGGATCATAATAACCAGCCAGCCAGCCTGTCAACAGTTAAAACCTTTTTGGAATAAAAAGGTCTTCAGCCCCCGCCGAAATGTAAACAAGGAGGGAGCAGTTCTCAATTCTAGGGGAAGGGTGTTCCAGAGTTGGGGGGCCACCACTGAGAAGGCCCTCTTCCTGGCCGCCACCCCTCTCACTTCTCCTGGTGGCGGCACAGTCAAAAGGGCCCCTCCAGATGATCTAAGAGTACGGGTAGGATTATATGGAAGGAGGCGGTCCCTCAAATACCCTGGACCCGAGCTGTAAAGGGCTTTAAAAGTCAAAACCAGCACCTTGAATTGGGCCCGGAACAGAACCGGCAGCCAGTGTAGTCGCCGAAGCAACGGCTCGACAGATGTGCACCATCCTCCCTGACTCCGAGAGTAGTCCAAACATGCTTTATGGTGGCCCTTGTGCTGGCCAAACTTTGCTGCCTTAGTTTATGCCAGCCTAACTCCAGTTTAGGATTGCGCTCTGAGTAGCATAATAAAATCGAGTCTTGACACCTGCAAAGGCAGCTTCCTATGTTGCCCAGTGAGAATGTTCTGCAGCACTGAGCTAAGGAAGGGCAATCACTTTCGACAGACCTGTCGACACTTTCGACAGACCTGTTCATAGCCTTGCCGGAGGCAGATGGCATCAGGATCTCAGCTGGCTCTAGCTCCCTACCCACAGTCCGTTCTAGCCAGCAGATTGGTCAACTGCAATTGCCAACCAGCTGTTCCGTAGTTCTTGGCTTTGGGAAGGTTTTGATTCTGCTGCTGCTCATATCTTCAGCAAGTATCTCTCTCCGAGGAGGCTCAGAGGGCAATTGAGTGTCCAAATTCACATTGGGGTTTTCCTGCTTTCCAGCAATGGTTTACAGTCCTGGAACACTACAACCGCACCAGCTGCACAGTGTCCGATCTCATCATTGGCAACACCTACTCCTTCCGGGTTTTCTCAGAGAATCCGTGTGGCCTCAGTGAGAAAGCCGCTAACACCAAGGATGTGGCACACATCAAGAAAACAGGTAAGGGATAGAAAATCGCAGTAGGAAAGAGGTCTTTCCTCTTCCTAAGCAGGGCTAAGTGTCAGTGTGGATGAAAGACCCAGCATAGAAAGCAGTCCTGAAAGCTTTAGAAAGCAGCTAAACTGTTCCAGACAGAAACACCTCGAGACTGGGCAGAGGCTGTGAGGGCGTGACAGAGCGAGGGGTAAACATGTAACTGAGGACAGAGCAGGAAGCATTCCTGGCTGCCTGTCATGGAGAAATCAGTTAACAGTGTATGCATGTGGTAGGAGAGAGACAGTTGTTTTCTCAGAGGGCTGAAGGTGGTGTGAAAAGGGGCTGCTTGTGAAGAATGTATGACTTCCACTTACATTTCAAACAGGTGTTGCAGGTTTATGCGTTTAAAAAAGATCCAAAACTTGTGATTTGCACCCCTCTGGCTACGCCCCGGGGGAAACCTTTGCTTTCTTTACAGTCCTGATCTGGATTGGCTCCGTCACAGCATACTGCTGGTGCTGGTGTCATAACAGGGCCGTAAGGCACTCCCATTGCTGTAATGCTGTAAGCCATTACTCCTGGCACCAGGCCAATCCAGCCCCCACTGTCTGGAGGTGGCAATGCAACTGGTTCCGGGCGGGATGCGAGGGTGTTCCTGGGCAGGGGGACAGTCCAAATAGCCAGCGCAGAGGCAAGTAGGCCCATCACCTGCCCTGCGCCCTTATTGTGGGGAAACGGGGCAAATGTCCCCTTCTCCCATGGAGTCTCCTGCTTGTGTGCTCTGGGATGCAGTGGTAACTACTTGGCTACCGCTTTTTGCCCAAGCAGTCAAGCAGCTCAGGATTGGGCTGCCCATTGGCTATTTGTCCTGAGGAAAGAAAAACCTGTCACCAGGAGGAACCTTTCTCCAGGGCTAGGGAGGGTTTTTGTTTGTTGTTTTTTGGTGGTTTTTTTTTTTTTTTTGGATCAGTGTAATGTAATGGACAAAGGGCCATATCTTCGTCTTCCATGTTGTGGTCCTGATTCTTATTGCTCCAAGCCTATTTGTGGAAGACAAATCAAACACATCAAAGCCAATCCCGTATCAAGTGAAGTTTGCCCCCCCTCCAAAAAGCCCCCTAATCAGAGTGATCAGAACATGTCTCCTGTCAGAGATAGAAAGTCTTTAATCCCTGCTTCTCTTATTCAACAATATTTGGTGGCTTTTTTTTTTTTTTTTTTTAGCAATTCCAAGTAAATTACAGAAGTTCCACAGCAGGGATTTCTCTGAACCTCCACAGTTCACCCAGCCTCTTACTGACAGAACTACTACCCGGGGCTACAGTACACAGCTTGTCTGCTGTGTCCGGGGCTCCCCAAAGGTGAGTGCTGCTGTAGGTTAGGCACCTCAGTATGACTATCTGCAGTGAGATGGAACCTCAGAGCAGGTGCAAGGTGAGGTATAGGAGGTGTTTTCTTATACAAAATGGAACAGTCTACTTCTCTCCTCATTAGTTGATGAGTTAGCCCATGACTCTTTTTCCCGCAAGCACATATTTCCTGATGCTGCAAAGAGCAGCCAGCTCCCCAGCTACAACACCTTCCTGCCTTTTACGTATGGCAGAGCAGTGAAAACTGTATATTAAAAGAAATCTGAGTTCTAGTCTTGGCTCTTCTCAGATTTGCTAGATAACCTCAGATATATTACTTACCCTCTGCCTCAGTTTCTCCATTTCTGAAATGGCTGGAAGATATTACCGTGGATTCCACAGAAAAAATTTTCGGGAGACAAAGACTCATATCACTCAACCTATCTATAATAGCACATAATATACAGTTATAATTTCTGTTCTGTCTGTGGCAAGGCCCTTTGCTAATGAGAAAGGCATTCCTCGTTCCTAGGATAGAGAAATAAGCTCCCATGGTGCCCAGCAATTTCTAAGATGCCCCTCAACAGTAGAACACAGACAAGCAGATTCCTCTGCCCCCCCCCCCCGTTCCATCAGACATGGTATGGGTGTTTCAGTCTACTGTATGACAACATTGAACGGTCTCCAGGGAGATGGCTGGTGACATGTCCAGGGTGGGCAACACTGCTGCAAAGGGGCTGACCAGGATGTTGACCACTGCTGCAAGAAGAATAAGCTATTGCCCACCCAGGGCACTGGGAAACCTCCACCTCACCTTATTAGATATGTCTGTTTATTTCTGCTAATCCAGTATTTTAACTCTGCATCAGCCCAAAGTGATCTGGATGAAAAACCAAATGGAGATTGGAGGAGACCCCAAATACCTAGCCCTTATGAAGGAGGGAGTTTGCTCTCTAGAAATACGCAAACCCAGCCCCTTTGATGGTGGCGTCTATACCTGCAGAGCTGTGAATCCTTTGGGAGAAGCCTCTGTGGACTGCAGACTGAATGTAAAAGGTACATTTGCAATGTCTTGGCCGTGTCTTTTCTGTACTGAGATTTTGGGTGTTTGATGCAATTGCTAAGAGTCAAACAACATGTTTTATAAAACAGCATGCTGACAGGCTGGCTGGTCTTTGTATTCTTTGTATTCTTTTTATGATCCATGGGATGATTGTTATATTTTTATATTGTACTTTTATATTGTTTTAATTTACTGTTTTTAATTATGATAGATTTTATTCTGTTTTTAATTCTGTTTTTGTAATGCCGCCTTGAATGCCTTTTAGGCAGAAAGGCGGGGTAAAAATTTAATAAATAAATAAATAAATAATAATTAAGACTATTATTAAGGCTGCAATCCTATTCACAATTTCTCTCATGTTTAAAAAAAGTGAAAAAAAACAGTGAGGGGGATCTAGATTCAGGGCGCAATCCTAACCTGGTGTTAGGCCGGCACAGTTAGGCCAGCAAAGTTTGGCTGGCACAAGGGCCACTGTAAAGCGAGTTTGGACCACTCCCGGAGTCAGGGAGGATGGCACACTTTTGTGTGCTGGCCTCTCTGACTCCGAGAATGGTCCAAACATACTTTACGGTATCCCTTGTGCCAGTCAAACTTTTCTGCCCTAATTGTGCCAGCCTAACTCCAGGTTAGGATTACTCCCTCAGATATGGGGAGAGAGGTTAATATTTCTCCTTGTTTCATTTTCCCCCACTAAAAATCCACCCCGCAAAATATGATTTGCCTTCATTATGACTATTTGTTTGAGGGCAAATTGTGGCTTTGGGGAAGGGGAACATCATTTTGGGTGAGAAAAGTTTTGGTGGTAGATGTCAGCCTTCCCTTCCTGTGCTTCATGGTCCTGATCTGAATCTCCTCCCCCAAAACAGCTGCTTTTTGATTTTTTTTAAATCAAAAAATCACAAAAAGTGGTGACACTTCCTCTTCCTGTTTTGGACCCATCAGTTAATAACTGGCTTAATGTCAAGTGTAGTTTGGGCCTAAGATTTTCAAAGAGAATTAAGTGGCAATTAAATAGGAATTCCACTGAGACTTGGAATCCTTTATACCTATTACCACTTTGAGAATCCCCAGCCGTGGTCATGTAATTACTTGGCTCAGCCCCTGCCCTGCAGAAATGTGATTGACAGGTCAGGTGTGTTTGCTAGACTCGGCCAAAGGCTAGTGTTCTGCCATCCAGTTGCTAGGATAGCTGGCAGCCATTTCCATCTGGGACATTCCCAGAATCACTGGCATACATGGTTAATGCTGGTTCCCAGGATTGATGGCCTTTCACACCAAGCACCCTTCTTTATTCCTCAAGGAAATATTGAACAGCAGCAGGTTGTGACTGTAGGACTCTGCCATACTCTGCCTCTGCTTCTTAATGAATCAGAGTAGCACTTTCTTAAGCGCCTCCATGCAGGCCAGCTTTTTGCCACATGCTGACTTCATAATGAAACTGGGCATTTACGCATATCTTTAGAGAGTCAAATCATTTCATGTACATTATTTTTGTTGCATTCTTTACAACAGCTCCGTAAGGCAGGGCATTATTATTACCCCCATTCTGCCACTGGGTCCTCAGGCAAAGAGGATGTGGGTCTGATGAATTCATGGCAGAGGCAGACATTGAATTAGGAAAATCCTAATTCATGGCTCAGCCTCTTGTCAAGTACAGTACACCAACTGAGACTGTGGCTTAAACTAGAGGCAAGGAGTTTTGATTAACTGCAAGGAGGACATGCCTGTCGTTGGTAATGGCAGTAAAATGAGAAGGCTTTGAAAGACTGTGGTATCTATTCCTTGCACAATGTCGTGGGTATTCATTGCTGAAGGTTCCCAGGCTCCCAAGTCTCAAATCAACAATGCAGCTAAAACAATGAGAAAAGCGAAGTGTAAGAGAATGTGTGTATACAGGTCTTCCCGTTGGCAAACCTGCCAGCTGAAATGATGAAATGTCATGTGTTGCACCTGATCATGTTTCCAGATTCTAGAATCTTGCAATCTTGTAGTGTTTCCCCGGTAGGACCCCTTTAAGCTGAACTATGAGGCTGAAATATTAATTTCGCCCCTGCTCTATTAATGGCAAAGAATCTCCTGCAGGCTGAGTTAACTGGACATCTCTATCTGCAGTGGTCTCAACCCAGCTGAATGGCTGTAATTTACTGCCTGCACAAGGCTTCCTGCTCATATTTCCTTGCTTCAGCAAAGAGATCCCCAACTCCCAGCTGCCTGCCCCCAGATTAGAGGAAAGCATAGCTTCCCAGGTGAAGAAGTGAAACTCTTAAACATGCCAGAATGATTTGCTGCTCTCATTACAGAGATCTAATCCTGGCCACAGATTCAGTGCAGGTCCCACGACTGGCACACTTCTTTCATGGTAATGCCCAAGTGATTAGAAGGCAATTGGCATCTCACACTCTGCTTTACTGGCATCTAGCTTTAGGCCTTCCTGGTTCCAGTCAAGCAGTCGTGGACTGCCTAAAGTCTCTGTGGCAAGAAAGACTTTGACCCACTGGGGGCAAAGGATGAGGCAAGCTGTCCAATGGCATACCTGGAGGGGGATGACAGCATTAAGTTTTGCAAGCAGCTGCTCCCCCTCCTCTTCGAAGCCATTCATAGCCAAGGTAGCCTTGCTCTACATAGCAATGTAGTTTTGCTCTACCTGCTGGGAATAGCTCAGAAGAGGAGGGGGAGCAGCTGCTTGCAAAACATGGTTCTGTGATCCCCCTCCAGATACACCTCTGATGCCATCCATCCGGAATGCTTGGCATTTGCCCCGTAAAGGTCAACATACCTAGACAAGAAGACAAAAGCCTGGCTGTGTTGATTTGCATTTTTTTATTTAATGGAATGCATCACATTTGAAAGGCAAGGGCCACAATATTGCAGAAAATATATTTTATCTCAGTGGTTCCCAAACTCCTACAAGGGAGTTGGGAACCTTGTAAGTAGCGGCAGGGTGGGGCAAAGGCTGCAACGTGATCCCCAGGATCACACTGCTGCCCTGGGCAAAGGGGCTTATTCTACAGATACCCTTTGTAGTGCGGGCCTCCAGGGGATGTGGGGAGCCCTGGGGACTCCCGCAGGGATCCCCAAGCCTCGCAACATGTTAAAAATGCAATCACGACCCATTCCCGGTTTTGCTGTTAAAACCCAGAAGTGGGTCGCAATCACATAAATCCAAGAGCCAGATTTATGTGTGTCACATAAATCACATAAATCCAAGAGCCAGGCTGAGGGGGGAAAGCCCCAAACCTCTCATAAGCCCCCAAACAGCCATGACGCAAATAGTAGATACAGAGCCAGATAGGAATCCCAGATCTGATAAAGAAAAAAACGAGTGAGTTCTCAAACGCTGTATGTCTTAGTAGGCAGCATCTCTGATACAAAAAGCAATCAGCAATACACCATGGAAAAAAAACCAGAAGACATTTTAGTACTGTTGCTCCTCCAGGAGCTGGGCAGCTCAGGATTGGACTGCCCAGAGGCCTCCACATTAGGCATTTCCTCTGGATTTGCCTCCTTTGTTTCCTCAGTTTTTAAGAGGTCTGTGTATGATATGATTAGCAAACTACTTCTCTCATGTTTTCCTTGTCCTGTTTCTTTGGGAGCTCAGAAGATCAGACTTAAAAGGGGGAAGAAGGAAGGGCAGCAGTTTCTGCAAACAGAGCAAAACCTTGCTGCTCTTCCATCATTTTGAAGGGTCATGTTTTTGTTGTCTGCCGGGAAGTGTAGTGTTGTTGCCACATCTCTTCACTTCTATGCATGGACCCGGTATTGCATACTGGTGATAATATTTTATTGGTGTGTTTTTTTTACAGTCCCAGAATGAGGATGATGTTCAGATTCAGATGAAGTGCAAGGTGAGTTTGAAATAAGATGCAGCTCGTTCAGTTAAAACTCATCATTAAAACTCACCACCTAGAACAGTGATGGCGAACCTATGACACGGGTGTCAAAGGTGACACGCCACAATGTTTGGGGTGACACACCAGCGTTCACCAACTTCTGACAAAAATTGAGTTTATTTTACTCATTTTTCATGTTTTGCAATTACTTGATGTTTCTTTATAGAATACATAGCACCACACATGATTGGACTGTATTTTTTGTTTAAATAAACGAATAAAAAGAACTGTTTCTCTTTCATTTCGGAGGGGGGTTGACACGCCAGCAGTGTCAAGTTAAACATTTCCAAAATTTTGACACATGGAGCCCAAAAGGTTTGCCATCACTGACCTAGAATATATCTGGCTCAGGACTCCATTTCAGACCAATTGGCCTTGGAGACATGAATGGTAACAGACCAGTAAGTTTAGCTGTAATAGCATATTGGACCACTTTTAAAGTTAGTATTTATCTACATCAATAACAAATATATTACCTTGTACAAGAGTTGTCAGCTTACCAATCAGGCCAAAAACAAGGGCCCATGAATTCCCTTTATAAACAAAGTGAAACAATACATGATGAACAAGTTACACAATAGCTCTTAAACCTTTCTTACTGACTAAAGCAGCCCATTGGGCCACTTTACATTACAATTGCACCTTAATTTAGTTAAAGATTTCATAGTTAGCAGTGGAAGAGAAATAAGGTTTTGTTTTTTTTCAATTAAAAGACTTCAGATAGTCTAAATAACTAACTCTGTTTGGCAGCTGTTGTGACCAGATAGAATATCTTGAAAGAATCTTAGAGACCATCTGAACCAGAAACCAACTAGAAGGTTTCTCTATCAGATCTGAGAAGCAGGCATGTAGTATGTGCCAGTGCTCTATAAAGCCTGCTTAGAGCGGGAGAAAAATGATGCATCTGCGGTAAACCTGGGAAAAAAAGGAGGCTGCTAGCCCGACCCTTGAGTGCTTTGTGGATGCTGCTGGTCACATGGGGCAGAATGTGTCCCAGAATGAGGATGATGTGCTTGGGAGAGACAGAGAGAGATCCCAATGCTTTGTAATGGTGAGCCACGGCCAGGTAAGATCAAGCCCCAAACTGAGTGTGGCAGGATGTCTTTTCTGGACAACTAGTACTGGTTCCTTCCATTTATCCCGGCATTCCTCTCAATTTCAGTGCTTCCTGGTCAAGATCAGCCAAGACTTTACAAAAATGTTTCTGCTCTGGAGCAATGCCTTCTTTGTGTTCTCAACTCTGGAGTTGCTGGATGGGATCTGTGGCTTGGCAGTGAAGCTGCTGCTGTGTGTCTTCAAAACCGGAACCTTTGCAGAGGGCAGAATGTGCAACTGTCTTGGTTCTACAAAGAGCACTGGCCGTGTCTTATGTGATGTGGTGGCTGTCATCCGCTTCTTTCTGGCCCTTTGCCCTGCAGTACAGCCAGTTCTGAATAAATGTGCCTTTAGGATTGCCAATAAAATCAGTCCTGTGGCAGACCTTTTAACTCACCACGGTTCAGCAAAACACTCTGCAGTTGAGTATATTGACAACACACAGGGTGTCAATCAGTCAATCAATGGTGTCAATGGTGTACTGATGACATTTTGCTCTAGAATAAAAAACAAGCTTCCTGATTGGCTGCATGTAGTATAGATACGAAACCTTGCAGTAATCTATAAAACATCTCCAAAAGCCAGACGTCACCCAAGTGGTGCCCGTTGCAACTTCCCATTCAGGTTGGAGCAGAGCCACAGCTAAGCAGTGCCTCCAACCCAGTGGTGGAATTCAGCCAGTTCTCACCAGTTCTGCAGAACCGGTTGCTAATTTATTGGTATACAAAAAGTAGTGCTGTAGTAAGAAGCAGTACAAAGAAAGGAGGACATAGAACCGGTTGTTAATTTATTTGAATCCCACCACTGCTCCAACCCATAAACTATTCTGGAAAGAACTTATACTAGTGATTTCAGATCTAAATCCTAACCAATTTTTCAGCCCTGGCATAGCTGTGCTAATGGGGCATGTGCTGCATCCTGCAGTTGGGGGGGGGGGCAGTCACAGAAGCCTCTGCAAAGTGTGGGAATGTTGGTTCCCTTATCTTGGAGCTGCATTGCCCTATCCTGGTGCTGGAAAGTACGTTAGGATTGCACCCTCACAGATAGGTCTAGAAGAACTGATGAATTCTCCCAATCAATCTCCAGTCATGGACTGCCAGCCAAGGCAATTAATGTGTTTTAGTAAGTCCTCCTTTGATGGAGGATGCACACTGATGTGCATCCTTTGATGGAGGCTGGGAAGGGGAGGGAGAGAAACGGATGACTCTGACAAGCTTTTATGAGCATTTGATGGAATAGCAGTTTAAATACTAGATTTAACCTACATATTTGCCTGCCAATTGGGGTACTTGAGAGGTATGAATCAGGATTATGGGAAGTGCCTGGCATTTCTCCTTTTCTTCTTCACATGCATAGCTTAAGGATAAGAAACATGGCCAGACGTACTGCCTTAGTTGAGAGAGCAGTGCTGCTTTCCCCACTCACCAGGGGGTGGGGCTGTTTTAATTTTCATCCTACAAGAGCCAGAGGCAGATCTAAGGGAGGGCAAAGCTCTAAGTTTTGCAAGAAGCTCTAAGTTTTCCACCTTGCAGTGGAAATCACTCCTCTCCTGCACCGTTTTAGCCAATCCTCATAGGCAGAGGCGTTTCTACAGGGATGGCAAAGCTCTAAGTTTTGCAAGAAGCCTTACCCTGTCATGTAAATCCCTCCTCTCCCTTGCTGCTGTAGCCAGTAAGCAACGCCAAGATTGGCTAAAACGGTGCAGGAGAGGAGTGATTTCCACTGCAAGGTAAGGCTTCTTGCAAAACTTAGAGCTTTGCCATCCCTGTAGAAACGCCACTGCTCATAGGGAAAAGCAACATCTTGGCGTTGCTTACTGGCTACAGCAGCAAGGGAGAGGAGGGATTTACATGACAAGGTAAGGCTTCTTGCAACACTTAGAACTTTGCCCTCCCCTAGATCCGCCTTTGACAGGAGCATCCAGCTCCTCACAGAAGCTGGCTGGTGGGAGGGGCAGATTGTCTGCAAGAGATAGTGTGGGTGGCTGACTTTCAATGCATATGCATGTTGATTTAATTCAGAAGTAAGTACTGCTGTGTTCTGTGATGCTTATTCCCAGGTAAGTATGGATTGCAAACTTAGCATCCACTAGAGCAGTGGCACACACAAGGGTCAATGCTTGGCACCCCCCTGCGCCAGCTCCACACCCCCATCACCACCCACTGACATGCCCGCCCAGCTACAGCAGGCTCCATTTCCAATCTGTACCGAGCAAGGGAGGGCAGACAGCCCAAATAGCACTCATCTCTCCAAGAGCTGAGCCACCCTCCTCACGCTTGAGAGGTGAACTGCCCAGGGCATTTGCCCCCTCCCATAAAATGGTAGGGCTGCAACTGCACTAGAGAGTAACTATTCCAGGGGGTTGTATGTCAAAGGGGGCTGTACTGTTGATAGAAGACAAACATAGTCAAGAACTTAAAAAATGAGAACCAGATTTTCAGTAATTCTGTGCTTGCAATAAATTGGAATTGCCTGAAGAAGCCTTCATGCAGTGTTGTCCAGAGGCATCAAAGCCTTCCAGAAACCTGTCCCCAATGTAGGCATTGGTTGATTATAGAGACTGTGGATTTAGTAGTGTGAGATCCTCTGGCACATGGGTCCAATGCAGGTGTTGCATAACAGCATGGCAAGTGGAACCATTCCTTTTGCTTTCCACAGGCTTTGGTATTATGCAGTAGTAAAAAAAAGTTGCCCAATGAGTTTGTTTCAGTACAACTGATATTTCCTTACTAGATGTGATGCGCAGCACCTGGATGTGGTTTGGCAGTGATGCAGTGTTGTCATCACATTATCATGCCACTGCCAAATTGCTTCCAGAGGCCATCATTTGTGGCTGTTCGTAACCTGGAGGGCCCGTCATCTGCCAAATTCAACATGGGCCTCCCATCAGTAGGCGGTTGGGCGGCACACCCATCCCCCCCCCAAGCACACCAGGGAGGGCGGGCGGGAAAGCGGCGGAATGTGCCGTTAAGCAACGGGCGGACTGCCGCTCAAAGGTAAGTCCCACCTAGCGTACCGGCTGAATGCCGCCGCTGTTGGAATCCCATTCATTTTCATGTGCATTTTTTAATCTTGCTTTTACTTGGCCTTTCACTGCTGACTGTGTCATCATCAACAGAAGCAGCAAGACTCCTGGTGAGCCCCATCTTGGATTCCCGCACTGGCTCAGATGCTGCTGTGCTCTGGAGCAGTGTGGCTATTCAAGATGGCTCCTCCCAAGGTGGCTGCGCATTGCTGCCGCCGCTGCCGCCACCACTGACACAGGCAGCAGTGAAAACCAAGCAAAAACCACAATTTAAACTTCTTTTAAACAGACAAAAAAGGAACAAGGGTTCTGAAATGGATTGGGGACCCTTTGAGTCTCAAAATTAATAGTCCAGGATCCAAATGGCCTGACTATAAAAGAAAGAATAAATTATAAAAAGGAATTTGAAACATTTTTCATGTGCCCACTTTCACTTAGTCCTGTGCCTCTTGTGAATATTGTTACTGTGAAATAGAAAACAGGATCTTTTTTATTGACTATGCATGCTGATCAATCTAGCTTTTTCATTGGGCTTGCAGATACTAGAAATGCGGAGGAAAAGAATTTAAGAAACATCACTGGAAATGGTCTTTTGGAAGCTGTACCAGATGGATATGTTGCCATTGTTAGCTTCCTGGCCTGAATAGCCTTATGTTGTCATAAACAATTTTACAGCAAACGGAGGGCCAGGTTTATTTCTACCTCTGTCCCTAAGGAAATGAAATGAGTCACTCCTCTATGTCCCATGGCACACATGCCTGTTATGTTCAGGGCAACAAAGGGAAAAATAGCAATGCTACTTTCCTATCAGAATAGACAGACATTTGGTAGGTAAAGCCCAGTCTGTTGCTTCCACGTGTGAGTTCGTTCATTCATTCATTCATTCATTCATTCATTCATACTATTCTGATGTACAGTATTAGGGCAACTCACATCTGGTAATGTAATGTTTTTACTCTCCATACTGATGCTTGCTGAGTAGTTGAGGACAGCAATGAGAAGGCACAAATAAACATGCCTCTTGCTGCAGATGATTGGTAAATACCCATGAAGGATCACAACTGCCATGGTGCCATGTACACCTTTTATTTGTCCTCAGGAATAGCCAGGTTATTCCACATCAGAAGTGGAGGATCATGGTGACTTAGACCCTGCATGGAAGAATGGTTCCTGGCACTGAGTTGGCTGTCTTTCACACCAGGTGCTTACCCATCACCTTACTACCTACATTCCCAGGGTTCATAATATACTGTAGTTAAAGCAACCAGGTCTGCAAGGCTGCTGCCTCTTAGTTCTTCAGCAGATGGCACCATAACACCAGTTTCCCTCTGGGGTTAGCATTCCTGGCCTCCTCTGCAACTCCTCCATGCTCCGCTACCACCAACTACATATGTTCAGGATGTAGCAAGGTGCAAGCTGCCAATGTTCAGAAATATTAGACACAAATGCAGCAAGTCTGGCTTAAAGCCTTTTTTAAATTATTGAATTACATACTTGAAGGAGAGTTTGGCGCGTTAGGGTGGACACGTTGAGTGACCTTTAGGTTCTTCAAATAAAGATGCGGAGACTTGTTCTAAACAGAACTTTGTATTTAGAACATATTTACAGATAACAGCTTTATAGAAATCATATCAAGCTCTCTCTCTCTCTCTCTACACATCTCACTTCAAAGACAGCTCCTGACACACTAACACAGACTCACTGACATGCAGTCCAGTTACAGCCCGTACATAAATTGCAACATTTACCTGAACACATCACATGATCAGATTCCCGCCTAAAAGCTCAGTTGCTAACTCATTTCAACTAGCAAATTTACACCAGTGTTCCAAATCACATCCCAACACCCCTCCAAATTTCAAGTTGAAATGATACACACATACATTATACACAGTACATTATACACAGTACATCTTAAACTTTTTACATCACCTGACATTCCCAGCAACTTGCACATAACATTGTGCTTAACCGTTGCAAATGCCCTTGTCATGATGTCAGCCTTGTCCTGTCTTATGCTGCAAATTACCATCACATAAAATGTTCTTCCTGGACACCCACCTGAAATCAATTACCTTCTTCTCAGGTGGCAACTGGCATTTCACAAAACCTTTATTACCCATGGCAGCTCTCCATCTTAGCTGCTCTGTTTGTGATTGCTCCAGCATTTCACCATAGCTCTGTGGCTCACATGTTACCTGGCACACAGAAGCAGGTGAATAACGTTCTGGTGGCACACCTTTATTAAACCTTTCAGATCTCCTAGGAGTTACAGGTATCTCTGTTTGCTCACCTTCATTTTCCTGGCTATTCACATTAATTGCAAGATCCAAATTGTCTTTCTCCTCATCCAGGTTCTGTGCCTCACTGTTAGACTCAGCCCTCTGCTGTGCTAACACTGGCCGCTGTGTCTGAGCATCAGAACCTTCTGGCAAATACACATGAGAATCCTTCACCCTTTCCCAATTCTGCTCCATGAAATTTGCAGACCTTGAGAAGGTGATTCTACCTGAGCCAGGTAATGTGAAGCGGTAACTTTTACTCCCAGATTCGTAGCCCAAAAATATCATCCTTCTAGCTTTTGCTTGACCTTGGTATATGGACGTAAGCACTGGAACCAAAAATTCTAAGGTGGGCTAGGGAAGGCTGTCTCCCATACAAAACATAATAAGGAATTTTGCCCAAAGCTGATGTCCACAGTCTGTTCAACAAATAGCACGCAGTCAGGGTCGCCTCGCCCCAATACATTTTGCTAAGCCCTGAATCTGCCAGCAAGGAACTTTGCATCACTTGCAGGGTTCTGTTCCTCCTTTCAGCCACCCCATTTTCTGCAGGCGTATATGGATTGGTCTTTCTGTGCTGAATGCCTTTCTGCCTCAGCCAACCTTGGAAGGCACCAGACAGGAATTCTGTTCCTCTGTCTGTCTGCAGAGCACAAACCTTGTGATTATACCTCCTCTCTGCAAAATTTACCCATTGCTTGAACTTGATAAAGGTCTCATCCTTGCTCTTCATTAAATACACAAAACCATACCTTGAAAAATGGTCAACTATAGTTAAAATGTATCTTGCACCACCCATAGATTTGCTTAATGGCCCAATCAAATCTGCGTGGACCAGCTGGAAGCACCTTTCAGAATTCTTTTCACTCTTTTTGCTTACAGGGTATGCAACAGATTTTGTAATTTTGCAAGTTGCACAGTCCAAATAATTGTTGCACCTTTTCAATTTTAAACCCTGTGCACTCTCAATTGTTCTTTTTAGTGCTGTAAACCCAGAATGTCCTAATCTCCTGTGCAATAAATGGATACAATTATCGTGCTCAGGGGTGTTTGCAAACACATTCATACACTCCTGAGTTGCATTGTCTTTTGGAACATCTTGCAGCATATATAGGTTCTCATTTTCTTTACCTTGCACACACACATCATTGCCTTTCATAATGTTGCACACATTGCCTTCAAACTGTACTTTGTACCCTTGCTTGCAAAGGCAAGAGACACTGAGTAGATTGTGTTGCAGCTCTGGAACACAAAGAACTCCTTTGATAGACTCACCCAGGGAAGGCATAAAAATTTCTCCCTGGCCCTTCACTGAGGTGCATACACCATTAGCCAAACTGACATGGGCTTTTGGTGTAGGCACCAGCTCAGTGAACAAAGCTGGGTCAATTGCAACATGCTGGCTAGCACCAGAGTCCACTAGCCAAGTCTGTTGGTCACTGTCTTGGGTCATCTTGACCACGGAGACTTTCGCTTCTTCCTTGCCCCTCCATGGTGGAGACAAGATGGCCGCCCGTTAGGAGCTATTTTCGTTTGCTCCGTAGACGTATCAGGTTTTATCTTATTTTACTATGTTTTAATGTGTTTTAGCAGGTTTTGTTTTGTTGCTTTGCTGAAGTAAACATCCTGGGAGTCTGCTGATGAAGAATTTTGTGGCTCCGTGCAGCTGTTTGTGCTCGTTTGATTGCAGTTAACTCCCTTGGCTTCTACTATGCTACTCCTCCTACTTTATAATTGCTCAGTAAGCATAGTACTGGAAGCTATGAAGAGAATTGGAGTTTGCTTTTAAGTTCTCGAGTCTCCCTGCGTGCCAAACAATCTGCGAAGAGTTTGTGAGGGCCGTGCTTTTGTTTTCCTTAGCTGTGCCGGTTCCTTTGGCGTTTTTTATTTCAAGGGCTTTTGTCCTTTTGACTGACTATTATTATCTTGGTGCTTTCCCTCGCTGCTGCAAAGGGCTTTGGTTTACTGTGCGGTTATCATCTTTCAGATTTGCTTTTATCATGGTAGCAACAAGGAGTACATACCATAACTTGGGGTTAGAACTCCAGTCGCCTTTGATTATAAAAAAACAAAAGCGGCTGAGGACAACCTCCCATCCTCCCTCTGAGCAACTTAAAATAACAAACTTTTTCGATGTCAGAAGCGACCTTCCTCAAGCATCAGAGACTGTTGAGGATAAACCAACTTGTTTGAACACATCGGACATGTCTTCCTCATCTTCTGTCTTAAAGCAACACCCCTTAAGCTTAGTTTCTGAGATGCAAGTGAATAATGCTGTTTCAAACATCTCTTTATCTCAGCATTCATCTATTGATTTTGATCCTCTACAACTATCTACATCTGATGATTCTTCACTGTTGGCGCCCAATTTGTCGTCTATGGAGATTCTGGCTCACCAAAATATTTTGGTAGGAAATACTCTGCAGCTCCTTTTGAGAAATATCAACCTTTTGCAAGCTGAAGTGGAAGCGATCAAGAACCACCTAATTCAAAATCGTCCAGTTAATTGTCGTAAGGGGCGTTTTCTATCTTTAAAATCTAGATTTCGTCGGTCAAAAGGACATTTTCATCGTCCAAGGTTACACAGAATTAAGAAGTGGTCTAAGAAATCCAATTTGCTTAAAGGATCAGAGTCTATGCAGCTAGCTTCTTCTGCCGTCTCTACTATAGGGGCTCTTCAGACTACTCTTCTGACTTCTCAGGTTACGTCGTCCCCTGCTATTCCGGATCTCCCTGCGGTTGTGTGTCAAAAACCTGAAGATGATTTGAGAGACTTTTTTTCATCCGTTCCAGCAAAGTCTTCCTCTAATTATGTTTCAACAAGTTTATCTTACTCTCTAATTTTATGTAAATGCCAATTGGTATTTTTAAATTGTCCAACCCCATCTATGGATTTGGAGACATGTTCTTCCTCGGTGGTAAAAACTAGTTTTATTTCTCTGATTACTTCATTTGGTATAAATAATGTTTTAAATGAGGAAATTTTAGACGTTGAATTTTTATCTGGTTACGACACTAGTTGTGGGTTTAAGGTTACTTTTATAAATGTTTCCCTTGTTCATTTTTTTCTTAATATGAAATATGTTTTTGCAAGACGGAATATTTTGATTAAGAGGCATTTTAGATATTCTACTATCCGCCCCCTTTTGGTTAAGAGAAAGGATAGTTCGTCAGTAAATTCCTGTCTATCTCGTCCTGTTACTGGCGATCTAATTGATTTAAATCAGATTGTGCCATCTGGTTCTAGTTATCCTAATACCCCAGTTCTAACAACCAATGTTCTTTCCCCCAACGCCCAGATTTTTTCTAATCTTAAGTCTTCTGATTTAAAAGAATCAATTGAGGTGGCCTGTGTTAGCACTGATTTAGCGGCTAAAAGCGAGAATCTCAAAAGTAATTTTTCGATTCTTTCGCAGTTCCCCATGGTTTCTAAACCTGACCATTTAAACACTCGGACTAAAATGCCTTTGTCTGATTCTCTTACATCTTCTGAATCAGTTTCTGAGGAAGAGTCAAATTTAATTGCAGGTTTTTTCCTCCTGCCAAAAGAAAGCCAAGAACTTATTGTATACAGACTTAAATCTTTGCTTGACATCCTTGGGGTAAATTTACCTTCTGTATCAGGTGCTATACAGCCAAACGTGACTCTTTTAACTAGGGAGAACCTGGATTGCCCTTCAGCCGTATTATCATCTGCAGAGAAGATGAATTCAGTAGTGGAAATATCTTTGGAGCCTCAGGGCGTTTTACAAAATGTATTGAGTAATTCTGTATTGCAGATTCTTCCGAACCAGGATCATAATGATATTCGATCTGTCCTCAAATCTCTCGTTTCTGATTTGCCTGCTTTTTTAGAACCAGAATCTTACCAACTAATTTCTTCAAATCTCACCACAAATGAATGACTATCCTCTTTAAACACTATGGTTCTTGAAATTACTTGTATTTCGTGGAATGTGTCCGGTTGGCAGGCTAAGGTAATAGATGAGGATTTTTGTGAATTCTGCGCGGGTTATAATATAATTTTTTTGCAAGAAACATGGTTGTTAGATGCTCCACCAAAATTGCAGGGCTATGTTTCTTTTGCTTCTCCAGCCAAACCATCTTTATCTGGGGGTCGCCCTAGTGGTGGTATGGCTATATTATTTGCTATTCAGAATTGCCCTAAAATTGAACAACTTTATCTTTCATCCAGTGTAAATATTCAGGTCCTTCTCGCCACGTGGCCATCTCAGGTCAAATTAATTCTGATTAATGTATATTTTCCCCCTTTTTCTTCTTCCTTACTGGATGAGATATTTTGTGAAGAGTTACATAAAGTTCTTTCTAAGACGTCTGACCAATACCCAGATATCCCGTGTCTTCTAGCCAGAGATTTAAATGCTCGTATGGGCAGTGATAATCTAGCTCTTGGCGCCAAATTGGGCCTGGATTTGGAGGATCTAGCAATCTTTCCGGATAGAAGTTCTCAGGATATAAAAATTAATACAAGAGGTGTTGCTTTATTCAAATTAATGTATACATTTCATCTAGGTATTGGAAATGGAGTTTTTTCAAATCCGGATTCCGGTGATTTTACTTTCTTTGGCCCTAGGGGAAACAGTGTCATTGATTTTCTTTTAATTTCTCTTTCTTTATTCCCCTATCTTCAATCCTTTCACGTTTTAAATAGATCTGAAAGCGACCACATGCCTATTCATTTTTCAGTGCAATTTCCCACCTCTACTCCACTTTCTAAACCTGTGGTTTATGATTTAGGTGTTCTCTCAAACAATAACGATGTAAGAAGGATTCGATGGTCTGAACAAGTCCAAGAACGTATTAATTCCTTTTTAGCTTCCCAAGAAATGGTGTCTCTGGGTGAGCGGCTATTATCCTCTGTCTCCCCTGTGGAAATATTTCAGCAAATTGTCCACAAGCTTAGACCCCTGTTAACTACGGCTAATTTGAATGGCTCTATTCCACGTTATTACGGCAACTGGTTTGATGACCAATGTGGTAAAAGTAAACGTAAGTTAGCATATGCATTAAAACAATATAGGAAAGTCAGGTCTTCTAACAATCATTCTCATTATTTGATGCTAAGGAGGGGGTACAAAAAGTTGTTAAAAGAGAAAAGAGCGGCGTACACCAAGAGACTTTGGCAAGAACTTGGTCGTTCAGTTCTTGAAAATGATTCTATTAAGTTTTGGCAATTGATTGCAAAAGGTTTATACCCTTATAAAAATTTCCCAGGTACCCATATTTCCGCCGAACAATGGTCGGTTCATTTTTCCAAATTGTTCGGTGATGAGCAGTGTGTTTCTTTTAGTCCATCTTATCAAAATTTTCTGACTGTTCCGCTTCCTTTATCTAATAGTTGGGATCCTGTGAAACCTAGTGAAATCATGGAGCTGATTTTAACTCTACCCAATAATAAAGCTCCGGGTATGGACTATATTCCAGCTGAACTATTTAAAGCCAATCCTGTTTGGTGGAGCTGCATATTGGCTAAATTATTCACCCATTTGAACGACACTGGCGAATTTCCTTTAGGATGGAACGAGAGTGTGGTAATCCCCATTTATAAGAAAGGTTCTTTTACTGATCCCAATAATTTCAGACCAATTAGTCTTCTCAGCGTAGCCTCTAAATTATACTCTAAATTTTTGTTAAATAAATTAGAACAGTGGGCACATATTAATAATATAATAGGAGAAGAACAAGCTGGTTTTAGGAAGGGCAAATCGACTATTGATAATTGTTTTATTTTGCAGCATTTAGTCAATAAGTATTCTTATAGGGCCAGTAAAACTTTGTTTGCGGCATTTGTGGACTTTAGTTCCGCTTTTGACTCAATAGATCGGTCTCTTTTATGGGAAAAACTAGCCGCAACAAATATTGATAGAAGACTTCTGTTCCTCATCTACAAATTACATGATAACTCTTTAATGAGAGTAAAGTATGGTCCTCAGGGCGCTCTCTCTGACCCAATTAAAATATCAAAAGGTGTCAGACAGGGCTGCCTACTTGCCCCTTTTTTGTTTATTTTTTTTGTAAATGATATCATAGGTGAGTTTCAGAGTCCTTCTTTTTTCCTCCCTCAGTCGGGGACATTAAGGTCCCGATTCTGCTATATGCAGACGATATTGCCCTTTTTTCTTTGACGCTGATTGGCATGCGTAGAATTTTAAACAAATTGGATTATTATTGTGACAAGTCTAAATTAAAGATCAATTACTCCAAAACGAAAATCGTTGTATTTGGCTCCTCTAGAAAGTCTCATAAATGGAAAATAGGCCAAAATAAAATCGAGCAATCAAAGGAATTTAATTATTTGGGTCTTTTATTTAAGTCACAGGCTTCTTGGGGCTCTCAGCACATCGTTTCCAAATTAAGAGCGGAACATTCTACTCAGGCGCTTTTAAACTTTGTTCGCTCTAAAGGTGGAAATTTGGTAGCGCCAGCGGTCAAAATTTTTTCTTTGAAAGTACTTCCTCAATTATTGTATGGGGCAGCGATTCGGGGTTTTGGAAATATGTCTTTGTTGGATGTTGTCCAAAACTCTTTCGGCTGTTCTTTACTTGGTGTCCCTCGATCTACATCCTCGGCATTAGTACGTTCAGAACTTGGCCTGACTTCTATTACAGCTCACTGTCATGTTGCTATTGTTCTTTATTATTATAAGCTAAAGCTGATGGCAAACCATCGTTTGCCTAAGTTATGTTTGTGTGAACAATTAACCATGAAACAGCATAAATCATGGTTTACTCTGGCTAATTCCATCCTGAATGATTATGGAATCGATTTTAATTCTCTTCCCTCTTTTATGTCAATCCAAACCAAGTCAATGCTTAAAGATAAAATACTGTTAGTTAATAGAAGATTAGATCTGTGTAATCTGTTGAATTTATCGGTTAATCCGGTACCTTTTTTGTACTCAACTACCTGGGGTTTACGGAACTATTTTATGCATCTTACATATTATCCTCTTCGTAGAGCTTTTACGTTAATTCGTTTTCAATGTCTGCAATCGGCAGTTTTGGAAGGTAGATATAACAACATACCTTATTCTGATAGAACATGCATTTGTGGTAATAATGTGGTTGAGGATATCAGGCATATCCTTTTATATTGTCCATTGTACGAAGGGATCAGACTAAAATTTTTGGCCCCCTTTTTACAATCTAGACTGGATGACCAATTGATATGCTTTCTCCTTGCTGATATCTCAGGTGATATTACCTCAAGTGTAGCAAGATTTGTTTTGGCTGCCCAGAAAATTAGAGCTCAATTTGTTTAATTCTTGTGTTTCTGAAATGTTTGCTGCTCTATGGTTGTAATGACATCTTGTTATACAATAAAGCTACTACTACTACTACTACTTGCCCCTCCATGAGTCTGATCCTTTCTTTCTTGGGGGTCTTTCTTGTGTGCAGTCTCGTTGCAGGTGATTCTCAGATCCACATCTCAAGCACTTTCTGATGAAATGCACGCTTGAGCTTTTCTTCTCAGTGCTCTGGATCCAGCTTGCTGCTGGGTTGCTGCTGCTGCTGCTGCTGGCTCTAATCTTCGAATTCTCTGACCTTTTCTCCTCTTCCTCCAACAAACGCCCGGTCAGGAATGCTACGGTCAGTTCACTCTCTGGTATCGCCTCCAGAGTGAGCACAAATGTATCATAGCTAGAGTCCAGGGAGCTCAGCAATATACAAGCCCTTTGTGGCTCTGGAAAACTCATTCCTTTCTCCTCCAGCACTTGGAAAGTCTGTCTCATAAACAGCAGGTGTTCTTTCATGCTACCTTCTGGTTGAAGCCGTGCTCTGTACAACTTTCTGGACAACATGATCTTGGAACTCATTGTGTCCCGCACGTAAAGACTTCTCAAAGTCCTCCAACACTCATGGGCTGTCTTTATCCCTCTCACGTGTACCAGCTGGTCATCCTCCAGGGACAGTATCAACGTGGCCAGAGCCCTCTCATCCTGTCTGGACTTTGCCTCGTCATACTCAACTGGAGGGTCTTGGACGATGGTCCACAGCTGTTCTCGACGCAGGAACATTTCTATCTTTGTGCTCCAGGCCATGTAGTTGTTCCCTGACAGACGGGTCAAGGGAAAACTCGCCATGCTGACGTTGGTCTGTATGCTGACCTCACAAGATTCTTCTTCCTCGTCTCAGCTTCCTCCAACCTGGAACTGGTCACTGCTGGTCAACTCGATGTCCTTCTAACGGCCTGCTGGGCCCATAACCTGAAGGAGAGTCTTGGCGCGTTAGGGTGGACACGTTGAGTGACCTTTAGGTTCTTCAAATAAAGATGCGGAGACTTGTTCTAAACAGAACTTTGTATTTAGAACATATTTACAGATAACAGCTTTATAGAAATCATATCAAGCTCTCTCTCTCTCTCTCTACACATCTCACTTCAAAGACAGCTCCTGACACACTAACACAGACTCACTGACATGCAGTCCAGTTACAGCCCGTACATAAATTGCAACATTTACCTGAACACATCACATGATCAGATTCCCGCCTAAAAGCTCAGTTGCTAACTCATTTCAACTAGCAAATTTACACCAGTGTTCCAAATCACATCCCAACAATACTGCTCTTTTTGTCCTTTCTTTGCCTTTTGACATCTTAACATTCACTTTTTTCCATTCCACAAACCACTCATTTCGCACATCTTGATTCTTCATGAATAGCAGGACTTGGTGCTGGCCCTTAAGCTTTCCCACACAAAGGCACAAGCATAATCTGCATGCAAGCCAGTTCCCAATTCGTACTGTCCAGGTTGCTGAATTTCCAATTTAGTAAGCCCAAGGCTGACCTAAGGTTTACTGGCAACAGAAGCAGCAGGCCAAATGCTGCCCTCCTGACCTGGGGAGGCACCAGCCTCTGTTCCTCCCCACTCCCCCCCCCACTTCCTGGTTTGGAAAAGGAATTGGCGGACAAAGCAGAAGAGGAAAGGTGGACAAGAGGTGGGCTAGGACATCTACAATGCGGGCAGGCGATGGGTCTACTTGCCTCTGCACTGGCTCTTTTGCTGGCACAGAGGCAAGGGCTTCCATGTCAGCATGTGGCCCGACATGGAGATCAGGATCCGGTGGCAAAGGTCACTGCAAGTCCCACTTTCAAAATCACTTTATCCAACATGGTAACTAGTGGCTTAAACATTATGATAGATAAATAGCTCCTGGCATTAGAATGGGGAAATAAACTTATATTACTAAGGGCGTAGTCTTAACCAACTTTCCAGCACCTGGGTAAGGACAATGCAGCTCTGAGGTGAGGGAACAAACATTCCTTTACCTTGAGGAGGCCTCCGTGACTACTACTCCACTGCAGTTTGCAGCACATGCCCCATTGGCACAGCTATGCCAGGGCCGGAAAATTGCTTAGAATTTAGGTCTGAGAGCACTAGTATAAGTTCTTTCCAGAATAGTTTATGGGCTGGAGGCACTACTTGGCTGTGGCTCCACTCCAACCAGAATGGGAAGTTGCAGCGGGCAACTTGCTACCATTTCACTGACCTCTGACCTCCTACAGCTTCAATTTAGTTCCTCCCATTTCTTCCCCGCCCATCGCTGTCTTCCACTGTGATGCCTACTGAGGCTCCTTTCTCCCTCTTCTGTAATTCAAACATGCCTCCCAGCCTTTTCTGTGTCACCACCCTACTTCCACACAGCCAGTGTAGTGGTGTTTCTATGGGGGAGGCGACACTAAGAGTGCAATCCTACCCAGTGCTGGAATAGCACGGCCGGCTGGCCAGCACCATATCCAGCGCTGGGTAGGTGGAGGCTGGAGTGTGCGCTCTCTTACCGTAGGGGAGGCTCCAGCCTCCCCTATGTGCTCCTCCGCTAAAGAGCAGGCTCAGATCCAAGGAGACCGTGCGGCCTGAATGAGGGCCGCGCAGCCTCGTGGACGGGCTTAGGATGTACGGCCACCTCCCAAGCCCGCCCACGTCCTGCCCAAGTCCCTCCCCTGCTTCCCTGCCACCCACCAATCCCCACACCGCTTCTGCGCGGAGCCTCCCTTGTGCCAACCGGCTTCAGTCAGCACAGGAAAGGCTCAGTGCGGACGCAGCAGGGCCGGCACTGCCTGCAGCACCGGCCCTGCTGCTCTAGTGCTGACGCGGGGCTGCCGATCGACACTTCCGCGTCAGCGCGACAGGTGTTGCAGCCGATGCTATGACATAGTGTCGGTGCGACAGGCAGTGCAGGATTGCGCTGTAAGTGTTGCAGGAGCCTGAGCCCCTGTGTAATACAGTCCCTGTCCCTCCCCTCCAAAGCCATTCAGGGATCCAAGAGCAAAGCCTCTGAGCCACTTCTCTGAGCTGCAAATGGCCCTGGAGGTGAGGGGGAGGGATCGCGTTACACAGGAGCTCAGGCTCCGGCAACACTTAGTGTTTCCCTCCGCTTGTAGGAGTGCCAGAGCACACAGCAAAGCTTCCAAGTGTGACTTTTCATTCTCTGCATGACCAACATTTTGAAAAATAAAATGCTGGTTGAGGAAAGAGAGAAAATATCCCCAAAATGTGCAAGCCTGAGAATATCATCCTCTCTCTCTAATACAATATACAGTACCTGATACTTCACAGAAGAGATTCTATATCTTGTAGAACATTGAGGGCGCAGTCCTAAGCAGCACTGGATTGGCAAGGCCGGCCGGCCAGCGCCAAGTCCAACGCTGCTTTGGGGAGGCTGGAGCCTCCCAACGGCAAGGGCACGTTCAATGCACTCCTCGGATCTGTGCCTGCTGAACAACAGGCATAGGTCCAAGGAGACCGCACGGCCCAAATTGGGGCCTTCCGGACGGGCTTAGGATTTGGCCTTATGGCCGATTCCGGAGCCCACTCTCCCCCCCCCGCACACAATCTACCTCCCACTGCCTATCCCCGTCCTAGAATGGAACAGAGCCTCCCTCGCACCAACCAGCTTTTGTTGACACGAGGGAGGCTTGCCGTCAGCACTCTCAGGCCCACGCTATTTGTAGCATGGGCCTGAGAGCACTGGCGCCAACGCAGGGGTGCCAATTGGTGCCCCCGCGTTGGTGCTACTGATGACGCATTGACGCTACCACGTAGCATCGACGCTAAGGGTGCGGTAGGATTGCACTGTGGGTCTTGGCAGGTACACACCAATCTCCTTATGCCTAAGGATATGTCCTTCTCCTCTCCATTGTGGACATTTTTAGGTCATCATCGTGTCATGCAAAGTTGCAGGCTGAAGCCATGGGTGAAGGCCCTGACCTCCCTCCCCAAATAGAAAAGAACTCCCTCAGGAATTACCACCACAAGGCAAAATAAAAATAATCCTGCAGAAATTTACTGAGAACATCAGTGCGAACTAACTTTAATTTATGGGCAACCCAGGCCTAAGATTCCTGAACACCTCTACAATCTCGAGCTGGTCTTTATTTAGAGACTACGGGCCAGGTCCTCTGCATCCCACAAACAAGGTTCATAATGGAATTCACAGGCCCTGTGGGCTGTCAGGAAAGAAGCAAATTCCCCAGGGGGGCTCCTTGATGGAAACAACTGCCCCTTGGCCTCCCCAGATTATTCCCAGGCAAATATGGTGGGTGTTGTAGTTGCAGTTGCCATTTTGAAGTGGCTTTCTTAAATCAGTGCAGTCATAAAAAACAAATAATAACATTTCCTGCCATTTCCTTCTCATCCATCCACCAAAGTACATTCAAAATGCAGACATCTATTGTTTCATTAATCTGGATTTCTTTATATAAAAAGAAGAAAGAGACTCACTATATTCTCATTTATTTTCCATTTGCTTGACAACTGTAGATTCTAAAAGAGTCATTTTAATACCATTAGAGGGTCTTCATTGTAACTTGGCCACCTCACTACATATCCCCCCAACTCCAGGACCCCAAAATGCATTGGGGGAATGGGACTGCAGTGCCAGGTGCTACTCTCTGACCTACATGACTTCAGCTGGTCACTTGTACAGATCCTTTGTATGTACAACAAGCAGAGTCTGCATGGAAAAGCGTACGCATCCACAGTTTCTAGGGTGTGCAGTTGACTGCCTAAATGTGATGAAATACAGACACAGATGCTATTTAAGAATTGTGGGAAATGGGTGGTGAAACCAGTTTCTGGGTAAAAAAGGGTTGGAAATCATCCATTCTGTTCAACGTATTCTCGGAAGGAGAATTATCTTGTGTCTGGGTCTCATCACTGTTTTTAGGGGAAATATTGCACAAGACGGGGGGAAATTTAAGAGCGTAATTCTAACCTGGAGTTAGGCCATTGTGCATGTTTGAACCACTCTCGAAGTCAGGGAGGATGACGCGTCTGTGTTCCGGCCTCTCAGACTCCGAGAGTGGTCCAAACATACTTTACAGTGTCCCTTGTGCCGGCCAAACTTTGCTGGCCTAAGATGATGGCCTAATTCCAGGTTAGGATTGTACCCTAAATGTGTTTTCCTGGAAATGAAAACTTTCCTGTTTGATTAATATCCCTATCCAGAGTATTAGCACATAATTCAGTTCAGAGTCCGCAGCTAAATTACAACGTTGCACTTCAAGTTTTTTCCATCTGTCTGATTTCATTTTATAGAAGAGAACTATGTGGCTTAATTGAACCACACACCTCAGTTGCAACCGTGGTCCTGCCATAAGGTTGTGGAAGGGTCTGCAGACTTCCTGTGCTTTGATGAACAGAGAGATGCTTAGCAGTGCTGACGCTAAAAATATGGATAATATGGCATGTAGGAAAGCCCCTGCTGAGATGCATCAGGTACTTCACAGGTCAGAACTGTTATTGTGAAGTTGCTGCAAATGCAGTCAGACAACTGTGTATTGCTTGAACTCATTTCACATGTAGAAGGCCTTCTTTGCCCTCCAATAGCTTGAACCGTCAGCATGTATGCATCATATTCCAAAGCAATTAGATTGGCAAGCAAATCTCACTTTTCCAAATAGCTAGCCCTGCATGAAAATATGGCCCCCTACAAGGTTTGTGTTTACCCAGCTGCAAAGTAATGCACGTACCCAGCCTCAAGGATGCCTGTTTGGTAACAGTGGGATTGCCAGTCATTCCAGCACATCATGAAGCACATAAAAGTGATCCTAAGACCATTTTATCGTGCCCAATGCAGTGAATTCACGCAAGAAGATCCAAATGTGATATATTTCCTCAAGTACACTGCCCAGTAAGCTCTTAGTTCTCGTGTGTTTTGAAATCTGTTGTCCAGTTTATTTATCTTGTAGCTCAAGCAGCCCATTTAAAAACAAACTCCAGAGAGTCCAGACACCTTAAAGCTGTGTGTGGCATGCACACATACATGGGTCTCTTGGGGGGGGGCAATAAACACACACACACACACACACACACACACTTTTAATTTAACACCTATAGGTCTTGGTTGTTTGGTTGCTGTTTTCTAGTAGTTTAATTATATGTATTGCTGTTTTTAAACCTTTAAATATACCCCAGTATCATTTCAATTGCATTTCATTGCTGCATTGAGCATGGTACTTTTTGTTAGCATTGGGCTGTCCATTAGACTACGGGCCCAATCCTCTGCAAGTTTACTCAAATGTAAGTCCCATTGACTATATGGGACTTACTCTCAGGTAAGTGTGGATAGGATTGTGACCTAACCTCTCCCATTGAACTCAATGAGACACAGCAGTCCTGAATATTGGCTGGTTTCCCTTTTTCTTTTGTCATGTGTTCATGGGTTTGATAAGAGTAAATCATTTGAGTGCTGCTTGAAGCAATGGTTCCCCTGAATCCTGAATGATTGAGAGCTGCTTAGCCTAGTGAAGTTTTTTTTTCTTAAGAAATTGATAAGTAACTATGTGAGTAAAGGAAGAGGAAAGAAGGACCTCAGTAGAAGTTGTGGGACCTTGTGGTTCATGGGAACTGTGACAAGTTGTGCTGATGTGATTTGCATCTCTCAGAGGCAGCTCCAAATGAGAAATTGGCAGCAGAGCTGCTCTTTTCTTCTGTATGTAGATAAGGGAGAGAAAGAAATGTCCTCACTTGAAAATTAAAATCAACCACTTAAGCCAAGTATTTTCACCTTTTCTTTCACTGGTTGTAGTAGCTGTCTGAGAAACATTGTTTTGTGACTACACACACCTTGATTAAAAGCCTTGACACACACACACACACGCACACACCCTTTATGTCAGGGGAGCATTTTGTGTATTGCCAAGAGTGATGGTTCCGTCTTGGCACTATTTGTATAATACTAGTAGCATGTCCAATGCCTGTGCTTGGTTGAATGATGTTCACTCCTCAAAGTGCAATTGAGGTGCACCTCAAGGTGCACTAAAACGAAGGGAAGCTATCTCCATCCTGATCTATTTGCTGGCTGTTGTGGACAGGGTCATCTCTGCTGGCCAAAGCCACTACCAGTTGCACTGGTGGCCTCTCTGCACTCATGGGAGGAACTTCACTTCAGTTGGTGGGCCAGTACTTAGGCCTGCAGGATTTGCATTCTGCTGGTGGGCAGCCCTGTTAGTAGTGGGTTGTAAATTGCTTTAGAGTGCAATCCTAACACACACAGTTAGGCCTGCACAGTTAGGCCAGCAAAGTTTGGCCAGCATAAGGGATACTATAAAGAGTGTTTGGACCACTCTTGGAGTCAGGGAGGATGGCGCACATCTGTATAATGGCCTCTCTGATTCCGAGAGTGGTCCAAACATACTTTATGGTGTCCCTTATGCTGGCCAAATTTTGCTGGCCTAATTGTGCAGGCCTAACTTCAGGTTAGGCTTGCGCCCTTAATGATGTGGTCCTTTCGCACATCTTTATTCTAGTTGATACCCACTTTTAGGGATTTGGTGGTTTACGGTAGGCTAATTAGGACTTCGATGCATCAGTTTGCGAGATCAGTCTCAACCTGTCAGTATGATCCCATTCACTTCATTAGGCTTTCTGCAGATCAGTTCCTTCGGCTTCTCACTAGTCACCTTGACAGCTTGATAGCAGTGCTCTCTGCAAAAAAAAAAAAAAAAAAAAAGGCATCCACATACAACTGGGATACTCTGGAGAGCCATTTATTAATATGTGGCAATTAAATGGGAGGGGTGCTGAGGAACATGATGCTGTAATCTGCATAATATTCAAGTGGGACTACTTTTGACTAGCATGCAGGCTTGTGTAGAATGCAATTACTTGCTAATTGGGCCCACAGTGCCTGCCTACATCAAATAAGCGGTCTAGGCTTCCACTTTCTCTCAATTCTACAGGCTGCCCCTCCATTGCATAGTGCTGGTGCCCCTAAGTGCGGAGTGCTGGTGCCCCTAAGGATACTCTAAATCAGCACATTTAGCAGCAGGAACAGGAGCCAGGGGTTTCCCTTTTTAGTTAGGTTTACTTTTATTCACTTCCTGCCTCTCTTCTGGGACTCAGCAGGACACGTACTGTTGCAACAGGAGGAACCAAAGGAAAGGAAGTGCGTTTGACTTCAGCTTGATCTCAATTAGACTCTGCCTAAACCTACAAGATTGAATCCATGCTCCAAAGCCTGGGACATCTATTTGCTACAATTTATTGCACACATGTCAGCTTGCATTGACGTTACCATCCATTCTTTCATTTTGTAGACATAAGCTATAATGGCCTATATGGGTCAGGGGAACTAGTCTGCATTAGGTAGCTGTTCTGCTAAAATTGCTCTGAGAAACTGTTGTCAGGCTACCCCGATAACTCTTCTTCACAAATGTAGAGGTGAATTTAACATTTGCCTGCCAACCCTGACTGTGCTCTTCATTAATTTCAGTGAGGCTTGCGAACACTAATTGGTGTACTGCATTTGTATCCCAGCCTTTCTCAAAAGAGCTCAGGACAGCATGCATTGCTCTTCCCTTCCCTTTTGTCCTTGCAACAACTCTGTGTAGCACTCAGTGGGCATCATGGCTGGCAGGGATTTGAACTGTGGTGTTTGAGGTTGCAGCCAGACCCTAAACACCCAATTTTATCCGCTGCCATGTTGTGGCATGCAGCCGTGCCGAGAGGACAAAGCACTACATGCTATGTTGCAGGTGTGTGTGTGTGTGTGTGTGTGTGTGTGTGTGTGTGTGTGTGTGTGTGTGTGTG